>ML791564.1:583189-596729 GCA_009831015.1 Picea engelmannii | reverse complement strand
TACAAATCCTCTCACAAATATTTCTTTCATGATTAATCTCCATCCAAGATACTTGAGTAGATCTCCAAATCTTTATCAAATCTTCAAAGGGTTGAAGAGGGAATTCGAATTTGAGGCTTGATGGTCAAATTTGACTTGGTTGATGTCTTCAAATACACCTGTAAACATCATGAAACTCATCCCACTTTCATGTATAAGTGTAAACATGTCATTTTTCCAATATTTAATCATAAATTCACTCAAAAACACTAAAATAGATGCATTGGAAAATAATATGTCTAAAACCCATGTAATCATGAAAATGGTTTATGTAAGGGTGTGGGAAAGCGAAATATGGTTAAAAGTGAAGTGAAAATGTTGGTAAAAAGATGACACTTTGGCGACTCAACAACATGCATGACAATTCCATCATTGCAATTGGTGTGGTGGATCACAAGTCAAGGTTGTATAAATTCACTAAATTTTCTGACGATGAGTCTTCTATTCTACTTACACATAAGGAGAGTACTTTGCATGCACCTCTAGTGCAACATGTATATACTCTTGTTCTTCCATCTGTTTCAGACATCAAAGATGATTCCATACACTCATATTATGTAAATGGAAATAAGCAAGTAGTACAGCCGGATAAGAAGCCAACGTTGAAGCTTCAACATATGCCAAAGAAGGCACAATTCACACTTCAGGCAACATGTATCCTTGCAGGGAATCCATTGGATTCAAGGAGGAATCGATCTCAACATGAGGAGCCTTCTCATGTACTTTCATCTTCAGAACTTGTGATGCCCATGCATTTCTATATGGTTCAATCCAATGATCTGCAAAACTACAATAAGGTTGTGGGAAATCCATTATGGAAAGCAACCATGCAGAAGGAGTATGAATCACTCCTAAAGAATCAAACTTCGCATCTGTTTCCACTTCTACTAGAAAGGAATATTTTCAGGTGCAGATGGGTCAACATGATCAAGAGGTACAAGGACTTCATTAGATCCATAAATATTTCTACATCTTCACAAAGAATTTTAGTGAGTAGAAGTTTCAGACTTTGCGCGATCATCTTGTAGTGAAGAACATAATTACCTAGCAACTGCCATTTTCTTCTTTTGATACATTATCTTTTGAGGGGGGGTTTTGTTCCCACGTGGTTTTCCATCTTTCCTCACTTTTATTCAGTGTTCATTAGTTTCATTGTACATGAGTACATAATATGGCCTAGTTGTCGGGACTCGTTTTTTACTCCATAGTGATGTTTAGGGGGGGTGTTGGAGAAATTTCTATTTTCGGCACACTAGTTTAGTGGGAGTAACACTAGTTCAGTGGGAGTTAACTGACTAGTTCTATTTTATACTTTCTAATACTAGACCATCACTATTATGCATGCATTCCTAATTATAGGATGTCATTGCCTATACGAGTGAAGATCACTCACTCATTGATTATACAATAATATACATTGATTCTCATTCTTCATTGTGTATCTCTCTTCCTTTTCTTGATAAGCTTTGTTTGTGTATGCTTTAGCTAGGTCTCCTCTGTAGGTTTCCATGAAACACTGACACAACCAAGGATACTTTAAGGCTTCTTTTTGATGAAGACTTCTTTAGAGTCAAACCGAACATGTGCTGCTTATCATGGCTTCTACTTTTAATTAGAACATGGACAGATAATTCATAATCCTCAATGGATCATATCATTTAGGATTAGCTCCATCCTAATCCTTGCTTCATGCATGAATGCATTTTCTTCTTTTGGAATTCTGTAATCATCTCCCTCCATCTAAGAGAGTCCATGCTTCCGTCTGCATCCTTATTGCATTCTACAAAGTGTCACAAGTCTTTTTCTCATTTCCTCTTGATTGCTGACTTATTTTTGTTTTGACTTCTTCTGTGTCTCTTCAAGTTCGATTCTGAATTCGTCTTATCTGGCAGTTGTTACTTATATAATAGCTTCCACAGGAATTGTTACCAAGGATTTTCATTTTACTTCATCTTCTCATGTGTATTGCTTGATTTGTAGTCATCGTGATAACAATCATTATCTTGTTATTCTTCCATAGGTATTGTTTCACTTGAACATCTTATCTTCTAAGAAATAGATATGCAAGATATGTACAGAAACTATGTAAACATGGTATGTATATAACTATGAAGAATATTGTTACCTTGACTTAGAAGAAGAAGTCCGTTTTATCCTGCTTGGCCTTCTTTGAGGGTTCCCTTTCTTCGACAACTGATGCTTCGTCTGTTTCCTTCCTTTTCTTTAACTCATGAAAGTGGTTCCTATAGTGACCATATTTTTGACAGTTGAAGCATTGTATCTTTGACATATTATTTTCTTGATTTGGTTTCTTCCTCAAGCCAAACTTCTTCTTATTCCTTAAATTCTTGTACTTTGTTGTGAAGGCTTGATCTTCGTATTTATTTTGGGATTTCTCTTTTGTGTTAATCCTTGATTCTTCTTGTGCACAACAAGTCCAAAGTTCTTCAAGTGTGGGATACTCCATTCTTGTGTTCATGCTTGCGAAAAATGTATCCCATGTCTTGGGAAGGCCATTGAGTACTGTATTTACCAATTCTTTTTCTGAAATTATTTCTTCAATAACTTGTACTTGATCTCTTAACTGAGAGATTATTACAAATTATGATGTTGTGTTTTCATCATAATTCATTTTCATGCCCCGAAGCTCATTCTTCAGACTCATTACTTGTCTAGTGTTTTTGACTAAGAAGAGGTTAATTAGGGCATCGTACATATTCTTGGATGAGTCAAGATGAGAGATGTAGCGTATCAAGTGGTGTTTTACAGAATCCACTATGATACTCATGGAATTGATGTCATTGTCCTTGAAGTTCTCCATAATTGCAACGTTCTAGGGTTCCTTCTCTTTTCCTTCTTCAAACTGTGGTTCCAAAATCTTTCCTTTCACGATATCCAACACTTTATTCTTGGCAAGGATGAGGTCAATCCTTGTCTTCCATGCTCTGAAGTTAGAAGCTCCTTCTAACTTGTTTTCTGACTTCATAGAGTAAGTCATGATTGCTTTGACTTGGTCAACCTTTGACTTTGACCAAAATCTCAAACTTGATGTCTTAGCTTGCTGAGAGTACCAAGAGGTGTGCTAGGATAGGGTGCACTAGGGTATTCAGAAATTAGGTCAATCTCTTCCCTTAAGGTGCCTCAACAAGAGGGTTAGGTTTTCGTTGTTGCAGCAAAAACTTTGACTACAACTGCAACTATAACTGAGCAAAATCCTCCCAATCTATCTTCTAGTGGTTAGACTGTCCGAAGATAGCGTGGGCCCATAAATTGTTAGAAATAATATGTGTTCTCATTTAACCATAGACAATATAGCAATATTTTCACCCAACCATAGGCCGAAGCCACCATCGAGCACCTTTAGCCTTGACATAGAATAATTTCGGAAGAAAATCCTAGGCCTAATAGCCAATCAATGCAGCGTACCTCTCTCCAGAGATAACACACAAGGAAAAAATTCCAAACCACAACCAAGAGAAATTCCAAGCCTAAACTGTAAATACAAGTTGCAGTAGCTGCAGCCGCGGCTACTCTCGAGACTTGCACACTTACTAAATTTCTACATTGTTCACTCTTAAATTTCTGCAGCTGCGAGCTGTATCTATCAAATGAGATCCGAAATCCTGTATTTATACTGCTCCTCCTTAGATGTTTGGGCTGACTTCTCATTATGGAGGATAAAAACTCAATATTGAATATTTCCTTTAGTCGAATTGTCTTCTAGGGTTATGTCCAATGCTTTAGGGTTTCTTATTGCTTCCCGAAATATCATATTCTTGTCAGGGTTACACATGGAGGTTTAATACTTCTCGTAGCTACCATAATATCAACACTCCCTCCTAACTAGGGAGGTATTGAAAGCAATGGTCTTGAGCACAAACATACCATTCTACTTGTAGCATCATCATAGCCACACATGCTATCTCATGATTAAATCATGAGCACCATCATCACTATCAATATCATATGATAGCATCAACTACATAATCTCTCGAATCCATACTCCATCTGAGTAATCAAGCATGATGTTGAATAAGTCACTCACTCCACAGAGTGATACAATAACCATTCTTCTAATCCAGGCATATGTCCTAGAAGAATAAATGTCTTGGACCATTTTCCATCTGGAGAATGTATGTCCATTAGTACACTGACTATCCATCTAGCTGATAATCATTTTCAACACTACTGATAGTCTACATGGAAATCAGAACAATGTCATTCAATAGAACACCAAGTAGCACACGACTACTTAATCAGTGACACATAGTCACAACCAGTGAAACACATCCACCACAGTAGCATACATCTACTGTCCAGAGACATAAATTCTCCATAGAAATGATATCATCTGATATCAACCTGCATAAAACAATATCATGATATAAACTGAGTCATCTAGGCCATTCTTCCACTCACATCTGTGAGATATGGAACAACATATTCCCTTAGAAGGTAAAACATCAGCCATGGACTATCTGGACTATTCTTCTCAAGCATAGAAGAATAACTGTCCTTGATTTCTGAGCTTGGACCATTCACCTAACTGGGCCATTCCTTCGACACTAATCATAATGCAACCTGGAGAGAATAAGTCTGCCCTAGAGAATGCGTGTCCTTGATTGATGAACCTAAACCATTCAGATAACTGTGCCATTCCTCCGACACTAATCATAGTGCAACCTAGATAGAATGAGTATGCCTTAGGGAATGACTGTCCAAACCATTTCCTAATGGAAATGACTATCTTGCACCAACCTCCAAAATGGACCATTCTTCGAAACTTATCATAACTATGAACTTCGAAAGAATGACTGCCCAACGAGGCAGACCATTGTACTTGACCACTACTCAGAGTGACTGCCAAGAAGAATGACTATCCTAGACCATTCCCCCACACTGACCACAAGGGGAATCACTATCTATGGTACATAAACAATCTATTGAACCATTTTCATCACAAAAATGACTGTTTGATCTGGAGTACCATTTTCTGAACTAGAAAATGCCTATCTGCTAGAAATCTCAAACCACTTTCCGAACTGGAAAGGAACTGCTTATCGTGGACCATTTTTCGAACTGGAAAGGAACTGCTCATCGTGGACCATTTTCCGAACTGAAAAATGACTGTCCATAAATCAATAACACATCAGTGCTCCCTCCCAACCTAGGAGTAATCTCTTCCTTTTTCAATAAGGAGTCGTCTCCACGAGCCCCAACTTGTTTCTTAAGTACACAACTTTTTCATCTTGGACAAAGGCTTTACCAAAATATTTTCTATTTGCTCATCTGTGGAGATATATTGGATAACCACTTCTCCTTTTTGGACTTCATCACGAAGAATGTAATACTTGATCTCAATGTACTTCAGTATGTCATGGAACACTGGTTTTCTCCGAAGGTTTCATATAGCTCTGATCATTACAATATATCATGGTTGAATTCAACACTTCTGTTTCCTGCTAGCTCATGACATCATGGAAAGGCTCAAACTGAAACATATCCAAGTAGCACTTCTTCTTCCATCATGAGAGTTTTCCATGGATTAACAATCCATCATCCCAGACTTCTGAGTAATTATTCCGATATACTATCTTTGTCATAGAAATTTTTCGCCACACTTCTGTTGTATATGAGATACTCTGCATCAAGTTGTTTGAATCCATACAAGGTCTTCTTATATTTGCATACATGTGTCTCTTTATGGTATAAGCTTCCTTCTCACTTGCTTTATTGGGAAGACCAATATTTTACATGTAAATTCCAATCCATGCATACTACAAGAGGTATATCTGGTTTACTGGAACAAGTTGTTGTCATAGTCTTCTCCCTCCTTCTGGAAGAACCTCTGAATCTTGCAATGCTTCCATTCTTAATTCTTTTTCACGTTTTCTTACATACATTGTTCTTTATCATAACTTCCATTTATTCTGCTCGATTTCTTCTTAGTGGGTTCAAACCAAACTGGTAGTCTTGTGATTCTCGGTATAATAACTGGTTGTTCTTGGTTTGTTTTCTTTCTTGGAATCTTCATGTTCGTCCTCATGTCTCTCTTTGGCTCTTGGGTCCATGAGTTCTTCTATATGCCTTGAAAATTCCAACTTCTTCATTTCATTATAGAATCATGGATGTAGATGGACAACTAAGGATACTTTAAGGCTTATTTTTGAAGAAGACTTCTTCTAGAGTCAAACTGAACATGTGTTGCTTATCATGGCTGCTACTTTTAATTGGAACATGGACAGATACTTCATAATCGTCAATGGATCATATCATTTAGGATTAGCTTCTTCCTAATCCTTTCTTAATGTATGAATGCATGCTCTTATTTTGGAATTCTTTAATCAACTCCCTCCATCTAAGAGAGTCCACGCTTCCGTCAGCATCTTTATTGCCTTCTGCAAAGTGTCACAATCCTTTTTCTAATTTCTTCTTGATTGCTGACTTCTTTCTGTTTTGACTTCTTCTGGGTCTCTTCAAGTTTGATTTTGATTTCAGCTTATCTGGCAGCTGTTACTTATATAATAGCTTCCATAGGAATTGTTACCAAGGATTGTCAATGTACTTCACCTTCTCATGTGTATTGCTTGATTTGTAGTCATTGTGATAACAATCCTTATCTTGTTATTATTCCATAGGTATCGTTTCACTTGAACATATTATCTTATAAGAAATATATATGCAAGATATGTACAAAAACTATGTAAACATGGTATGTACAAGAGCTATGAAGAATATTATTACCTTAACTTAGAAGAAGAAGTTTGTTTTATCCTGCTTGGTCTTTTTTGAGGGTTCCCTTTCTTCAACAACTGATGCTTAGTCTATTTCCTTCCTTTTCTTTAACTCAAGGTAGTGGTTCCTGTAGTGACCATATTTTCGACAGTTGAAGCATTGTATCTTTGACATATCCTTTTCTTGATTTGGTTTCTTCCTCAAGACAAATTTCTTCTTATTCCTGAAATTCTTGAACTTTATTGTGAAGGCTTGATCTTCGTATTTATTTTGGGATTTCTCTTTTGCGTTAATCCTTGATTCTTCTTATGCACAACAAGTCTAAATTTCTTCAAGTGTGGGATACTCCTTTCTTGTGTTCATGTTTGTGGCAAATGCATCCCATGTCTTGGGAATTCCATTGATTACTATATTTACCAGTTCCTTTTCTGAAATGATTTCTTCAATAGCTTGTAGTTGATCTCTTAACTGAGAGATTCTTACAAAGTATGATGTTATGTCGTCATCATCATTCATTTTCTTGTCATAGAGCTCATTCTTTAGACTCATTACTTGTCCAATGTTTTTGACTGAGAAGAGGTTAATTAAGGCATCGTACATCTTCTTGGATGAGTCAAGATGAGAGATGTAGGGTATCAAGTGGTATTTTACAAAGTCCACTATGATACACATGGCATTGATGTCATTGTCCTTGAACTTCTCCATAATTGCAACATTCTGAGGTTCCTTCTCTTTTCCTTATTCAAACTATGGTTCCACGATCTCTCCTTTTACAATATCCAACACTTTATTCTTGGCAAGGATGAGGTCAATCCTTGTCTTCCATGCTGTGAAGTTAGAAGCTCCTTCTAACTTGTTTTTTGACTTCATAGAGTAAGTCATGACTTCTTTGACTTTCACCAAAAACTTAAACTTGACGGCTTAGCTTCCTGAGAGTACCAGGAGGTGCGCTAGGCTAGGGAACACTAGGCTATCCATAAATTAGTTCAATCTCTTCACTTAAGGTGTCTCAACAAGAGGGTTAGGGTTTCATTGTTGCAACAAAAACTTTGACTGCAACTGCAACTATAACTGAGAAAAGTCCTCTTAATCTATCTTCGAGTGGTTAGACTGTCCGAAGATAGCGTGGGCCCATAACCTGTTATAAATAATAGATGTGCTCATTTAACCATAGACAATATAGCAATATTTTCACCCAACCATAGGCCGAAGCCACTCCCGAGCACCTTTAACCTTGACAAAGAATAATTCTGGAAGCAAACCCTAGGTCTAGTATCCAATCAATGTAGCGTACCTCTCTCTAGAGCTAGCACACAAGGAAAAAAGTCCAAACCATAACCAAGATAAAGTCCAAGCCTAAACCAAAAATACAAGTTGTAGTAGCTACAACTACAACTACTCTTTAGACTTGTGCACTTAGTAAATTTATGAAGTGTGCACTCTTAAATTTCTACAGTTGTGAGCTATATCTATCAAATGAGCTCTGATGTCCTGTATTTATACTGGTCCTCCTTAGCTGTTTGGACCGACTTCTCATTCTGGAGGCTAAAAACTCAATATTTAATATTTCCTTTAGTCTATTTGTCTTCTAGGGTTATGTCCAATGCTTTAGGGTTTCTTCTTGCTTCCCGAAATATTATATTATTTTCAGGGTTCCACGTGGAGGTTTAATACCTCCCACAAATACCATAATATCAACAACGAAATCCTTCAAGGTATGAGTTGATTTTGATATCCCCTTATTTGAATGCCAAATATATGCATATTCTCTATAGAAATGGTTGAATCTAATAAAAGGTTATTACTTTGTCCAAAAACGTTTCAATGGAAAAAAGATCATCTTCATGCTCCTTAAATCTCTTTCCCATGTCAAAGATTCATGGGAAGGTTACTGGGAGAGTCACACTGTAGATGAATCTATGCCATTCAAAAGAGAACCCACTTGGAAAACCTTTGTGGACTCCCTCAAGGATGAGTTCTACCTTGGTGGAAGCTATAACGACCAGTATATGACATGGACAACTCTACGTCAATTGAGAGATAAGATAGTGCCAGAGTATACCAACATCTTCCATACCCTGTGCTCAAAGTTGGGTATTCAAGATTCTGAGAGACACCTAGTTTTTAAGTACTACAATGGACTACATAGCTACATCCAAACAAAGATGGATTTCTTAGAAATCTCCTCATTGGGAGTTGCTTATTGATTTGTTGTCAAAATTGAACATAAATTTAAGGAGCGAAATAAGAGAGAGTTCAGGTCTACAAATTCGCAACAACAAAAGCATGGAAAAGGTGGCCCTAACTCACATAACAAGAGACATAAAAAGGAAATACAACCTCAAGAAATACAATCCAATCTGCAAACAAAGAAGGGTAATGGGAAGATGAAGAAGGACACTGGAAAGTGGTGTGAGTTCCATGAAATCCCCTGGCACAACACTGATGAATGTCGCTCAAAAGAGTCATTGTTGGTTGAGCTTAAAGAAAAGGAGTCAGACCCTGACTTGGACTCTGATTCATAATAGGGAAAGTGTATCATTGATGTAGAACCCAATGCTACCATCGCAATCGCAAAGATCCAACTAGACGAGTCAGAGGATATTGAAGAGGGGGAACACCTCTTCCATTCACAAATGTAAGTGAAGGGGACCCCACTACATTTCATTGTTGACAACAGGAGCCAGAAGAACCTAATCCCGGTTGAGGTCGTCAAGAGATTGAATTTGTCAACAATGGCACACCCCCAACCATACACCATTGGTTGGTTGAGCCAAGGATGATACCTTCATGTTAACCAACAATGTCGCTTGTCCTATGACATCAAACCCTTCAAATATGAGATATCATGTGATGTTGACCTACTTGAAGCCTGCAATGTTCTTTTAGAAAAACCATATATGTGGAAACGTCACGATGTTTATGAGTCTCGACCCCATGGTGTCATTGTTACTCTGGGGGGACAACTCTATAGGATACCAGAGGAAGTTAGGTTTATTTCCATTTCATTGATCTTAGCAAAACAATGCTACAAAGTAATCTCTCAGACCACAAAATTTTCCCTCTTTACGATTTGATTAGAAGGTCAACGGAATGTCACTGCGACCACTACAACCTCAACCCATGACCTTTCTATACAATGGAAGCAGATCGACAAGATTGTAGAGGAGCACAAATATATTTTTTCACCTATAGGAGTGCCTATGCACTACCAAGTTAAGCATTTCATTGACTTGGTGCTCGATGATCCCTTACCCAATGGTCCAATATATATACACTCCCTTCCAAAGAATGAGAGTCTTCCATATGTTCATCATAGCTATAATAGAGCCCTTCATATCTCTATTGACCATGACCCTTTTCAGGTGTGTTTGGGGTTCCAACCATTAGCCCCCATTGATATAGCTCTTCCTATTGCATCTTCACCGATAGAGTCCTCCCACACTCAAACCAAGGAATATCATGCAACTAAATTTGTTGAACGGATCCAACACCTCCAAAAACAGGTTCATGACATACTTCAACATGTTAATGCCAATTATAAGCAGGACACCTGCTTCAACAAGGCAAGCATCTCACCAAAATTCAGATTCAACAAATGTTTCCCCATCTCCCAAGGAAACTTGACACAATGAGGACCATTGATTCCTAAGTGGGGAGAACTGATGCAAGTGGATCTTGGTGACCATCCACCTTTTCCACTGAATCAACGTTTTCGAGCTTGTGGTTTTGATAAACCATGATATTCACCCTTTCTGATGGGGAATGTAATGAAATGCCATCTCCATTTGTTAATTACAACCATCATATAATGATTGCCTAGTGGTCTTATGTACATACCTATAACGTTAATGCACACCGGATCCCAACAAAACTCTGCAGTTAAGCACGCTTGGGCTAGACTAATATTAGGATGGGTGACCTCCTAGGAAGTCCTAGTGTTTTACATGCCTATGGAATTTTGTAAACTTAGACCACTTTATCTCACATGCATCATGGGAATTGTTCTCCTATCACTCTTGTTGAGGAAAATGTATGAATGAACTTACTCCAACATTTTTGAATCTTACTAGGCTAAGGTAAGATAATTGGGATTGTCACCCGGGGTTTATAGCCTAAGTAAAAATTTCATTTGATCCACGAGCAATAAGTACAGGGGATCAATGTTGCTTTTTTATGATAATTAACTATGTAAAAGAAAGAAAATATAAAATGTATATATACAATGTTTTAGAAAAGAAACAAATGAAATACCAAATCTGAAAAGTATCAGAAAAATACACAAGTGAGATAAAACCAACAAAATGATTTATTTATTGATTTCATTATGAGATACAATAATAATCCTCTTTTCAGACTCCCACGAGGGTGTGGACCAAAGTCAAATTTAGAGGTCTTCGATGGGCACCATACAAAAAAAACTATGACAACGAGAGAATACTGAGACTACATATCTGGATCAACTTTGTCATAGAAGGATCATTTACTGACTCTGCAAAATAATCCCTATCAGTAATGAAATTTAATCCATAAAAAGATCATAATACACAGACTGCCAAGAATAAATTATCAACCTTTCAATAACAAGTTGTTGAATGATATACTCAATTCTTGAATCATGTTACCTTCAATATGACCCTGCTATCAACAAGAGTGTTAATATTCCTAGAAAACTCAGAATGAATGAAAAATGATAATCTCACAAGTATATAAGAGCAGACCTTATATCAAAATATTCTTTCCTTGCTCTCTCCCCCTTTGTCCCTCCTTATGATGAGATTTTATCTCTTTCAAAATAAGTTGTGGTTGTTTCAACTACCTCTTTAGTTAAGTCTTAATTGACTTAAACACCAATTAGGGACAAATAATAATAGTAAAATAATAAATAATAAATAAGGGTATATTGAATAATAACTAATAGGTGGGACCCCCTAATTCCTTTAAAATTTTCTAAAGTTTTAATTCCCTCCTTGTCGCTCCACAATTTATCCAAATAATAAAACGTGCCACCAATTAAAAACTCATATATCATGCATTTAAAGTTCCCTTGTGTCTCCCAAAATCATTCTCATGTTTGCCAATAATTAAAATGTTTTTCCATTTAATAAATAGATATATGCGGATGTCCAAAAATGTAATATGATGCTATCCAAAAATGTAATATCATGTTGTCCCAAATGTTGGATTACTGAGAGGGGGGGTGAATCAGTAATAGAGCAATCTAATCCTTTTTAACCATATAATGCAAGTGTTATATCAATGTAGCATTATCATCCAATATTTTTAGAGTAAATAAACAATGAACAAATGAACAATCATACACATACACAATACACCAGTGTTTTTACATGGGAACCCAAAGCGAGAGAAAACCACATAATGTTTTTTCTTATATGTCTTTGAAGAATTTCATTCATTGGAAGCACCAACTTCCTTTGTTTTCTAGTTGCAATTGGAAGGAGGCTCCAACCCCTAGTTTCTCAGGCTACAACCTGAGGGAAACTCCAACTCCCCAATTCTCTGGCTACAACCAGAAGGATGATACAACCCCCTATGTTCTCCAGCTACAACCGGAAGGTGGCTACAACCACCTGTCCTTGCTCCGTCCAACCGCCCTGACGTATAAGTAGAATGATGGAACCACTGCCACACTATCACTGTGAGATATAATGTTGTAAACATGTACCAATCAACCTACACCAAACAACCTGTACCAATAACCTGAACCATGCATCAAACTGTACCTCAACCTGTAATCACCTTGTACCATAAACAAGTGCATCAACCATGCACCAACCTATACCTCAACCTCAACCAAAATCCTCATCAATTTCATCATCCAAATATGATTTGTAACTCTGTAATAGACACGATGTATATTATCACATACCTACAAACCTTCCTTAACTTTAACAACAAGAGACTAGCATTTTCATCAAACTTTACTTTAGTCTCACATGACTAGTTTTGGATTAGTCAACAACCCTAACTTGAAATAATCATAACTATGTACCTGTAATGAATAAATATCTAAAAATATTACACAATGTTATTCAATTTGTTTTATGCAATTCCTCCAGGTGTCACTACTTGGAACCTCTCAGAAAAGGAGCTATAGAAAAAATGGCATACCTTGTTGAATTATGGCTTATTCTAGAGAGAGAACTTGTAGAGCGTGCCCCACACCGAATATTTGTTGTATGCATCTGAAAATTGTACATAGAATACTACAGATTGTATTCTAACCAACACATTTGTTCTTATTGAATTTGGATCTATTATGAAGAAGTTATGACGTTTTTACCCGAAACACCTGTTTTAGACTAGTTTTAGGACTAGCCACAAACCCTATTTTCCATGGAGTGTAACTCCAAAAATAAAACGAATCACAAGCTTAAATTCGTACCACAACTACTTGGATATGTTTCCTCAATGGCCTCCCAATTTCACAGTCTGAATCATTCTAGAAAAAAACATTATTGCGAAAATGGTGAGATGACCTGTAAATAACATACCTTAGAAAGCATCATAAAAAGAATTTATCCTCACTTGAATTTCGGCCTTCTTTACTTCACCTTCCCTCTGAAATTTGGCTTAGATATCCTTTGGTTACCTCAGTCATATGTATATATTCAATATGCTCAAGTGTGATTGAAATGAGAGAGCCTTGCCTCTTATTTATACTCTCCAAGTAGCTTCCTTAGAAGCATCTTCTAGGCCACTTTGTCCACATAGCCACTTTGTCCACATAGTCACCTATGTCCAA
>ML791564.1:567197-583139 GCA_009831015.1 Picea engelmannii | reverse complement strand
TTTGACCTTTTGGGGCTTCAAGCCAATCATATGAGGGTCCTTCAACTTCGTAAGGCCATAACTCTCAAACCGTGAGTAGTTATGTGACGTTCCACATACCACCAGAAATGACATGACATGTACTATCCATCTAGAATAGTCTTACCTGCAAATATACCAAAACTCATACCATTATACATCAAACAAACTTGGGTCCATTACCCAAACCTTTGTGCTACCAGAATTCGCTACCGGACTTTCTTCAAGGGTTGACATCAATGACAACCAACCCAATTAATCAACACCAAAAATAAAAGTCAAACATAAATAAAATTCTTCATCCAATAGAAATGAAATTCAAAAACCATATTTGTTGTGTGACACAACCTGTCTCTTTTCACTACTTGTTGCTTTGTCTGCTTTATCTGTTGATTTATCTCTTTCAACAAGAGGCTGATTTGACCCTTGGGGTTGAATTTCACTAAAAAATGGAGACTGTACATCATTATGTTGGGCATGTGAAATGACTGATTCTGAAGACTCTTTAGAGGAGTTAGAGTGAGAAGCCACTCTTTTTCCTTTATCTGTCGGAAGCTCAGGGATGGTAGTCTTCAATATTTTACTGGCATGCGAAGATTGAATAAAGGAAATAACATAGTCAACTTGTTTGACATGCTGATTCAATGGAGGTAGTGGAGGAAGTGGCAATGAAACAATGGGCCAACTATTGTGATGGGTTGCAGGTTGGTGAATAATGTCTTGCCAACCATCGTTGATGGGGAATTCTGGTTGAAGAGAAACATGAGCGGGTACATGAACATTTGAAAAACTCTGATGAGGTTGGAAAGGGGGTCTCTGAGGTCTAGGGTGAGGTTGGAGCACTCCTTGACAAACTAGGTGGAAGAACACAACTTGAAACAATTGATTTAATTCTTGCGGGTCAACATCAAAATGAATAGAAAACCTGGGTCTCCTATGGCCTCTTTGCCAAAAATTATTTATGCCCCTATTTCCTCCTCTTCCATGGCTACCTCAGTTGAAAAAACTCATATCTAAAGGAAATTCAAATCAGAATTTGAATGAACTAATCAACCATCAAATACTTTAACTAAATATAAAATTGAAATATTGGCTCTCTTCATTTCATGCATTAATGCACACAATTCATCACTATGTATATAAAAACCATCATCATTTGCATCTTGGTCCATAATTATATCATTTAGAACAGAGGGATATAACGACATATGGGATATGGCGGGATTTGTAATAAATGAAAAATGAATTCATGACAGGGAAAATATGAATATTGTTCTAAATATAAAACAATCTTAAACCCCAAAATACATCTTCTATACTCATATCATCAACTTCATATAACTGCAAATCTCCTCAAATTTGCCTCTTAAAAGCCTTCAAACTATCATTTTTTTGTATGAGAATCAGGACATGGGAAAATAAAATGATTTAGTAACAATGAAGGGTTTGTAATTAATGAATATAATGAGTGGGAAATTAAATCATACCATATCCTTGTATCATTTAAAACATATCACAAGTTCAAATTTCCCTTTTTCAATGTAATTTTTGAAAAATAATTAACAGAAAAAAATTCCAAAATCTCTTTTATCACAATGTTTTTATCCATAGAACAACACTCTTTTAAACTATGTTCTATCCAAATTTTAATCCACTAATCTCATTTTTATGATTGATTGAATCCAATATCAAGGTGACAGAGCGCAAGAAAACTTAGCCCATAGTCCATATTATTTCACATCTCTACTTGTAAGAGGTCATACTCTAATCAACATTGAAATTCCCAAAAGATTGTGTCGACCAAACAATCCCAATAACATGCTACCATAACTCATGAAACGAATTTGCAGTGGTAAACAACAACAAGCAAGTCATGGTCTAATGCCCAAGTCGAGGGACTCATACAAGTTTTTACAATAACTCTTGAATTTAACCACCCATTACAGAATGAACAACTCGAAGCAAGGAGCAATGAAACCCTCATTTGAACCAAAACCCATTATGCAAGTGGTTAATGATGTCTTTTCACAACCAAATGAGGAAAAATCAAAATTGTTCAAGGGTTGACCAAATGATAAGTTGAAATGGAGGTTGACACAATGACTTCTTTTAGCATGGCTATGATGGCAATAAAGGGAAATGCAGACTACAACCATGATACATAATACCCAATGAACCCTTATGCGTTCATAATGTTGGGGTTTGGAACCATTAAATAACACAACACTTATCATAATCAGATTGGTAAACATTTCCATAAGCCCAAAACCAACAAGAATTAAAAATGGGGTTATTAACAACATTTGTTTTAATGCTTCTCTAAAAGAAAAACTCATAATGAGTATGAAATGAACCTGTGGTGGAGGATAGAAGACCAGAATCACAAGAAATATTAACAATGCGTTATTTACAAGAACCCATATCAACTTCTTTCTTGAAACTGTACAAAACCCAGGTCGTGGCCATCATAACATTCGAACTTGTCATTTTATTCCATTAAAACCCAGAAAGATCCTCATTAAGGAACAAAGAGGCACATTCATATCACAATACAACATGTAAAAAAATGAGCGAATATCCCAATTTTATCAGAGCAAGAGTAAACCATTGATGGTAGAAGCGCCAAAGAGTTCCATACCTATTAAAATTTGCTCAAAATCCATGAAGAAGCAACCCCAAATATTAATAAACCACAAAAAAATATGAAACCATAGTTAACATCAACAACGAGATTTGAAATGAATGACAATACGAAAGTTGGTATACCAGCAAAAGGAAATGAGCCAAACTCATTTACTCTACGTCGCTTCAACCATCAACCAACATTAAATGCAACCAATAAAACCTTACACGCTGGAGCACACTCAATGCCAACTCAACTCTAATCTCATGTCATATATCAATCAATCCTTTGATACTTACCCCATACACACTATCGGATAGAAGCATTGTTATTTTTTAAAGAAGTCGAGTTAAATAAAACACCAAGTGAAACGAAGTATGATATATGGGACTTGCATTGTAATCTTGGGTTCATTCATACTTGTGCGCGATGGCCCTAGCATAGCTTTGGAACCTTTATACGATACCATTGGTGATATATGGTAAATAAAACTTGACCAACCCTTTTATCATTTAAACATATTGCATTCATAACACATCATTGTATTTGTATGCAACATAGTTTGCTTGGAGGTCCCTTTCTTTTGACGAATATCGCATCTTTTAAAATGAAATATGAGGATGGAAATATCGCCAATTACCATTGCAGAATCACTTTGTGTATGTGAGAACATAAAAAATCAATCAGATCCAATTTTTTTTATGCGAAAGTCATATTGTCTAGGAGGGAATAAACTTATTATGCTTTTATCCTAAGGGGTCCCACCTATTAATTACTAATATCATATAATATAAGTATAATGTATTGCCATTCTTTGTAGACATGATTCTCATTGCGCTTTTATGCGTCAACAACTCTCTCATATATAATTGAGTTGAATGAGGTCCTTTGGGCATGCAATGGTTTGTGATGTAGTGCTTCTTGTGAATAAGCATAGCCGACATCTCTTTCTCTTCAGAGATAAGCTACCGCCATTCTAGCCAGTTTATGTTCTACAATATTTTGTTATTCATTAATAGAAGTTGGGTTTCACTATATTTATGTGTTCTCTGCTATAGTTTTGTCCGTATCTCATTTCGTTCTCAACATAATTTAGATCATACAAACTATAGTTTAATTGCAAAAAACATAACTACAATAAACAATCATGAACCTAACAATAATGCAAAGATTACCTTGGAAACCCAATTTTGGGAAAACCAACAAAAATTGGTTCTTGTTTGCATTTAAATTAATATTAGGCATATATTCATGTTACAATGACTTTGATGGCATTCTCTACAACTTGGAAATTCTTAGGATTAACAACAAAACTTGTTTTCGGCCTTGACAATGTATTCCTCTGGATTGTGTCTTCTTCACCTTATTTTCATGAAATAAATTCATATAGAATTGTATCTTCTCTCTCGAATTGATTCATAGATCTATAGTTTTCCTTTTGGCTACCTCTTGCTTGGCTTCAATTCAATTCTCCCTTGAGTCTCCAATTCTTCTACCTTTTAAGCATTTTTAAAAATGGTTGGGCTTTTAACCTTTCTTTTCCCAAAGTCTCTAATAGATCCAACCATGTTTTGGCATTTTGGGAGACCAAATTATTAAATTTTCTATTGAAATTTGTTGAACATGTGGAGATGGCTACTAGCTTGCTACTGTCAAAATTTCATCACAAATGGATACTATAAAATCAATTTATGGCCAAATTACATCTACAACCATTTCATGTTTTTAAGGAATAAACAAATGATTCCGAGACTGATTTTTGGTAGGCGTGTGTACATATGTGCCATCTCATCACAATTCATATTTCAACTTCATACGACTTCATATGCAACCTCTATGTAGCATGGTTCCCCACTTCTCATTTTTCCATTACATTTGTAACCTAAAACTATAGTAATCCATTAACAAACCATTTTGTTTTATTCATGATCCTCCTTCGGATCACACCTCCTCATTAGGAGACTTTTTCTCTCCAAAACCTCATCAACCAAGGATATGGAAGCATGAGGCCTCCATTTGTCTTTGTAAGTCCACTACTCCATCAGATATGAAGGATGCCTCCTTATCTAAATTAAGATGCTTGACTGCTCTTGTTTTGTTGCTAAAAGTTATATTCTTGCTTTCCCATTGTCTTCTTTTATGAGGTAGACCTTACCTCCTTTAACCAAGCCATATTTCTTTTCTTTCATGTAGAAAGTCACACCCTTGTTCCATAAATATGGGTTGTCAAACATCACCTCACATGTATTTGGTGGTGTGACCAACATTATTGGCAAACCTGAACTTGCATCTCTTGGTGATTCTCATAATAGATTTCTCTTGGATCCAACCCAATGAACATGGTTGTACTAGATTATCTTTCCCATTATTTTAGGATTCCTTATACTTTTAACTTTATGCTTACTAAATATTCTTCATTTCATTTATGAATTAACTTTTGAACAAATTCCCATCTTTTATTTAAATTCATTATTTTTACTATTAATCTTGACTAAGTCAAACCTATGCTTATATTTTTAGTTACCTTGTTATTTTATATTATTTTTTTCTCTCATTTATATCAGTGATTTCCCCAATTCTTTATTTATTAAATCTAATCTAGGTCACACTCTTATCCATTTTTCAAAGCTATATGTTTATCCCCCAATGATGGGTTGAGTGTCCACTCAAAATGTTGGAAATGTGTCTAAAATTTGAACATAATTAACATTATAGAAATTTATACTAGAATTGGGTATTTCAGGTTTCACTTCCACCTTAAATGTAATACTAGAAGATGAAGGGAGAGAGTTGTTATTACCCAAGTCTCCAAGATAATCACCTTTGGAATCTTTTGCGTCGTCCTTTTCTTCTTCGTGATCAGTCTTCGTTAAGTGTATTTCCTTATCATTCATTACCAACCACCATGCTACCATCTTAGTCAATGCATCTTTGCTCCAATCAATTAAACCTAGCTTCCAAATCTTCCTTGTCGTGTTTTTCATGAGAAGTCCTCAACATTTTTTTTATCTTCTACTCTCTAGACCTTGCAACGATGCTTTTCTACTTTCTTGATATCCAATGTGGGTGTTTACCATACAAGTTGTTCATCAAATGTTTTCGAACTTGGGATCTAATACCATATGATCTATAAATGGTAAGCTTATGTCTCATTCATCTCACCAACATAAACACTAAAATGTGAAATTAATTTTATTGTAAAAAAATTCTCATTATTTCATTATGTATTAAATTTGATTGTAATAAAAACTTGTAGATTGTAATTTAATTGCAAACAATAGAACTGAAATAAACAATCATGAACATAACAATTACACAAAGATTGTTCTAGAAACCCAATACTAGGAAAATCGATAAATAATGGGTCTTGTTTGACTTTAAATTAATCTTAGGAATATCTTCATATTATAATGGCATTGAGGGGAAAATACCATATTTAGTAATGGCTTTGATGGCTTTCTTTGCAACTTGGAAATTCTTGGGAATAGTAACACATATTATTTTTTTTGCCTTGACAGTCTATTCCTCCTTTGGATTACGTCTTCCTCACCTTACTAGCACAAAATTAATCCACCCAAATTTCTATCTTCTCTCCCAAATTGATTTGTAGACCTCTAGTTATCCTTTAGGATGCCTCCTTGTTGGATTCATCTTCAATTCTCCCTCATCTCTACAATTCTCCCACCTTTTATGCATTTTTGAAGATGATTGGGCTTCCAATCTTTATTTTCCCAAAAAACCCCAATATAT
Organism: Picea engelmannii; assembly: GCA_009831015.1. Classification (NCBI taxonomy): domain Eukaryota; kingdom Viridiplantae; phylum Streptophyta; class Pinopsida; order Pinales; family Pinaceae; genus Picea; species Picea engelmannii. The sequence continues at coordinate 576,748 of ML791564.1, read as the reverse complement.
CCAACTATGTTTTGGAATTTTGGGAACCAAACAATTGAAATATCTGCTAAAATTTGGTGGACATGTGGAGGTCATTGCCAACTTGCTACTATTAAGATTTTATTGCAAACATACACTACATGACCAAGTTATGACCAAATTACATATGCAACCATTTCATGTTTTTTAGGCGTAAATGATGAGTCAAGGGATATTTTTTTGCTGGGCATAGTGTATATATGTGTCATCTGACCATAGTTTAAATTTCGTCTTCATCCGACTTCATATGTCCCTGTTATGTAAAAAATACAAAAATGGTATTAGCTCTTGCCCTCTTATGTAGACATTGTGTAGCATGGTTTTCCACTTTGCATTTTAAACATTAAACTTGTAACCTAAACTTTTAGTAAGTCGTCAACAAACCATTTCATTTTGTGCATGATTCTCTTTTGTATTAAGTGTGCTCTTTGTCATATTTTGGAGATGATGCATTGGTAGTTTTATAGATTTTCACTTCCATTCTTGATTACTTTTCCCTATGCTCATCGATAGAAACCCTTATCAACTTTGTCTATTTGTGGAAATAATTTTTTGGTTTAATGTAGCTAATGATTTTGCAAGACTATACTTCAAACATTGTTTTTCACCCTATTATGGTCAAGTTGATATAATCATATCTTATCTTTATTTCACTTACACCCTAATTTAACATTACAGGGGAGTATTGTGTAATTATTTCTTAGACTGTAAATGGGTACCTAATCAAGGTACTCCTTGTTGGAACCCATATTGAGAAGTTTGTCACATCTTGATGGCATTGTTTGGGTGTTTGCTTCCGGTGTTTTATGTTGGAAAAATTTGTTGCTTGGAGCCGTGATTCTTGTCATTGTTATTTCAATATGTGCCTTTGCATCTAAGCTTTTCCAGCTTTGGTGCTTCATAGATCTTGAAAAATTTAATGTTTACTTCTTTTTTGAAGCAATTTGTCTAGCCTTTTTTATGTTAGCACCTTTACCTAAAGCACTCGGGTTGATCATTTTTGGACTTTTTCCTTTTTGAGCATCTACATTAAATCTTCTTTAGCTTTAGTGGATTGTTAGATTTTTCCTTTTCGTTCATCATTATGACAATATGGTGTTTTCTATTGATGTTTTTATGGTGGCATTACTCTCTTTCTAGAGCACTTATGTTGATTATTGCTAGTGTTTTTCCTTTTATGTGCCTCTACAATATTTTATCTTCAACATTCCAACTCAACACTATTATAATATCGATTTTTTTGTTGCTTCCCTTTACACATGCATTTTTTCTTGTGTTACTTAGAACACTTGATGAGTTTTTTTTCTTTTTCCCAGAAGGCAAACTATCTCTTTTTGATTCCATAAATAACTTTGGTTGACCTTTCATAATGCAATATTTTTATATCACCTTCAACTTTTGTAGAATTATTGGGTTGTTTGAAGCATTTTTATGGATCATTATCATATTTTTTCCTTTTAGTGCATCTACCTTGATCTTTTCATCTTCAACACTTTTAGGTATGATTGCAAACTCTTTTGCTTCCTTTGGATATGTTCCTTTTATGATGGTATAACATCTTAGCACATGTTGTTTGGAGTATTGGATTTTGGTTTGGTTGGATCACTTTTGATCTTTGACTCTTGTTGACCGCTTTGTCATATCACTTCAAGCTTCATCATTTCCATCCTCCAGAGACTATTCTTCTCTACCTTTCCTAGCATCCAGTTCAACATTAGTGCATTACACACATAGCCCTTGACATGAAATCCTTTTACATCTTCAATTACGTTAGGTGTGATGGAAGCTATTGTTAAGAGGGAATATGTGTAATGTTATATTCCTTCACATTTTGTCACTTTGTAAATCCTTGATCTTGCCCATAGTTGTTCTCAAGGGGGAATGGTTGGATAATGGACATTGAAGATTACTTAAGACCAACATGGTGTAATGTTTTTGTCAAGTGTATTTTCTAGTATGTTTCTTTAGTTTTCTTTTGTACTTTTATATTCGATGGTCACCATTCTATATTATGTATGGCTAATTCAATGGTCATATTCTTGGTATTCGCGACACTTGATCCTTAACTTTTCACCCCATTAACCCATGATCTCTTTTTAAATATCATAGTGGGTCATTTCTTGGTGATGGCTAGGCATCGGTGTGATGACATATGATGGAGAGTAGTGTATTGGATGCAACCTTTATTCTCGAGCAATAATACAATGTTTTTGTTGTTCTGTTGATGTTTACCTTTTTGAGGCCACAATGTCTTCATAGGCTTTGGTTTTTGTGAGTTATTTATTTATGGTGTTTATTCATGTGGTTTCCCACCTATTGATTTCAACATATTCCTTTTGTCTAAACATATAAATTATGGATCAAATTTCATAAATGCACTGCTAAAGTTCTCTTAAAACATAAATTATGATTTTTAATGTCATAGTTCACCAAAATGGCATGAAGTTGTTGGCATATTTAAAAACCTATCTAAGAAATGTTTTTGTTACAACACAATTCTCTTGCACTAAATAAATTGAATAAGAGGCTATAAATTCTAAAACAAGATGGGTGATTGATATCTTAAAAGGCTTTATAATCAAGACCAACAAAATATCCTATATGAATTAAGAAGGAAAATAATATTGGTTATAAATATGGTTTGGGTGGCAACATTATATGCTAGTATTATATTCTCTATTCAAGAAGATTCTTAGGTTCAGATTGAGTTAGTGCCTATTATTATCTTAGGTAGGTTTTATTTAGTATGTTTATACTTGGTTTATCTATACGATCTACTCTAGTGTTAGTGTTCCCTTTGTAAAGGTGTGAATTTCTAAGTGATGTTTTATGAGAAAATAGTTTGGAAACATCCAACCCATGGATAATGTAGTGTTATGCTAAGATGGTACACTTTGAAGTTCCTTGAATCAAGCTCCTGATAAAATATGATCTTGATTTATATATTTCAAGGAAAAATTCTTTGCCTAGAGTCCTTGCCTATCAAGAATTGACCTTATTATATTTTTAAACCATCTCCATTGCTTGATTATTTGCTAAGTGTTTTGCATGGGGCTTTCAATTGTGTGTGTACCAAAAGAACTTTCCCAACTAGTTGTAGAGTTGGGGCAAACAAGTAAGTGAGTGAACAAGACACTAATACTATTAATTCAATCCCCTAAGCATGTACACTAACTAAATATCCATTCAAACATGAATTCAAATGTATAAAAAAACTCTAGAAAGGGAAGAAGAGTGTTGGTGTACATGGATCATTTTTCCTGACATGCATAATTTTCTCTCCTAGAGCGCACTTGAGCTTCATCCATTAATTATAGGGATTTATCTTAGATAAATTCCACTTTATCTTAGGTAAATTCCACTTTTCAAGGGATAAGAGCACTTCATTCCACTTTTCAAGGGTTAGATTCAATTTCCTAGGGATAAGTGTGCACTTGAGGAGTAGATTTTATTTTCGAGGAGATAGTTTACTCCACTTGTATATTATGAGCTAGTTTACTCCACTTGGTTAATAAAAGCCAAGATAACTCCCTCATGAAAGCACACTTGGATTTGCATGGGCATATTCTCTCATGCTTTTCATGTAGTTAATCCTAGCATAGCTGCATGGCCAAAAATTCGATTCAATTGTAGCAAAGCATTTCAAAAATGGGGTTTGATTTTGGTTATTTTTACCCAAACATATGAGTTTTAAAGGCTAGAGTTCTTGTTTTGAGGTCAGAGTTCTCGTCAATTTGGTAACTATGTTAATAGTACATAAACTGGAAAAGACTAGAGATGGTGCTGATTCTAAAGCTTCCTAAAACAATGTTTAAAGTATGAGAACGTAGGCGTTGTAGCACTAAAATCAAGAAAACAAAGGTGTTATTAGCCCTATTGTTTGCCTCACAGGAGCACTAGGTAAGATAAGATAACAGTTCTTAACTTGTGAAGCAAAGAAGCATTGTAGCATTGGAAAATGGTTAACATATATGTTGTAGCACTTTTATTAGGCAATTAAGAACTCTATCCTAGAATGGTGAGTTTTTTGTTTTTTATTTTGTTTAAATTGAAAAATGTTGAAAACCAAGGTGTAACCTTGTTAGTGATCTAAGGATAGAAATAAGCTACTATAACCTATAATGAAAGATTCAAAGAACTAATCCCTAAATCAACCAAAGGGTGCTTAAATAAATAAATAAAAGTCTAAGCTAGTATGGTCTCCATCTATTATAGATGGTTTACTTAACAATGGAGGACTAAGTCCCAACTATAAGTGGTTGGTCCTTTAAGCAAAAGAGGTATATACTGGTGCATATTCCTTTTTACCAAACAAGTGAAAGAAATGAAGGACAATATAAGTTAGAGAGAGAAAAGTGGCGAAATGCCTAGAAACACTCAAAATGAAGTCTTATTTTCTTAACCTCAAGTTGGAAGAGCATGAAGACAAGGACCTCAACAACTTTCAACCAATCTTTAGTATCCCTAAATACATTCAAAAAGAAAAAAAAAAAAAAAAAAAAAAAACGTTTCTCTTTCTTTGATGATAAACTCACTTTCTGCAAGAAAAAAACTTTTCTCTTCCTTTGATGATAAACTCACTTTCTGCTATGAGACAGAACAATTTGAGAACAATTATATAGGGATTTGGGTTGGGAATAATAGGTGAGGTTGGTCTAGGATCCTTTCTCGAGCAAGATTATTTCTTTCACTATCTCATTTATGACATGTTTGACTTTATGTGATCCAATTGTTGTTGAGGACATGAACCATGAAGAATATGTTACACTTGTTTATGGGACGGGTTTAAAGGTAATTATGTAATTACATGTAAAACAAAAACATAGTAATACAAACAAATAATAACCATGAAGATGAAGTCATACAACATCAAGAAATAAGAGGATGAGGATTATAGTGCATGTTATATTCTTTGTCAAAATGATTACAATAACTATTGTATCTCTCATTCATATTTGATTTAAAATCGTAAACTAGTGTACTTCTTTACAACATATTGTTACACATGTTGAGTTTGTGCTTTCGACATCTTGTGTGTTTATCATTTATTATTTGCATTATTCTCGTATGCATGTTATTTTCTTTTTTCATGTTGTTAATATTGATCCTAAAATAATAAACTAGTTATTATCTATGTTAGTTACAAAAAATAAATATTTGAACTATCAATAATATTTTAATGATATAAATAAAATATCATATATTCTATATAGTTAATTAAAATTGTTATATACAAAAAGGGTGTATGTTTTCTCCGAGAATTCCATTTCATAAAATAGATAAAAAGATTCTATATTTGGTAGGAATCGTATTAATTTTATATTATTTTTCTCATGCATGTTTCACTTCTAGTTTCTAGATTGATTTGAAATTTCAATTGTGGAATATTTAATGAGATGTCAAACACCGATCGTGAGAAGAAAACATCAAGACACAGGGATGTATTATTGTACTTTCAAAAACATCAATCCTAGAATCTACATTATCTTGATGTTTCAAGCTCTTTTGAGCAACCTATCACTAAGAGAGATGTCGATTCTTGTGAGAATCCATCTAATATCCATATAATGGATGAGAGAATAGGTTCCTTTAGTGATCAAAGTGAGATAAATACATTTTCACCAGAAATTGACAATAAAAATGTCGAAGGTTTTTCCTTGGAAGATGACACAATCCATTTATATAAAAGAAAACAAGGCTAGTGGGACATAGGGAGACTGTTCCAACTAGAATGGATCTCAAAATTTCCATTTATTGAACCAATACCTCCAACAAATGAGAAAGAGAATTAATGAGAATTTAGATGCATTATATGTAGTTGGAAATTTGACAAGGCAATGAAATAATAGATGAAGTTAGACACAATAGCGAAGCATGCATGAAAGGTGTATGATAAGAAAATGGTAAATGGTGAGGATAAATCTATTATCAGAAGAAAATCTTCTAAGGAATATTGACATGTCAAATATGAAGATGAATATAAGAAATATTTAATAAGGGGAAAATCAAGGCAAGTGGAGGAACCATCACATCTCTATTTAGAAAGATGATGGAAATAATTTTTTGATCAAACCTAATGCTTGTGTTGCTAAAAAAAATGGATGGACGAGATTATTATTTCACATTCTAGGTGTTACACCCTCACTCGCAAATGCAAGTAGAAACTCTACTTAAAACTTCTTCTTCCAAGAGTTTCTTATGAGCCTTCCGCTGCTTATTCGCAGCATGACGACGAGACCTCTTTTTTACTTGCCAAGAGTCCCACTTCAAAGACCTCAAAACCTCCTTGTGAGCCTACTTAACCTCCTTAAAACACTACAACCACCTATTTGCAGGATTTTATCCAAGACTATGCAAGTAAGCATTGTATTCCATAACTTATCTAGAGGTCATTGTATGACATATTATCCAGATTACATGAAATATCTATTTTTCCTTCAAGTGTCAAATTTTCCATCTTCTCATTGGTCTTTAGCAAGTGGTTGGGAATGGGCAAGATATTTAGATCAATTAGAAAAAGGATGGTATGAAAAAAAAGATTGTGAATGCTAGGTTTATGTCATTGTCTTTGGATGGATCTGCATGAGTATTTATATGGTCAATAACCATATTAGACATTCCTATCTACTTGGGATTCATAAAATGAGGGACAATTCTACAACTTGAAATATTTATGAACTTGTTATTAATTGTAGTAGATAGCAATGCCTAATATAAATAGTTTGAAAGAAATTGGTCGTTGAATCATTTAATGATTGCAAAATAGTTGGTATGTGTTGGAGCAGATGGGGAATTAGTAATGCTAGGAGAAAGGAATGAATTTTGTTTCAGACTATGATTATTAACTTCACTATATATGCTTAGTATTCATTGTATGCCTCATAGGATGAATCTTGCATTTAAAATACTAAGAAAGTTTCCATTAGTTTCAAAAGTTCAAGATCTTGTATATGAGGCTTATGCATACTTTTGTTGTAGTCCCAAATGATTTTTAAAGTTTTGACAATTTGTTGACAGTGTTACAAATGGAAAAAAGCTACTTAAAGATGTTTATACAAGATGGATCTCATTGAATGGACCAGCTCAAACACTATTTAGTGAGTACCAAGACTTGGTAGGGGTGATGTATGAACATCACTTCAATGTAGACAAAGCTCAAGATATTCTCTTTCGACTAACTGATATAGAGACATTATTAACATTGGTTGGAATTCTTGCTATGATATATGAAGTGAATGTCCTCATGAAAATGTCTCAGAGTCACACAATGTATATTGTAAAATACACAAATGAGATAAAATTAACATGTCTTGCATTAGATAATTTTTATGTGATGCAAGAGTCTTTTACAAGTCCACAATTTACAAATTGGACTAGGATATTCAATATAGAAAATACTGAAACTTTTTGAAGTTTGATGAAAATGGGATAGTATGTATGGAAATGTGTGGATATATGGTTCCCTTTTGTTTTATTGGTAAGATGGGATGAATCACCAAAGAGTTCCTTGTGTCAAGATATCTATTTGACAATGTTGTAATTTTAGTGAGACACAACTTGATAGAAATTGAAAAATCACTAGCATCAGAGACAATAGAAGAAATTCTTCGAGATGAATTGTTGGAGACCATGTTTATGGTATACCCTCAATATTGGAATGATCGGCAATGTCAAACCACTTTAAAATTCGTCTTTCTAGAAAAATTACAAACTTTAGTGCACACTTTTTCCAAAAGGCCCAAATACATGGAGAATAGATTCAAGGTAATTTAGATTCATCAAAATTGTTTCAACAAGCAATGCTTTGCTGAAATGATGTGGATGCAATTTCGTGTTTTGGAGAATCCTGTAGAATATGGTGCAATAACAAGATTATGGACTATTTTAGGTGCCAACCAATATCTACAAGAAAACATATCGTAATATTTCAAATTAGTATATTTATGTCAAACCATGATTTTGGGATTAGTACAAAACGAGAGAATGTTTAGTGCACTATCATTCTTGAAGTCAAATTTGAGGAACAAGCTTGACAAACATATGGATACTTATTTAAGATTATATGTAACAAAGTATGACATTAACAATTTTCCATATGAAAGAGCACTAACTCTTTGAAAATCAGATTGTGATAGAAGGGGAGAAAACAATATGACAAATTTATCTAATGAACTTGATATGGAACATAATGTTCTACAAACTCGTAATGACAATCCATCTGGAGAAGACCATGTTCAGAATGTAGAAAATGAGGACCAAGATGAGAAATGGGAAATTGATATACCCCAAGATTCTATCTAATGCAATAAACATGAGGAGACTCTTATTTTGGTATAGGCATTCCATCAATGGTGCGAGAAATAGTGAATGGAATAACACAGATGATGTGATTCTTGTTAATTGATTGACTTCATTGTTTCTCTATTTTTGGAGTAGGTTGGAAATTCTTTATGGTAGAAAGATTACTATCTGTCAATTCTGAAGTTGCATTTTAGGTAAAATTAGGTTCTATAATTTGTATTTTCATTGTAACATTGGATTTATATTTATTTGATGCAAGTTGTTTTAAGATTGACATTTTGATAATTAACTATTACATTGTCTCTTTCTTGTCTATGATAGAAATGAAGCTAGAATTTGATGAATTTGGGACCTATCTCTTCACATAGATGGTGTCCTAATATTAAAGGATAAATAACTAATCTAACAAGACTTCCAATATGCAAGAATGGACTTATTCAAATACATGAAACTGCCTTGATGTCTAGATCTAATATCTTGGACAATGTTAATGGTTTGTTTGTTGCTTGTGTTTGGAGCATTTTATTGAGTTTTTGGAAGTTAAGGTTTGGATAAAGATTGTGTTAGTCCCTTGAATGCTTCTAGTTCTCATTTGATGCTTAAATAAACCATTTATTGTAGCTTGATTGGTTTCATCTGATTTACATTGATTCAAGGGTTTGGATTAAAGTTAAAGACCTTTGTTTAGTAAAAAAAACTTGTGTTAATGTTTTATCATGTTTATTTGAGAAACATTCAGTTTTAGGCTTAATATATGGCTTTGGTTATGCTCTAAGAGTTCAATTTGTTTTCCATAATTATTGTTATTATTTTTAATATATTTGACGCTTCAAGGAAAGATGTTTTTATTTCCTTTCACTTTGTGGCATGTCTTAAGCATCTTCACTTTTTAGAATTTACTATGCTTATTTTATATTTTCTTTGAAAAAAATTATTGGTATTCTGAAAGGGAATTGAGCACCACATAACTAAGTGAATACAAAAAAGGTCTATGCATTGGGTAACAGGTTCCTACACATTCATTGTAGGATACCTATTGGCACGATACCAACTTTCCTCTAATGCAATTATACTTTCGATGCCAAGACTAAAATAACATTACATGTAGCCTCTAGGATTCTAGCTATATTCATAAATTCCTTAAAGAACTTTAGTTTTTTGTCACATAATAATGTGAGACATCAAGTGGTATTGGTTACTAACACACCCTTGATTGTAGAGCATGTGAAACA
>ML791564.1:536001-567097 GCA_009831015.1 Picea engelmannii | reverse complement strand
ACCCACAAAATATGCACATATTTGTGGAATTCAAAGTACATATACTTCATGGCAGAAGTGTTCATGAAATAAATTCACAGACTTCATGGATTTCCTAAAGTAATAGTAAGTGACAGAGATTCAAAATTCACAAGAAATTTTTGGAAAGAATTTTGGATGATAAGTGGAACAACACTGGCTATGAGTTCAACATATCATCCATAAACATGTGGTCAAACAAAAATATTAAGTTAAAGACCTTTGTTGAGTAAAAAAAACTTGTGTTCATCTTTTATCATGTTTATTTGAGAAACATTCAGTTTTAGGCTTAATATATGGCTTTGGTTATGCTATAAGAGTTCAATGTGTTTTCCATAATTATTGTTATTATTTTTTTATAAATTTGACGCTTCAAGGAAATATGTTTTTATTTCCTTTCACTTTGTGGCATTTCTTAAGCATCTTCACTTTTTAGAATTTACTATGCTTATTTTATATTTTCTTTGAAAATACTTATTGGTATTCCGAAAGGGAAATGAGCACCACATAACTAAGTGAATACAAAAAAGGTCTATGCAATGGGTAACAAGTTCCTACACATTCATCGTAGGAGACCTATTGACATGAGACCAACTTTCCTCTAATTCAATTATACTTTCGATGCCAAGACTAAAAGAGCATTACATGTAGCCTCTAGGATTCTAGCTATATCATAAATTCCTTAAAGAACTTTAGTTTTTTGTCACATAATAATGTGAGACATCAAGTGGTATTGGTCACTAACACACCCTTGATTGTAGAGCATGTGAAACATAAATTGAAAGAATATGATCAGGTGCATGTTTCTACATTTAATAGGTGAGCCTGAATGGAGATACAATATGTGAATCATGATTAGATAAAGCGGATCATCAATATTATGTGGAAATTTTGTAAAATAAAAAATGGTGTTATATTTCAATTCAATGTTTTGTGATAGGTAGCTTGTTATCTTTCTCTTATACACATTATTCACTTTGATTGCACGTCATGCTAGAAAATGGGGAGATCCACGCTCAGAAGATTCTAATGTGGATGCACTACAACCATCCATTGGATTTGTTGAGCACGTCAAGGCTAAGATTGTCGAGCCTATTATTTTAAGTAGTACATCAAACAACTAGTTTCTTTGTAGCTATATTTTGTATTGAGGGAGATGGTTAGGTTCCACATAATTTGTGAAAAATGATTGTATACCAAATGTAGTATCCTAAATGAATTTTACATTTTGATTGAGTGCTCAATTGTATATTGCAAACATTTTTGAAATCATCTCTACATTTTATCTCTAAGCAGATTATAACTTAGTAGTTGTTGTAGGGGCTTGTTAGGCCCTTATCATCGTACATTAGAAGTAATATATAAATATAGCTAATAAAGGAGATTTTTTTTCGACTGAGAGTCGATGATTGGGTGGACATCATGGAGAGAGTAAACTACATGACAACAGACATTGCCTACTGGAAAAGCCGATTTTCTATTATTTTACGTAGAGATTGGTCGTGTCCGCTGCCAAGGAACTTAGACCGTCGACCTGAGGTAAAACCATCAACCCGAATATTGAATGAGAAGCTAGTGACCTCAAGAGTATGTCGATGGAGTTGACGCCCATCATCTTGCGTTGTTGCTCATCAATTTCCCTACATAAATAAAGGTTATCTTCTCCATACATAGGGAGAATTATGTTGTTGCATCAAGAGAAATTTATGAAACAAGCTTTAAGTTTGAAAGTGCTTCTAAAGGGGGTCTGAAGGACCTCTCCAAAGGTTGCTCTCATGGAGTTGTTGTAAAAGAGTTTCATGAAGGATATTGTAAGTCGTGTTTTAATCTAGTTAAGTTGAATCTCAAATATTTAGTCTAAAAAGAAAATAGTCCACTAAGTGAGTCGACTCATAATTAGTCAGAAAAAGAAAACATTGAGTCGCATGTGTTAGATTGCATAAATATCATTGTATCAAGATCTATTGTAAAACTTTGAGTCAAAATATAAAGGAGGGTTAAACGTGAGTCTTTCAAGGTAGGTGATCCTCTCCATCACTATAATGTAAGTCAATCTTTAGCCAACGAGATTGGTCTCTCACCGACATCAGTTGATCTTTAGTCGACAACATTTTATTGAGTCTGTAAAAGCCCAGTACCGACAAATGCAAATAGTCTTTTTAAGTTGTATTTATAAGTCAAGTTTGAGTCATGCATGTGCACTAGAGTAAAAAATTGTCCTTCATATAATGTAAAATGCAGACTCCAAAGATTGAAAGCAGAGATAGAAACATAACCAACAATAAAGCATAAGTCCAAATGAGCATAAAAACATTGAACACTTCATTGAAACATTGAGCACTGATGGAGGAAAATTTTACATCAGTTGATGGAGAAGAGCACCTGCAGAGAGCATTCGTGAGGAGCATTGAAGATGAAAATTTTGCATCGGTCAAAGGCATTCAAGAGAGATATTTTATACACACATGGAGCGTTCACGAAAATATGATGAAAAGAACATTAAATTAAACCCCCTGGTACGAGAGTTGCAGAACAATTCCTAAAAGAAGCAGAATGGTTGGCTACTGATGTAGACCCTCTTCGATCCCATATCAAGAATCCTCCGAGAGCGACTACCTAACATGAGCAGACTAGGTCTGAATTGAGCAATAGACTTGGAAATAGCATTATCCAAGGCAGCTCTTGAAAGAAATCATAGTTGATAGAGGCAAGCAAAACATGGAGATTGAGGAGGTGGACCTGTCATATGGCCACTTGGACTTAGGACTTGGACGCATGCTTTCTCGGGACGAGCAAGGAATTGAGTTTGGGGAGATGTTGTAGGGTCTTCTTAGGCCCTTGTCATCATACATTAGAAGTAATATATAAATATAGGTAATAAAGGAGATAAACCAAGTGAATGTATGTAATAGAGGGTAAATTTACTTAACAAATGGATTAGTTGGAATGGGTATAACCACTCCAATCATATATCCCATGTATGTATACTCATGAAGATGCAATAGAAAGGCGGTTGGTTAACCTTCCCACAAATACTTATTGAGTATGTGTGTGTGTTCTTGATGTGTTCTTCTTAATGAATCTCTTCTTGAATGTCTGTGTAATCTAGAAGATTACAACAATAGTATACAAGTAGTTTTGATGAGTAAAGTTAGCAAATTAGCTGGGATTTTGTGTACAAGGTGTTCTAGTGCGGAGTACATGGAAAATATGAAGTGAGTAAAAAATCATCTAGGAAATTTTTATTAAGTCAAATTTCAACCAATTTGCTAGGTTTTTATGATAGGAGAATGTCCTATGTTTTGAGCCTACTTTGAAAATTATTTTTATGTGTCTTTTAGTCTAAATTGAAAATGGATCTTATGAATGGAATCTAATATGAATGTTTATGTATTATGTGTTTTGAGCTTAAATTGAAAATTGGTCTTATGTATTTTGTGTTTGAACCAACATTTAGGTTCTTCACGAGTCATTAATTTTAGAGACTTGATAACACCATTGCAAGTCCAAAATAAATTATTTTCAATAGGGCGAGCCAATCTGCATTATTGAGCCAATCATTATTTTTTTGTTCTAGTAGATTGTTAAATATTTTTGCTTTTATGTATTTCATTTCCTAGTACTCTTATTATTTTATATTGTCTACACATGTCATGTCCTATGACCTAATGGCCATGTCATCTATGCATGGCCAATAATGTGTCTCATTGGTACCCAATAATTAACATTAATGTTCAGTGAGTGTTTTTTTGCCTTGTAGTTCTAAGGCCTAATCTATGCCCAACATTTATTACAAAGTTATGTGTTTTTTAACTTTTTTATAAGCCAACAAAAATATAATGGATAAAAGTGACCTCTCTTCATTTGAAAGGGGTCCTTTCTAGGTACAAATGAATGATTATATAATAGAGAGAACGTCATGCATAGACCATGACCTATCAATATTATTTTTGGAGTTATTGATGGACATAATTATGTTCCCTCCTATTCAAGAACATCCTATGATGAACTTGTTTGAAGATTCCTTTCATAATCAATGAATCGGTAATAAAGAAACCATAATAGAAGTGGTAGATAAAATATTAATATCTCTTGAGCTAGATAGAAGTGGTGGTGAGGATCAATACATATAAGAACTTTGGGGTGAAATATCATCAAAATTGATAGAGGGATATGAAAGAGTGTATAGTAAGATAAACACAACCCCTGATGCTTACAACATTGTCTAGATGAGGGACACATTATGTTTATTTTCCCAAACATGCAAAATGAGTATATTATAGTTTAATGAATATATTTTCTTATTATTATATAGTTTTATACTTTATAAAAAAAAATCACCAAGACTTCACAATGTTTTATAATTTAGTAAAATATTTTCCAAGACTTTACAAGGTTTTATAATTTAGTGAAAGATTTGCAAGATTTTACAATATTATATAATTTAGTAAAAGTTTCACCAAAAAATTATATATACATTTACATTATTGATAAAAGAGCCTTCAAATTTTCCTATGTATCATGGGGATTCACCCATTTATTATACATATAAATTCATGAGCGGTTCTTAAACTTTTCTCGGGAAAGGGAAATGATGATTCCTTATAAACCAACACAAGGTATGAAAAACATTGATAGATGATACGGACTTGGAATTAACACAATGGGATGAGGACATGATAGGATAAAAGTTAGGACTTACCTTGAATGAAGCATAAATGACAATCGACTTGTGTAATGACCATAGACCCTTCTGAGATTACTCGAGAATATGTCAATGCAAATACTGGGAGGCGAGTAGCACTGAGGGCATAGCAGGGACTAGTGCGATGAAGCAAACAAGAGGTATGAGTGTGACTTAATGATTAGGAGAGGAACTCAAAAGGAATGGCTAAGCAAGATTTAAGGGAAATGATGACAAATTCAATGGAATAGAGAGATGGTACTCAAGACCCAATGATACTTAGCAATGGACAGGATGAGGTGACACAATCCCGATGTTCTGAAAAAAGGGTGACATATACCACCTCTTGAACTAGGAAAGGAATGTAGCATGGTAAAAAACTTGATGGCAATAAGAAGATCTTAATTTTTTTTCACTATTTTGGTTTTTGAAATGTTTTACGTTTTTGGAATTTTGTGGTTTTTATTAGTTTTTTTGGGTTTTGTCTTTTATAAAGAATAAAAGAATCAATACGTTACAACAAGGCGGCACGTTCCATATGCAAACAAGTATTTCTAAACGATATGTAGAGAATTTGATAATAGATGGAGGCAACAAGGGCGTACACCTTGGGTGGGTCTCCTTCGAAGTGATAAGTGAGGGGTTGAATGTAGATGTGCCTTCAACACATGAATGAAGTGATACACATATTCAACAACATAGGAAGAATCATAACATAAAATTGATGGTGACTTCTTGGGATTCTAGGGGTAAAGGATAAAAGGGAAGGGTAAGTATGGGGCTCTTGATGCAAAGTGGACTACACAAATTCCTGATCTTATGGTGGTACATGGCATGGGTGCCAAAATCCAAAATATTTTAAACTATGAAAACCCATATGATGAAAATAGCTACCATCTAGCGAGTGCATTGATGTAGCCTAGAGTGGTTAGGCATCTCCCTAGGACAAGTTAGAACCTATGTCAAATTCAAAGGTGGAAAAAGGTAAAATATAGTGTTTGAAAAGGGAAAGTTTATACCTAAATGCCAATGTAAAGAATATACCTTTTGGTGGGACCATTGAAGATGTGTGAAAAATGACATATTTGACAATATCCTACACACACATACACCAAAAACCATTGTGTAAGAGTGCTCAACATACAAAAATTGGATACTATAGATGGATATTCTCTGTATGTGATGAAGGATTAGAATATGATCTGATAGGTATCTCATGATGGTGGTATGGATGGAGTCTCATAAAAAAAAGGTGTGACAAAAGTGGAGAAAACAAGGTTATGGATGGAGGTGGGGGGGCATTACATGAGTTATGAGAAATAGATGGAATCGAGAAAAGTGGAGGAACAATAAAAGGAGAAAGTGGAGCTTGCATGGGAGGAGCGATAGGGTGATATTTTCATGGGGGTTGTTGGCACATGGCAGGATGGTAGTGGTGAAGCATTGGAAGTGTTAGACAATCATGGGTATAGTGATTAAATACTCCACATATGGCACACAAATGACCAGTTCAAAGTGGGGTAGCATGAGGTTATGAGGGGAAAATATGCCCCCATCATGTGTGGCATGGTAAATTATTTAAAGGGGGCAAGGATGGGATGGGGGGAATGCAACATAATTTGTGAAGCTCTAAGAGCATTGCACAATGGTGACTGAAGTGACCAAATGCATGATAAAAGGCATGAAGATGGGGAGTTTAAATGAAGTTGTTCAATTGTTGTATGGGTGGGGCTAGGCTAGAATTGAGGATGAAGGTGCCTCCAACATTCCTTTCATCTCCCATTTATCCATGGTTCTTTCATGCATGAGTCTTAGTATTATATTTTTGCATCTTGGGTGGTTCCTAGTTACTAAGTGAACATTCACCAAGGATATAAACAAAAGAAGACTAAGATAATGGGTGGTGCAATAGAATAGTTCAGAGATGGATAGGAAAGATACCAAATAGGTATTCTGATGGTTAACCTACGATCACAAGTTATCCCTATGAAAGGGACCAATTAGACCTACCTCCATTGAAATGGTGAACCCTTCATATGCGACTGAATCCTTAGGTTCTTCATTTATGCATGTGTTTTTCGATTAAGACCTATTTCACCCATGATTTTTAAATGTGTTGATGTGCGATGTAACTAAGATGAAAATGCAATGTGAAAAGTGAAATATGCAACTTAATTTATTCCTATCTAAACTATCCAATTATCTATCCTATCCAAGCTTGGAGTGTGCACTGATATAACTAATTTGGTATGAAACATAGGGTAGGATTGGAGATCATGAAAGATAGCTTACCCCTACAATCAATACCTGATCCAATTAGCTAACCAAGGAAACAATGAATGTCAAAGATAGCTTACAACCATCGCAACTTTGCAAGAGTCAACTAGGTCATTTTAAGAACACACAAAAATAGCTTCAATTACTTGTAAAAAGACATGCTTGACATTAAAAATGGTAAACATCAATCAAGGAAAGACATGCAAAATCTTGGAGGATAACTTACTTCTACCATTGCACATTACTCCCATGCTTAATTTTAAGACTCTGAGATAGATTATGTTCCTAAGAGTCATGTACAATAAGTTATCATAATGTAATATAAGAAAGCATGAACAATACGAATCGAGTTAATGCCATTTATGCCACAACACCGACAAGAAACGATGTACATCATCACAAGTACCAAGGAAATGAAGAATGGTGAAGGTAGCTAACAACCATCATCAATATCATAAGAGTATTGTTAATGCCCCTAAGGCCCTATGTTAAGGTCCTAACACTCATTTATTATTAGTTTATTAGCTATGATTAGGTTGGCTTAGTGGTAGGTTACACCATGCTCACTTTGTCTCCTATTTATATTAAAGGAGATTCATTTGTATAGGCATCTTATCTTCTGCATTGGATATATTGAAAAATAAGGTTTCCCTCTCAAAGTGGATTACTATTATTTGATTGTTTATGATTATTAAGGCATGGGTTTAATTATTCCTTCTATTCTTATGCTATTTTGGAGTTTGGTTCATAAGATTTGGTTTCAGAGCCTACGATCCTAGGGTTTTTCTCATTCAAATGAGTCATCTTGTAATTATATATATATATATATATATATAATTTTTTTCAGAATTTTTAAACTATGAAATTTTTAGGATCCCAAGGATACATATCTAAGTACTTGTTGTAAAAATTCTAGGTTTTGGATCATTTAATTTTTGAGATATAGCATGTGGAAGCTATGGATATTTACTAGTCTTGAAATTAGTCTCAAACGAGTCATCTTGGAATTTTCGATATAATTTTGTTTGGTGAAGTTTCAAATTGTGAAATTTTCAAAAGTTTGAGGAGACATATTTAATCACTTGTGGTAGAAATTGTGGTTTATGAGACTATTTAATATTGGGCATACAGGTTGTGGAAATTACGGTTATTTCAGTAGTTCTAGAATAGTCTCAAACAAGTGTTCCTGGTATAAGTGTCGTATATGAAGCTTGGAAAGTCCAAATTGAGTTCCAGTAGTTCCTTTAGAAATAATGCATACCATAGTACTTAAATTAATATATTTACAATCATATATTAAATATTGGACATGTGGCATTCCATACATTTTTTCTATCTAGAAAGGACCAAGAATCATCCAAGTTTTGGGAAAGTCACCATAAATTTCACTTGGCACATCAAATTTTGGTCATACACGTGGCATTGCAAACAAGACATCAGATTACTATAGAACAAAATTTCAAAGTTAGAAGGGCCAAAATTTTAGAGATACATAAGAACAAAGGTCGACCAGAAAAATAGTTTCAAAATTAGGGTTTTAAAGGTATGCAACTTACAACTGACATAACTTTTGAGGAAGATTTGTTTTGGTTTTAATTCAAAATTTGTGATAAAGAGAAAAAATAGGAGTATTATTATTTTTATCCCACATGGATAAATGTGTTCGAAAAATTATGTTACCACTTAAACCTCCAGAAAGCTCATCCATGACTCATGAAGAAAATGAAGAGATACATAACAAACTAAACAAATTGGATGACCAACTTAATGAATTAAGTGCTAGGTGAATAACAAATAATCATGTGGTAAAAACACAAAGGCAAATACAACAAATGGAAAATAAGATGAATGAAAATATGGAAAAGAAGATGAAAAGATGGAACAAATGGAAAATAAGATGGATGGAAATAGGGAACGGATGGAAAATAAGATGGATGAAAAGATGGAATAGATGGAACATAAGTTGGTGGCCAATATCATGCAACCCATAGATGGGAGGCTTTCTAAAAGTGACATTGTGACCTAAGATACTCATGAAAATAAAGGTAGTATTCATGTTGAACATTAACCTTCCAATAATAAGTATTTTTCAAGTGGATTTAAATCTAATAGTGGAGTTAATTATGGATGGGTTCCTAAGGGTATCAACTTTCCCAAGGTTGAATTAAAGAAGTTTCATTGAATATAAGTCTTTACATGGGTGAACAAAATAGAGTAATACTTTGAATTGCATAATATTATGGATGATAAGCAAAGGATTTCCTTAGAGACCTTGTACTTTGAGACAAAACCCTATCAATGGGTAGTTAAAAGGAAGCCCCTTTCTTATCATTATACTTGGAGTTTAATTACAAGAGACTTAGAAGCATAATATGGAAAAGTTTGGGAACAAGACTACTTTAGTCAATTGACAAGAATCAAGCACTTAGGTGATATTGAAGATTATAATTCATAATTTCAAGTGTTGGCCACAAGTGTGAAAAACATAAGCAATGGACATATATTAGAAGATGACATGGGTGGACTAAAGAAGACATTAAACATGATATTTTCTTAAAACATCCTGAAAATATTATGGAGTCTATGTTATTTGCTCGTCATATTAAAGTCATGAATATGGATACACATAACTCTACCACTGGAACATATGCAGGAAGTAGATATGGATTTGGGGGTCATAGGGAAACCCTACCTCAACCTACTTGAATATAGGAAAAGGAAATAGAGGAAATAAGAGCAAAAGGACTATGCTTTGGTCGTAATAGAAAATGGTCAAAGGGGAATAAATGTCAAGAAACAAAATTGTTCACCTTGGAGAATAATGACGAAGACGAAATGAAGGCATCTACACAAATGGATGAGGAAGAAATTGGGAACTTAAAATAGAAAAAAAAAGATGTAGAAATTGTGCACAACATCGACATGTGTGAAATATTCATTCATGCATTGGCAGGTTTTTCGACACCTCAAACCATTAAGATTGAAAGACACATTAAGAAGCAAAATATCATAGTGTTTATTGGTTGAGGTAGTTCCCGTAACTTCATTGATAAAATATTAGCATAGCACCTCAATTTTTGTGTATCAAAGGACAAATTTTCATTTTTTGGTTGTTAATGGGGGGAGTATTGATTGTGTAGGAAAATGCCACAACATTAAACTTAGTATGGGAGAATATAACTTTGAAATCAAAATGTATGTCATTCCCATTGGAGGAGTAGATGTTGTTTTGGGGATTCAATGGTTGATAACATTAGGTACAATTTCTACAAACTATAAGGAATTATTCATGAAATTTGAATTGGAAGGAATTCAATATGAACTAAAAGGGGTAAAATATGCACCTTCGTAGAATGGAAAAGATCCTAAAAAAGGGTAGTAGGGGATTTTTGGTTAGACTTTATTTTATGGAAGTAAATAAAGAAGATGAAAATATTTCAGAGGAATTAAAATACATCTTGGAAAAGTACCATAGGGTCTTCCAATAAATTTCTAAAGGGATACCTCCATCTAGAGATCATGAACAACAAATTGAACTAATACATAGAATTTATTATAATAAAAGTCATTATAGATATCATCGTCAACAAAAGGGGGGGATTGAGAAAATGGTACAAGACATGTTGGATTCAAGTATTATTCAACCAAGTAGGAGTTTGTTTTCATCTCTAGTACTCACGGTGAGAAAAAAATATAATGCTTGGAGGACGTGTCATGATTATAGAGATCTAAACCAAATCACCATCAAGGATACATTCCCTATTCCAAATATCGATGATCTATTAGATGAGCAAGTTCATGGAGTGGCTTATTTTACAAAGTTAGATCTTAAATTAGGATACCACCAAATCAAATTAAGAAAATAAGACATTGCCAAAACATCTTTTAGAACACATGAAGGGCATTATGAGTTCTTGGTCATGACTTTTGGGTTGACTAATGCACCTTCTACTTTTCAAAGCCTTATGAACAAAAACATTCGACCCCAACTTAGAAATTTTGTGTTGGTTTTCTTTGATGATATACTTATCTATAGAAAATCATGGGAAGACCACATTAAACATGTGGATAAAGTCCTAAAAATTCTCAAGAACAATCAATTGTATGTAAAAATATCCAAATGTTCTTTTGGGAAACAATAAGTAGAGTATTTGGGTCATATTGTTTAAGGGAAGGGATTAAAGTGGACCCTCAAAAGTTCCAAGCTATTACAAAATGGCCTATTCCTAAGAACATCAAGAGTCTTAGAGGATTTTTGGGTTTTACAGGATATTATCATAAATTCCTTAAGAATTATGCACACATTGCAGGCCCACTCACATCTCTCTTGAAGAAAAAATCATTTGTATGGAATGGAGAGGATACCTTGGAATTCTCACTTTGAAAGGATGTCATGTCTTCTACACTAGTATTGACAACACCCGGTTTTGGTAAAACATTCATAGTTTAATGTGATGCATCAAGACAAGGAAATAAAGCAATATTGACGCAAGAAGGGAGACCATTAGCTTTTGAAAGTAAACAATTCAAGGGAAAAGACTTGGAAAAATTTACATATGAAAAATAAATGGCAGCAATTCTGCATGTAATAAAGAATGGGACAATATATTATTGGGAGGAATTTTAAAGTTAAGAAATACCATGATAGCTTAAAGTACTTTTTGGAGAAAGTATTGCCATCAAAAGAGAAACAAAAATGGGTAGAAAAAATGCAAGGGTTTGATTTTGAAATAATCTACAAAAACGAGAAGGACAATGTGGTAGAAAATGCCCTTTCCAGAATAGAAGAAGCCTCAAGTTTATATCCCATTACATCTTCCATTCTTGCGTGGTTGGAAGAAGCTTTCCATGAATGGAAAAATGAAAATAGTATTAGACAAAAAATACAATGTATATAGGAAGGGATGAACTCTTTGGAACATTGGGAGTGGAAGAGAGATATCCTTTGATACAAGGGAAAAATATTTGTATGCCCTCGATCAAAGTTGAAGCAACGAATATTAAGGGAGTCTCATGAATCTCCGATGGTAGGACATTCAGGGTTCCTTAAAACATATCAAAGGATAAAAAAATACTTTTTGGGGCAAGGAATGAAGAAATATATTCAAAAATTTGTAAGAGAATGTTAGGTTTTCCAAAGTAATAAAATAGAGACAGTAAAATATCCAAGGTTACTTCATCCTTTACACATACCTAATCAAAGATGGGAAGAGATATCGATGGATTTCATTACAGGTTTACCAAAATTAGAAGGTAAGGATGCCATTTTTGTGGTTGTGGATAGACCCACAAAATATGAACATATTTGTGGAATTCAAAGTACATATACTTCATGGCAGAAGTGTTCATGAAATAAATTCATAGATTTCATGGATTTCCTAAAGTAATAGTAAGTGACATAGATTCAAAATTCACACGAAATTTTTGGAAAGAATTTTGGAAGATAAGTGGAACAACACTAGCTACGAGTTCAACATATTGTCCACAAATAGGTGGTCAAACAAAGATAGTTAACAAATGTTTAGAGGGTTATCTACGTTTTTATTCTTCAAACAAGAAATCTCAATGGGTGAAATGGATTCTTTTGGAAAAATGACGGTATAATACCACCTATCACATATCTACTAAGATGTCCCCATTTGAATCCCTTTATGGATATCTGGCTCCTAGTATCTCATTATTTTTGTAGGACCACTCCAAAGTATAGACAATAAAGTCACATATGGAGAATACTAAAGAAACTTAGACAATTCTTAAGGAAAATCTTCAAATGGCACAAAACAGGATGAAGTAGCAAGCATATCGACATCGAAGTGAAAGACAATTTGAGGGTGACTAGATATTTTTGAGACTGCAACCTTATAAGCAATCTACTCTCAAACAAAATAAGAATAAGAAATTAGCTCCAAATTTTTATTGACCCTGTTATCACATGAAGTTGTCTTGGGTCAAATTTTCTCCTTAGTTTTTTTAATTTTTTATCTATTAGTTTTTTTTTAAAATTTGCTTTTGATTTTCTCCTTATGGTTTTCTTAGGTTAGCTAAAAATAAAGGAAATATTGGAGGTTGGCCCATACATTTGACCCACATCTATGGTTTATACCCTTTGTTCATTTCCTATGGTTTCTACCCTTGGTTCATCACATGATTAGACATCTATCACTATCATCCCCATGACACCACTAGTCTGACATGTCACTACCTCCATTATGCGCTTGAACCCCTCCACTTTGTCCCTTTACCCATTAGGGAGTCAAATATAATTCCTTCTAGTGCACTTCCAACTCATCAGGAGTTTTCATAGCACATCTTGAGTACACCCTTCCTCTTTATCATTATTACATTTATGAAGTTGGTGCATGCCAATCTCATTGTTTTCAACATCCATGTTTTAAAAGGGAATAATTGAGATTTGGTCATTAAAAGCTTTCTAACTGTTTTATCAAAGTTTGAATTTTGCTCCGAGCTCCGCGCTGCAGAAACTCCTAGTCCAGACAACACTGCATATTATGCTACAAGTTCGTTGACATAAGTGAATTGAAGATTGGGATGGTTGTGGGCAACTTTATGTTTTCTAAAGCTCATCTACAGTCAAGCCACGGTGTCCAGGTGCCTGGCGCTGCAAATTGTGGTCCCCTTTACCTACCGGCCCCTTTACCTCTGCTATCACTGAATTCTTAGATATCTACAGTATTTTTAGCCTCTTCCACTGAAGTTGAACAACCCTTTCTATTAGAGTTGTTGTGCGTATCTATTGCTTGGCCCTTGCTGTCTATACTACAAAAACTGCTACAAATTGTGCTACAAATCCCCTGTTCCAGTGCAATGAACTGTGCATCAACTCAGTATCATCATCCTCTGCTCACATAGTGTGCATCAACTCTTTTCCTTTACAATGTCATTTGATATTTCCAATTCAAAGTCTGTTTACATTGAAAATTTTAGGAGCCTTTCTATTAAAATGATGATGACTCTGCATGGTGGCTTAATGTTAGCTTAAAAACCTTGACAGTGTTGCCTCCTTGCATATCTTTTCTCTGAAGAATTTTTCTTCCTCTTCTTAAGCCATCGAATTTCTCTTTCATTGTAGTGTTTTGTCTCCTGTTTATAGCAAATGGATACACCTCAATAGAAGAAGTATCACAAGGGTGGGAGTGTAGTTAGGACCGAGCCTTATGATATGCACTTGTTTTATGTTGAACCTCTGATAATAGAGGTATTCCAGAGGGTTGGCTACCTAAATTTCTGTCAGAATATGCAGAGGGGACACCCTGAGGTAGCTAAGGATTTTTCCTTAAACTTCGATGGAACTAAAACCGAGGTAGGAACCCTTGAACTAGAGGTATATGAGGCCACCATTGCAACAACCATTGAGATACCGAACACTGGTGAAAAGTGGTTCAAATATATGAAACTTAATGCAACCTTTTCTAAAGAGACGTTCCTCAAACCAGAACACTGGGGAGATAATATATCTAAGGGAGTGCTTAAGAGCCACTTGGTTGAGGGTTTTGACAAGATGTTGAAAGTCATCCAGAGATATTTTACCTATGAGGGAATTCAATATGATCTACCAGTATCACATTAGGATTTTGCTGCACTTCACAGACAAAGACTTAATGAACATCCCTTTATATATGTTTAGGAGTATGGGAAAAATGGCTGATAGGGTCCAAGCCAAGTCCAAGGCTGTGGACATCAGTGTTTTCCACTCAGGGATGATCAGGATGCTTGTAATGGAGGAATTGAAGAAAATAAACATATCTTGGGAGCAATTCATTTCCTCTACCAATATGTAGCTAAATATAGCCCCTACTACTCAATCCAAGATGCAGATCCCTTTTCCAAATGATAGTGCTTCCCACACAGAAACAAGCAAAAAGAGAAAGGGAAAACATATTGCCAAAGATAAAGAGGTTCCTAAAGAAGTTGTAGAAAAGGAAGGGGGATCCCATCACTCTCCACAAAGGGAAATTTCACCTCAACCTGCACCTGAACTAGAATAAGTTCCCTCAGCTAAAACCACAACCAAAAAGGGAAGAAAGTTACACTTTCCCTCACCTACTGCAACAATTGAGACTAGATCTAGGAGGCCCTTCACCAGGTCATCAACCCATAAGGAAACTGATGAACAAGAAGCCATAAAAAAATATCCTGTCAAGAAGAAGGATAAGGGTAAAGGTGAAAATGTTGAGAAGCCTGTTGAAATCATAGACATCACCACTCCCCCTGATAAGCCCACCTTCAAGAGGCTAATCAGACAACTCAGAGATGAAAGAAAGGAAATTATCCACTTGAAGGGAGAAGGATTGGATGAGAGGAGAAATATGAAGTAGCTCACGGATATGTATAAGGAAACTCTTGAGATAGCTAAGTTCACAACAAGGATATTTCTACCCCTTCATAGGAAACTTAGAAACTTGTACAGGCAAAACATAGACTTATAGTATTAGAACATAAAGCTTAAAGAGGAGTTGCATCCCTTCAAAGATGATTTAGCCCAGAGAAATCTTAATGTGATAGCTCAAGATGCAACAAGGAGAAGTGCCAGATGGAGATGAAGTGGAATGGATGAAAGATCCCATTTTTTTATTAGAACCAACTTTTCATTTTGAATTTTTGTGGGAAGTATCATGGTCATACCTATTGGAGGCATCTACAGGATTATACACCTTTTGCTAAGATTTTTGGGTTTTTTGGGCTCAAAGTATATTACAGAGAAAGATATAGAACATTTCGTAGTGCCTGGCGCTATGAAATCATCCACACATACAAAGTTGCAGGATAGCTACGAAAAGCGCTGCGAAATCATTTTCACATACAGAGTCGCACAGTCACTGTGAAATCACCTAGTTAGACATAAAATTGCAGTTCACTACGAAATCGGATGCAGAACAATTTACACACGTGGGCGCTACGAAATATACTACAGAATGCGCTATGAAATCTGCTACGAACTGGCTGATACAATCAACATTTCTGGATTCGCTTCCCTTTCTAGTTTTGATGGATTTTGAGGGAATCAACGGTCACCAAGTGGAAGATGGAGATTATCATAAAGGCTTGGAGGACAGTTGGAGCTGATGGACACATGGCACTGATGGAGATGTGCCCAAGGAACAACTAATTATGCTAATATTACAGTGTTAGAGTTGTTGCCAACATTTTCCATGTTTCTAGCAATTTGTTGTTTCCAATTGTACAGATGTTAGATTTTCATTTTTAGTGGGAGAATCCTAGGTTAGAGGATCCAACTCGGACTTCGTGCTATTACTTATTGTTTAGACTATATATACATCAAGAGAATGATATTTTGAGGTTCGAATGGTTGAGCATAGACTACCTATTGTAATGTTTTGATAAGACAGAGCCATACTCTGGTTTTATGTATACGATCTGAGATATTTTAATTAATAGAAGTCAGCTTCCTTTCATTATCTTGCTTCTTTCTTACTTTGGTTTCTCATTATTGAATGATTCAAATGAGATGTTATAGATTTGTTGTAATGTATGTTTGATTATGATGTTGTTGTAAATGTTATCAGTGTTTTAAGGTTTAGATCAAGAAGTTATTGTGTCTGAGCTTTTTCTTCACCTATCTGTTAGAAGGCCTAATGCTTATAGCAGACTTATTCATCCTTCTCACTAAGTATTCTATCGACTCACATTTATCTTTAAACCACTGGCTGAAGTTATCCAAAACCTCATTTTCTTATGCATTATGGCCTAGAATTTCTGTGTTGAAACATTGCTATACTGAGTTTTTTCCATTTGACATTCTATCATAAATCTACTTTTACAAACCTATTTGATGGGTACTGGGCTTATCCTCTGGCAATTTGAGGGTGACTCTCAATGATAACATTCTCTGCACTATTGTCAGGGAATGGATTGAAAAAATTTCCCTGGGATTGAATGACAAAGAAATATTGATTCTGATGGTGCATTAGAAATCAATACATTGAATATTGCAGCTTGCACCTGGCGACTCCACTGTTTTAGTTGTGGCTCCCAAAGGTAGACACATGAGGTCTACTCCACATCTACCTCTGGAAACACCTAAAGCTGACCAATAAAAGATTATCAAGAAATGAAAAGCTTCTCAAGAAGGATTTTCAGCTGCTTTACCAGGTACTTCTGGTCATTTTCCTGATTCCACCTTTAATACACCAGTAGCTATATCTGCTTCTTCTCTTTTATCCTCTGTTGAAATTTCTAGAAATTTGGATTTTGAAAATTTCCCTATTGAATACTCTTCTTTTAGTCCTAAATTTAAAGAAGAAAGTTTTGAAGTCCTTGGCTTTGCTGATGTTGTAAGCTAGTTTAGACTTGAGAGCTTAGAATATTTTCCTACCTTGGGTTATCCTACTCCTCCTTCTATTAAAATTGTTGTTACTAAAGAGGAGGAAACCTCAATTCCCTTGGAACCTACATCATCTTCTTCCAAGAATCGACCTCTCCCTGTGAAAATTGAAATCTCTCCATCCAACCTCCCTCCTTCTCCCAAGCTTCATATAATCAACGCTGCAATTGTACCTGTCAAGACTCAATCTCCCCCTTGTTCTCCTAGAATTTACAATCCAATGGTAGGTGCTAACCTTCCTAGAAATAGGATGGATGCCATAGTGGCTGCTAGGTATGCCCCTTTTGTGTTACCTCAACCTATGAACACTCTCCCATTTGGAGATTACCTTAAGTACATGCCTAAGTTTACAGGGGAGGAGGACATTATTGCAGAATAACACCTTGCAACCTTTTATAGCTATGCATATAATCTTAATATTGAGAATGAAGATGTATGGATGGGGGTTTTTGTATAGAGACTTGATGGTAAGGCTAAGAAATGGTTTAGGGGTTTAACTCTTGGATATATTGCTAGAATTGAAGCTTTGGATGATGCCTTTCTGAGGCATTGGGGGGATAAAAAAGATTCCATATATTACATTACAAATTTTGGGTCACTTAAGAGGAAATAAGGGGAATCTGTTTCAGAATTCTAATAAGATTTAATAAAATGTACAACAAAATCCCCACTGAAATTAAGCCTACAAAAACTTCTGCCAAGATCTTCTATGCCAGTGCTTTTGACCCTGAGTTTTGCCTCTTGTTGAGAGAAAGAAGATCTACCTCTCTAGCTCATATGCAAGATGCAACCTTGGAGGTAGAATATAACATATTGGCAACTGACAAGATTATGGGAAAATATGATAGAGACATGATAAAAAGTAGGGCTGAAGCTTCAACCTCTAATTCTTCTGCTGTCAATCCTCAAGTTGATAAACTAACAAAATTAGTAAAATCACTTTCTGCTGAAATGGAAAAATTGAAGCTTGAAGGAAAGAATAATTATAGGAACACACAGAATGATGATAACAGAGGAAATTTCAGAAGACCAAACAATGCCCCTCGGGTCCTTCAAAGAGATCAAAGAAATAGAGATAGGTGTTGGGTATGTGTTATATTCTTTGCATGTGTGTGTGTGGGTGCGTCAGATTCGACAACTGCGTTTGACGATCGCTCTAGTAGTTCTATTTGTGTCATGTGCGTCGGGCGCTTTGTAGGAGGGGGCAGGTATGGCCCCCCCTGGTTACACGCAGCGTTCGGGGCAACGCCCTGAAATTTGTTTTTGGGCGGTTTTCTAAATTAATCCCGAATTAAGGGATTAGTGTTTTGGTATCTACGAAATACCTAAAAACATTGTATATATTGTATGGTGAATGGTGAAATTCTAGATAATGAATATAAGAAAGGTTTTCCCTGGTTGAGGGTTTCCAGTATAAATCTCTGTGTACTATGTGTATGCGCCATTGATTAAATTTTGTTTTTCTTAAGAATCTATATGCATTGCTTTAATTCACAAGTTTAAAACTTACATGTGGTATCTGAGCTCATTTTTGGCTTCAGAGGGACGCCTTTGTTGCTGAGGGTTTGGCTCGGTCTTGATAGATCAAGTTTATCTTGGGTCTGTGATAAACCTGGGTTTAGTGGGAGATTTTGCAGTGGTTATTCGAGTGTAGAAAGATGAATGTCGAGCTCTTCTAGAATCGATATAGAGAAGTTCAATGGTAAAAAAATTGAGCTATGGAACCTCAAGATGGAGGACCTTCTTGTAGACAAATAAAAATGGATCGTTGTGGATCCTCGTACACAACGTACTGGTACGTATCCTATTGGCACACATACGACTGGTACACAACCTACTAGTACACAAACTACTTGTACACCACCTACTGGTATGTCAAAGGAAGATTGGGAGAATTTGGACAGAAGAGAAAGGAGTACTATTCGACTCTGCCTGGAAAATTCAGTGTTGTTGAATGTCTCGGGAGAATCTACATCCAAGGAACTATGGAATAACTTAGGGAATTTGTATCAATCAAAGTCCCTGGTAAACAAGTTCTTTCTTCGAAAGAAGTTGTATAATCTTAGGATGGAAGATGGAGATTCTATGACAGAACATATAAATGCCTTTAATACTTTGGTAAGTCAACTTGTCTCTGTTAATATTATGATTGCAGAAGAAGATAAGTGTATTAATTTGTTATGTTCTTTGCCAGACTCTTGGGATAATATGGTTGTAGCAATTGCTAGTACCACTCAATCTACATTGAAGTATGAGGATGTAGTTTCATCCTTGTTATCTGAAGAGATGAGGCGGAAAAGCATGCAGGATAGTCATAACACAAATGATTTATTTGTAAGAGGTCGTACCAAAGATAGGAATCTTGGTAAGCCTTCAGGGGGGAGACCTAAATCTACAGGTAGATCTAAGTCTCTAGGAAAATATTTGAGGAAATGCTGGAAGTGTGGTAAAACAAGGCATTATAAGAAAGATTGCAAGTCTAAGAAGGTTGAAAAACCAAAGGGATCTGATAGTACCTCTTCCACAGAGGCAAAAACCTCCACTGAAGAAGGAGGTGATGTTTACTTGGAATCTACAGGTACACATGCAGACCGTGATGTATGGTTGATCGAATCAGGTCTGTCATACCATATGACTCCTCACAGGGAGTGGTTCTCTGAATATGAAAAATATGATGGTGGTTATGTATTCCTAGGAGATGATTCGACAACAAAAATCATGGGACGTGGAAGGGTTAAGTTGTTGCTAAAATATGGAAGGATTAGAACTCTCCCCAGGGTTCTGGACATTCCAAAACTAGCCAGGAGCCTAATATCTGTAAGCAAGTTGGATGATGCAAGAGTGGATACTGTATTGGGAAAGGGCACTTGCAAGATGGTATGAGGAGCAATGATGTTGATGAGGGGAGTTCGGTGTGGAACTCTGTACAATTTGTTGGGAAGCACTTATACTAATGGGTGTAACAGTTCTGTTGTCCTTGAGCAGAGAAATGAAGGAGAAAAGACCAATATTGTCCCTGAAAAGAAGACTATGTTGTGGCATCAAAGACTGGGGCATATTGGAGAAAAGGGCATTCAAACACTACACGGTAAAGGTATGGTTGAACGTATGTCTAACTGAACTCTGGATTTTGATTTCTGTGAACATTTCATATATGGTAAACATAATCGAGTAAGATTCCCATCTGGTGCTACAAGATCAAAGGGGATTTTAGAGTTGATACACAGTGATGTGTTTGGACCTGTTCTTGTTCCATCCCTAGGTAAATCTGTGTATTATGTTTCATTCATAGATGATTTCTCAAGGAACACATGGATTTATTTTCTTAGAAATAAATCTGAGGTATTTGATAAATTTAAAGAGTTTAAGGCCCTGGTAGAAAATCAAACAAAAAAGAAAATAAAGGTATTGAGAACAGATGATGGTGGAGAATTCTGTAAGAAGTGTGGTATAGAAAGGCAGAAGACTACTCCATACATACCTCAACAGAATGGAGTTGCAGAAAGGATGAACATGACACTGATGTAAAAAGCAAGGAGCATGCTCAGCGGTGCCGAGTTAGGACAAGAATTCTGGGCAGAGGCAGTGGGTACAACATGTTACCTGGTCAATCGATCACCTTCATCAACATTGCATGATAAAACTCCACACGAGGTATGGACTGAAAATAAACCCTCTCTTCAACATATTAGAGTGTTTGGTTGTGATGCTTATGTACATGTTCCAAAGGAAAATAGGAGTAAGCTGGATAAAAAGGCTAAAAAGTGTATCTTTATTGGTTATAAAGATGGTGTGAAAGGTTATAAGATTTGGAACCCAGATACCAAGAAGATTGTTTACAGTCGAGATGTTGTTTTCAGAGAGGTAAAAGATGTTTCCAAACAGGAATTCCTACCAAGGCCAGAAGAACCTGAGAAAATAGAGCTTGAGTTGGATGATGCAAAATATGAATCATCTGAAGAAGATGAAGCAGAAGAAGAAGAAGAACCTCATACCCCAGTATTGAGGAGATCAGTGAGAGAAAGAAAGCAACTAGAAAGGTATAGTCCACCTGATTTCCATTCCAATTTTTCTTTTTCTATTATTGATGATGATCCCAGAACTGTCAGGGAAGCAGTTAATTCAGAGGATAGTAAACTCTGGAAGAAGGCCATGGTTGAAGAAATGGATGCTTTGGATAAGAATGAGGCATGGGATATAGTTGAGTTTCCAGTTGGAAGAAAATCTGTTGGTAGAAAATGGTTGTATAAGAAGAAGTTTAATGCAGAAGGAAAAGTGGAGAAATACAAAGCTCGGTTAGTAGCAAAAGGTTATTCCCAGGTAGAGGGAATTGACTTTGGTGAGATTTTTTCTCCTTTTTCTAAATTAACTTCTATTAGATTTCTTTTATCTATTGCTGCTGCTTTTGATCTTGAAGTGGAATAGATGGATGTGAAGACAACATTCCTACATGGGGATCTGGAAGAAGAAATCTACATGAAGCAGCCCGAAGGATTTGTAGTGAAGGGAAAGAAAGAGCTTGTCTGTAAGCTAAAGAAGTCACTATATGGTCTGAAGCAATCATCTAGGATGTGGTACCAAAAGTTTGACACATACATCCATGGAATGGGATTTGTGAGAAGCAGGGCCGATCACTATGTATATTCCAAGCAGGTTGGTAATCACTTCATTTATGTAGTGTTGTATGTTGATGACATGTTGTTGGTAGGAAATAACATGGATGTTATCAAGAAGGTGAAATCACAACTATCCTCCAAATTTGACATGAAGGATCTCGGTGCTGCTAACTTCATTCTGGGAATGGAAATTAAAAGAGATCGTGCAAACAAGAAACTCTGGTTGAATCAGAGAAAATATGTTGAGATGATATTGCAAAGGTTTAATATGCATGGAAGTAAACTGGTCAAGGTTCCTATTCCTATAGGTGTAAAGTTATCTGCAGATCAGTGTCCCAAGACACAGGAAGAAGAAGAGGACATGTTCCATGTTCCATATGCCAGTGTAGTTGGCAGTTTGATGTATGCAATGGTTTGTACTAGACCGGACATTGCACATGCAATAGGAGTTTTGAGCAGGTATATGTCAAAACTAGGGAAGGAGCATTGGACAACAGTAAAGAGGGTCTTCAGGTATTTGTGTGGCACTACCAATTATGGATTGTGCTACCAAGGAAGACCAGGATTCGACAGAGTGGTGGACATACATGGCTTTGTTGATGCAAACTGGGTTGGAGATTTGGATCGCAGAATATCTACAAGTGGGTATGTGTTTAACCTATTTGGAGGAGCAATCAGTTGGATGAGCAAAAGATAGGCTGTAGTGGCACTCTCAAATACAAAAGCTGAATAGATGGCAGCCACTCATGCAAGAAAGGAAGCAATATGGTTACAGAGATTGTGTTCGGGTATTGGGTTGGTACAACAAGCAATGACATTAGATTGTAACAGTCAGAGTGCAATATTCCTGGCAAAGAACCCAACTTATCATTCAAAGACAACATATTGATGTTCAGTATCACTTTGTGAGAGACATGGTTGAGGAAAATAAGGTGTTGCTGGAAAATGTTGACACTTTGAAGAATGTTGCAGATTCATTGACAAAGTCTGTGAGTACATAAAATTTCTCTTGGTGTAGAGTAACAATGGGCATTGTTGCCCTGGATTGTTGACTATATAATCACCTGGACCCCTGGATGTAAAGAAAACAACAAGTGGGAGAATGTTGGGTATGCGTTATATTCTTTGCATGTGTGTGTGTGGGCATGCCAGATTTGAAAACTGCGTTTGACGATCCCTAGTGGATTTCCCCGGATTAAGGGATTAGGGTTTTGGTATCTACGGAATACCTAAAAACATTATATATATTGTATGGTGAATGGTGAAATTCGAGATAATGAATATAAGAAAGGTTTTCTCCGGTGGAGGGTTTCGGTATAAATCTTTTTGTACTATGTGTATGAGCCATTGATTAAATTTTGTTTTGCTTAAGAATCTATATGCATTGCTTTACTTCACATGTTTAAAACTTACAATAGGGATGATAAAAAATTCAAGGCCCCTCTCCAAAATAACCTCGTTGCTGATGAAGAAGGAGAGGATGAAGAAACTGATCCAGAAATCCATTATCTTGGTGACACTTCTCCATCCCCTCATTTAACTCAATCTGCATACAAAGAGTCTCTCATGGACATCCAATTGAATGAATTGAGTAAAGGGGAAAAAGTCAATGAAAATTCAAATAAATATAACCTAAGGTCAAAAAAGAAAGAGGGGAAGCCTAACACTTCTGATTAGCCCACTAAAACATAAAATTTTGCTAAGGCTGTGGCATCTAGCAGTAAAGAAAAAGAGGCACAAAAACCTCAAGCAATGGTGAAGAGCCCTGTCCCAGAAATTAAGGATATTATGAAATCTCCCTCTTCCTTCAACTTTGAGAATGAGGTTCAAAAGGTTAAAATCCATGTACCCTTTCTAGAGCTGATTAAAAATGAGGAGTTTAAAAAATATCTTTGTAGCCCAAATTTTCCTCTAATTCCACAGACTCAGTGAACCTTCAAGATGAAAAACCAACAGTCATATTGGGACCTTTGGTAGAGGATAGGGATGACTCTTCTCCTCCTTTCTACACATCATTAAATATTCATGATAAAGTATTGCACAACTTCTTGATGGAATCAGGTGCATCTCATAACCTCATGCCTAAAAATGTCATGGATGATCTTGGGCCGGAAATTACAAAAACTTATCATGACCTATACTCATTTGATTCTAGGAAAGTGAAGTGTCTTGGGGTAATCAAAGACCTCGTTGTTACCTTGTTCCAATTTCCCATGAAGAGTGTGGTCATGGATATTGTGGTGGTTGATGTCCCCCCTAAGTTTGGGATGCTCTTTTCTAGATCTTGGATCAAAATACTAGAGGGAACTTTGGAGATGGACCTTTCATATGCCACCATTCCTGTATTTGGGGGAGAGCACAAAAGGATTTATAGGGAAGCATAACTATCTTACATCATCAATGATGAAGCTAATCCTACCAACCACCCTATTTTTGCAGTTGATACTGATTTAGGATCCAATATTTTATAGCTCACTCATGATCCTCAATCACCTATTGAAATCAGAAAACAACCCATTAACCCTTTTGAAATTCCTCCTCAAAATACCCCAGTTTGGTAGATGTTTTTTGATGGAGCTTCTTTTAAAGAAGGTGTTGGTGCTAGAGTGGTCTTTATTTTCCCAACCCAAGAGATCATATCTTTGTGTTATAAACTTGAATTTGAAACTACAAACAATGTAGCAGAGTATGAGGCTCTTGTTTTAGGTTTGAGGGTTGCTAAAGACATGAAGATTGAAGAGTTAGCAATATTTGGAGATGTTGAATTAATTGTACATCAAGTTAAAAATATGTATCAAGCTAAACACCCCAGGCTAAAGACTTACATAAGTGAAGTTTGGGATCTTGTTGATAATTTCTTCTCAACTTTTAATATCTCTTTTGTTCCAAGAGAAGAAAATACTATGGTAGATTCTTTGGCTATTTCTGCAAGTAATTTTAAAGTTCCTTTTCCCCCCAAGCTCAAATATGATGTGGAAGTGAAGTATAGACCCTCTATACTTGACAATGTCAAACATTTGAAGGTCTTTGAGGATGATCTTGAGATCAAAAGATTTCTAGAAACTGTGGAAGAGTTTTCTGGCCTTCATATTGATCAAGATCACGATGATACCAAAAGCCCCCATGCTGATATATTCCTGAATAAAATTGTTGACCATCATATTGTTCAATTGCCTAGTAACCATATTCCAAAAGGACTAGTTCCTTTGGAGAGATTGTTTGACATAAATGATGTTGCTGTGAAGGTTAAAGGTTCAACTAAAAATGTTGATGTGACTGAATGCAATTTAGGTACAGAGGAAAATCCAAAGTATGTGAAATTGTCTAATAGTTTGTCAAAGGAGCAACGGGTCGAGTATGTTAAACTTTTGAAGGAGTTTGATGATGTATTTTCCTAGAAATATGAATATCTACAAACATCATTGAACATAATATCCCTTTGAAAGAGGAGACCAAGCCATTTAGGCAGAAACTCAGATAGATAAATCCCATGTTGCTTCCTATTATGGAAAACGAAGTAAAGAAGATGATTGATGCCAAGATCATCATACCTTTAAGGTACTCTGAGTGGGTGGCTAACTTGGTCCATGTGAGGAAAAAGAATGGGGAAATCAGACTGTGTGTTGATTTCAGGAATTTGAACAGAAGCTTCAAGAAAGATAATTACCCCTTGCCAAACATGGAGCATATTTTGCAGAGAGTGACTGGCTTATCAAGGATGTCTATGGTTGATGGCTTCTTAGGCTACAATCAGATATCTATCCTACCTGAAGATAGAGAGAATACATCCTTCACTACTACTTGGGGCACATTCATGTATGCTAAAATTCCCTTTGGATTAATGAATGCAGGAGCAACCTTTCATCGAGCAATGGATATTGCCTTTACTGGGGAGAAGGACAAATTTGTGGTCATCTATATAGATGACATTACATTGTTCTCAAAATATGATAAGGAACATTATCGTCATTTGAAAAAGGTCCTCTTGAAGTGAAGAAAGTTTGGTCTCTCTCTCAATCCCAATAAGTCTTTGTTTGCTATGAAGGAAGGCAAGTTATTAGGACACATTGTATCAACAGAAGGGGTAATAATTGATCCAAGCAGAGTAGAGGCCATCCAGACTTTATCTCTTCCTAGATCCAAGAAACAAGTTCACTCTTTCTTGGGTAAAATCAATTTTCTGAGAATATTCATCTCTAACTTTCCTAAATTGGTTAAGTACATCACATCTATGCTTAGGAAATGAAATGAGGTGAAATGGACTGCTGAAGCTCGAGATTCTTTTTACCAAATCAAACAAGCATTGACTGAAGCACGTGTGCTCATCAACCCTAATTATTCCAAGGAATTTATGATTTTCTCTTTTGCCTCATATGACACATTGGCTATTGTCCCGCTTTAGAAAAATACATAGGGGTTAGAGCATCCTATTTCATTTTTTAGCAGGGCATTGAGGGATGCAAAGATGAGGTATGATATAATGGAAAAGTAGGTTTATGCTTTGGTTAAAGCCCTCAAAGATTTTAGAGTATACATTCTGCATTCCAATATTATTATCTATGTTCCATCAGCCTCTATGAAAGAAATACTTATCCAACCCATCATAGATGGGAAGAGGAGCAAATGGATTGCCAAAATTATGGAATTTGACCTTGAAATGAAGCCCACTAATTTGGTGAAAGGATAAGGTTTAGCTAGGTTGCTAGTTGAATTAAACTGCAAAGCATTGGGGGTTAATTTCATGAACCTAAACTTAGAAAATCAACAAGCTGGTTTTGTTGACAAAAGCTCTCATATCAGCCCCAACTTGGAAGAATGCACTTGGTATAAAGACATCATTTATTTTCTGCAAAAGTTGTAGTGTCCTGATGGTTTGGAGAAGAACAAGGTAAGACCTTTGAAGCTGAAGGCAATCAAATAATGTCTCATTGATCACATATTGTATTGGAAATATCCTCTAGTGGTTCTTTTGAGATGTTTAGATCCATAGGAGGCCCAAAAAGCCATGAATGATTTTCATGACAACTTGTGTGGGCCGGGTTTATACCCTTGGTTCATTTCCTATGGTTTATACCCTTGGTTCATCACATGATTATACAACTATCACTATCATTGTTAATTTTTATACTGAGGCAAGTAGTGTTCCTTAGGCTTGGTGTCTTTGCCTAGGGAAATGAGACCACTTTAATGTAAACCCCTTTTATTTCATAAAGTGAAAGTGAATTAGGAAATAAAATCTAAGTGGGTCTTTTATTTAAGTTGGGTGAATAAAATATTAAAAAAAGTGATTTTCATGTGCACTTTATTTTCCACCGTTGATCTAATTCATTATGAGCCTTTGGATCATGTGGACACCCAAAAGTCACTTTTGGAATATGGAAGGTCAAGAGGGGAAAGTGATCCAGATTTTATGAGTAGAACGAAATGAATACAGATTATTAACAGGTGCTTAACACAAAATAATAGAGATACAGTAAAACTGGTTTTCTATTAAATAACAAAATAAGCTGAAACTGTAAAATGCAGTGGAAACAAGCTTGTTGGAATGGTGGTAGCTTATCTCTGAGAAGAGATGTGACGGCAGCGCGCATTCGCAAGAAGATGATTACAATGAGGCTCTGAAGGAATTTTTACAATAAACAGGAATGCCAAAAACCCTAGACATCCAAAAACCTAACCCTAGGAGATGAAGCGCCAAAAGTCACGTGGGCCCTGTTTGGGTAAGTTAGTACATCAACTTCTCGGGGTTGTAACTTTTGCATACGATCTCCATTTTAGGCATGTGATAGCCCGTTGGAAAGGTATCATCGAGGAGATTCATTTAGGCTATCATTGAGGAGATCGATACCGAAAAACCTTCATTTAGGCCCTCAAAATGGCCCCGAAAGTAAAAACTGCTAAAAATAGTAAATTGCCAAAAA
The DNA here is from genome assembly GCA_009831015.1 of Picea engelmannii. Lineage (NCBI taxonomy): Eukaryota > Viridiplantae > Streptophyta > Pinopsida > Pinales > Pinaceae > Picea > Picea engelmannii. The sequence continues at coordinate 539,218 of ML791564.1, read as the reverse complement.
TGTCATAAAACTGTTTTGAGCCAGTTGGAAAAGGTGGGTGGCCACCGATATCCATATAGATAAATCCTCCCTCCTTAGGAAGCAATGGTATCCATTGCGTTGAGGTCCCCCATTAGATGAGGAAATTTCTACTGAATTTGGCCCCGGGTGAGCCACTTGCCTAGGTGCAGGAGCTGCCCTGCTTTGACGACTCGATAAAGCTGGATCCTTTGTTGTCGAGTGCCCTTTATCTGTCTGTCCACAATTTGATCATTGGATGCCTGTTGTATGCAGTCAGGGTTGAGCTCTGTTGGTGTCAGTTGTTCTGTTACTTCTGAGGTGTCCAATAATGGTGGGAAATAAGGGTGAAGGAGATCCACGTTGAACACTGGGTGCAGGCCAAGGAAAGGAGGAATATTGAGCTCAAAAGCATTATCCCCCATAGCCTTGGTGATAGTGTGTGGTCCATAACAGAGTGGGCAAAGATTCTGATGGGGTCCTGTAAGGCGTTCTTTCTGCAAGTGCAACCAAACTTTGTCCCCCACTTGAAACTTATGCGGCACCCGATGTTGATCATGGCGTTGTTTGTACTTTTCATTGGACTTCTGTAGGATATCCTGAACCTATTGGCGAATGTGTTGGATCTGCTCAATGAATCGGGTGGCTTTGTCAGCTTCAGTTGGAGCAGGAGATGAGTTAGTCGAGGTGACCGCAAGGGGAAGTGCAACATCTATGGGACCCAATGGTTGGAATCCCAACCCCACTTGAAAGGGGCTGTGGCCGGTTGAGCTATGCAAGGCTCGGTTGTAGCTATGCTGGACATAGGGAAGGCTCTCATCCCATGTGCGAGGGTTCTTTGAATTATACATGCGAAGGATATGCACAATCATTCGATTTACAACCTCGGTTTGGCCATCTGTCTGGGGGTGGAAGGCCGTGGATTTGGTGAGCTTGGTGTCCAACAGTGACCAGAGGATCGAACAGAATGTGCTGAGAAATCGACTATCCCAATTTGAGACAATGGTTTGTGGGATTCCAAAATGTACCCAGACTCGTTCAAAGAATATCTTGGCAGTGGTCTCTACTGTGATGCTCTTCTTGCAGGCAACCAGAATTGCCATCTTAGAAAAGCGATCAACAACCACAAAAACACAGTCATTTCCCCGCTTGGTGGATGGGAGGCCCGACATGTAGTCCATTGAGATGGATTCCCATGGCCTATCAGGAATAGGAAGAGGGGTGTACAGGCCCTGTTTCTTAGTGGTCATTTTGGCAATAGCATAGGCAGTGCAAGACCTGATATACTTGCCGACCTCCTGTCGAAGTTTCGGCCAGTAGAAATGTTTCTATAGCATCGCCACTGTCTTTTCGACGCCAAAGTGTCTTGCCACCCGACTGTAGTGGGCTTCCCAGATCATCTTCTCTCGCTCACTTGATGGAACACAGATATGGCCCAGACGACACAACAACCCGTCCTGAAGATGGAAATTATCGACAACTGCATTTGCACCCAACATTTGGTAGGTGGTGGTGAAGTCAGGGTCTGTCTCATAGAGTTGGGGCCATCTAGATGTCTCATGGCCGTAAGAGTCTAGAATTGTGGTGAGTGCCGCAACTGGCGGTCTGTTGAGGCAATCAATGACGTAATTGGTGCTTCCTGTTTTATACTTGATGTTGAGGTGTAATTGCTGCAAGTATGTGGACAACTTTTGATGGCGATCATTCTGCAATTTTCCCTGTTTTTGCATGAACTGCAGTGCCTTATGATCAGTGTGGATGACTGTCTCCTTCCCAAGAATGTAATGTCTCCATTGGCGGCATGCTTGCGCAATGGAGTACATTTCTTTGTCGTAAGTAGGGTACTTACGGACAATATCTGACAGTGTCTCACTATGGTAGGCCACGGGGTGGCCATGCTGAGTGAGAATGACACCCACAACATAGTCTGAAGCATCTGTCTCGATCTCAAAGGGATGCTGTAGGTATGGTAGTGAAAGCACTGGGGCTGAGCACAAGCGCTGCTTCAAATCATCGAATGCTTGTTGTTGGGACCGACCCCACGCAAATTTCGCCTTACCACCACCCCTGTTTATTTGGCTGAGGGCCCATGCAATATGGGAGAAACCCAACACGAACCTGCGGTAGAAATTAGCAATTCCCAAGAAGCTCTGAAGCTCAGTGAGTGTTGTTGGGGCTGGCTAGTCACAGATGACTGGGATCTTGGCTGGATCCACATGTACGCTATGATGATCAATGATGTAGCCCAGGTAATGGACCCTGTCCATGCCGAAGGAGCATTTTTCCAGGTTGGCGTATAGCTTGTGCTGCCACAGGGTGTGCAGAACCTGCTGAATATGCTGCAAGTGTTCAGCCCAAGTCTTGCTGTAAATTAGAATTTCATCCAGATACACCACTACAAAAGTATTGGTGAATGGTCGCAAGATATCATCCATCATCCTCATGAAAGTGGCTGGAGCATTTGTCAAACCAAAGGGCATGACCAACCATTCAAAAAGCCCTTCCTTTGACTTGAAGGCGGTCTTCCATACATCTGTTTGTTCTATCGGGACCTGGTGGTAGCCAGACTTCAGATCAATCTTACTGAAGTATTTGGCCCCCGTGAGTTGATCAAGGAGGTCATCGATTCGGGGAATTGGGTACCAGTTTCTGACAGTGATTTTATTCAGAGCCCGATAATCAATACAGAGTCACCAGGTTCCATCTTTCTTCTGTACCAGCAAGATTGGGCTCCCGCAAGGTAATGAGCTGGGGTGGATGTGCCCCTTGTGGAACAGTTCTTGGATCTGTCGCTTGATCTCCTCATTCTCTAACAAAGAGCGACGATAGACTGGCCCATTGGGCAGCGGTGCGCCGGGGGTCAGATCGATGGGGTTCTTGACCTGGCAGTGCAGAGGTACCCCTGTAGGTCAGGAGAATATATCTGAGTATTCTTCCACGACCTTATCTACTTGCTTCTGCTGTGTGGAGAGGTCGGCCGCAGAGACCCTGGATGTGGCTGCGATCTTTCTCTTATTCTGAGAGCGAATCAAGAAGAAGACAAACTTCCCCATCTGAGAGATGACCTTCCTGCATTTCTTAGCAGAGATCAAGGAAATAGCACTAGGTGGGACTGCCTCGAGTATCCTGTACAATTTCTTGTTCAAAGTAATAATAACACTACGAGGCCTAGACTCATATACAACATGACGTTTCCATAAATAAGGTTGGCCCAAAAGAA
>ML791564.1:519956-535771 GCA_009831015.1 Picea engelmannii | reverse complement strand
CTGTCTCGGAGTCAGAATCTGCATCTGATTCAGAGGCTTTCACTTCGGCCACCAACGACTGCTTTGAGCGGCAGTCAGCAGTGTTATGCCAAGGGTTCTTATGGAAGTCGCACCACTTCCCGGTATCTTTCTTTGTCTTTCCGATGTCCTTCTTTGCTTGCGGCTTGTACTGGTTGTCTTGATACTGTCCGTCTTTGCTCTGTCCTTTGTTCGATTGGTTGGGGCCTCCTTTTCCTGGATTTTGTTGTGAGGGGTTCCCAGGCCCAAATTGCCGCGTCTTTTGTTTGAGCTTCTGCTCGATTTTGACGGCATATCGGTAGGCCGCGCCCAAGGATGAGATGTCCAGAAATTCCATTTCGGTCTGAATGTATCTATGCAAAGCACCATGATACTTGAGCACCAGATGTCGCTCTGAATCTTTGATACCCAACTTGGTGCGCAAGGTATAGAAGATATTTGTGAAATCTGGCACTGCTTGGTCTCTTTCTTGCCGCAGTGTGGTCCATTTGGTATATGGGTCGTCATAACTTCCAACAGGGTAGTATTGTTCCTTAATAGCATCCCTGAAGGATTCCTAGGTGGTCGTGACTGAAAATAATGAGGTTTCCTCTGTTTCCTTTTTCTCACAGAAAGTTTCCCGCCAATCTTTGACACGGGGAATGGCTTTGAGGAGTGCAAGCAAAAGTAATCTTTTCTCTATTCGAAAATTTATGAACAGAAAAATACCCTTCTAGTAGATTCAACCACTTGTCTACAACATCTGCGTCTATCTGACCTTCAAATATAGGAATATCAAAGTTTATTTGTACCTTGAAGGGGGCGGCGCCTCTGCTTGAAGAAGATGCTTCGCCTGTTGGTAGTCGCCGAAGGATTTGCGCAAAACTGTCCATCATCTCGTTCCTCTGTTGCGTGAGGGCTTCCTCAATCAACAGTTTGAAAGGATATCCTGTCCCATCATCTTTCTTTTCCCCTACCATGGGAGGTCACTTGGGCGTGCGAGAGCTTCTGTCCTCAAGAGAAACAAGCTCGAGACCCAATTCTTTGTACTCCGACCTCGTTGGGGACATGCATTAAGACGACAAGGAGCAGACCTCTCTGATGCCACTGATCCGGATTTTATGAGTAGAACGAAATGAATATATATTATTAACAGGTGATTAACCCAAAATAACAGAGATACAGTAAAACTGGTTTTCTATTAAATAACGAAATGAGCTGAAACTGTAAAATGCAGCGGAAACAAGCTTGCTGGAATGGTGGCGGCTTATCTCTGAGAAGAGATGTGACGGCAGCGCGCATTTGCAAGAAGATGATTACAATGAGGCTCTGAAGGACATTTTACATTAAACAGGAATGCCAAAAACCCTAGACATCCAAAAACCTAACCCTAGGAGATGAAGCGCCAAAAGTCATGTGGGCCCTGTTTGAGTAAGTTAGTACATGAACTTCCCAGGGTCGTAACTTTTGCATACGATCTCCGTTTTAGGCGTCTGATAGCCCGTTGGAAAGGTATCATCGAGGAGATTCATTTAGGGGGCTTAATTATGCCTTCGACTATCATTGAGGAGCTCGATACCGAAAAACCTTCATTTAGGCCCTCAAAATGGCCCCGGAAGTAAAAAATGCTAAAAATAGTAAATTGACAAAAATGTCAGAAAACTGTTTTGAGCCAGTTGGAAAAGGTGGGCGGCCATCGATATCCATCTGGATCAGAAAGAGACCATTAAATGTCTCTCATGAGTCCATTGAGAGAACACACACACAAGCATTCGCTGAAGAGAAAGCAGATTGGAGAGCAGGAAGAAGATTATTTCTAGAAAAGAGTGGCACATATTTCCATGCAAAGGTGAGCATGAAAATCGAGGCAAATACCAACATTTATTACTGCCATAACCAGTCCATATAGTACGTATTTTCTGCACAAAAATTGAGGAGAAATCTGCACGAAATCAAGGCAGTTGTACAACATGGAAATCGAGACAATAGTACAACATTTATTGAATACGTACGACTGTACGGATCCATACAACTTGCACAGAAATCGAGGTCCATACAATGTTGTTCGTACAGTATGGATCCATACAATGTACGAAATTTCTAAGTAAGCTTGGCTCAGATTTTGAGGAGGTTGATTGGCACGGTTTCCAAGAAAGTTTTGTCTTGGTAAAAGAGAGATATGTTGTCTCTGTTGTGTATTTTATTTTCTGTTGCAAATATAATTTCCAGATGCTTGCCAATTAATAAAATAAGCTACCCTCTCAGAAGAACAAGTTTCCCCCACCCTGGGGTTTTTTCCTGGGTCATTTTTGGACCAAAATTTCCTGTGTACTGTGGTTATTTATTGCTGAGTTATTTATGCATTTAATTTCCAGTCAAAGAAGTTGTCTTGTGTTTCAAATTCAACAATTTCATTTCCATAATTCAATAAATGTTATGAGATGAATTTTATGTTCATGGGTTGGGCATTAAAATATGTGAGTGATAAGGAGTGATTGAAACCTGATTGGGGACATCAAATTTATTCATGGTATTAGAGTGTTCGTGACTGGAACAACCTTAAAACAACTGGAAAGTGAGTTATTAACACTCATAAATGTTATATTAGCAGTAAAATTTTGTAGGCAGACTTGTTGAGTGGAGGATAGGCTAGAAGGGGCATGAAATTTCTGTCCGTGGAAGGCAAAAATCATTTTACTTTTACAAGAAAATTCACATTGGGACATTGTTGAAAGTACTACCATGAGGCCTGTTGTAGTACCCACAGATGCAAAAACATTAACAACCTTCAATAAAAAGGATGTTAAGGCGAAAATGATCATTCTTGATGCCATAAAAGACCATGTAGTTCCACATGTCAGCACAAAGGGCATGCATATCAGATGTGGGAGGCTTTGACTCACATGTATCAAAGCACAAATGAGAACATGAAGATGGTGTTGAGGGAAACGATGAAAAGTATCTGGATGGCCAAGAGTGAAGGAGTTACTTCATACCTTACTCAAATCACACAAGTAAGGGACGAGTTGTCAGCAGTAGGGGAGGCAGTGGGAGAAGCCGATCTTGTTCGGGCAACCTTGAATGGTGTGTCAAAACCATAGGCTATGTTTGTTTAGGTGATTGTGGGGCGTGAGAAATTGCCTTATTGGGAAAGGCTTTGGGACGATTTCATTTAGGAGGAGACCCGGAGAGGCTATCTGTAGGGAAGCTCATCTAGTTTTAAGGAGGAGGAAGAGAATGTGGCTCTTTCAACCAAATGCAGGAAGGGGAAGACTAAGACTCAAGGACCCAGAGGTCCAAGTAAGCAGCAGGGAAAAGCAAAGAAAAAGGGGGAGAAAGACCTTAGCAAAGTAAAATGTTGGTGTTGCCAGAAGATGGGACACTGTGCAGTGACGTGTCCTGAGAGGAAGAAGAAGAAAACACAAAACATGGCAGCTTCAGCTGAGGTGGATGATTTCTCTTCGAGATTTGATCAAGACTTTTCCTTTATGGCAGAGCAGTCAAGTAGCTCAGTATCTCCAACACTATGGTATATTGACAGTGGTGCTTCTTGCCACATGTCAGGTGTTCGTGAGCAGTTTATAGATCTTAGACAACATACTCATGAACTGGACATCATTTTGGGAGACAAATGAGCTGTGAGCGTTGCCGGGATTGGCACAGTGGATTTTTAGAGGGAGTATTTACATCCTCTGAAGTTGCTAGAAGTATTGTATGTTCCAGGCCTTAAGAAGAATCTTGTCTCAGTTGCTTATATCGAGGACAAAGGATATGTGGTGACTTTCAGAGATGGGCATGTACTCCTTTATCCAAAGGGAGGTAACATTCCAGAGGCAAAAACCATTGGAGTTCGATACGAGAGGATGTACAAGATGATATGGGAGGCATCAGGGGCATTTGTGTGCATGACCAACAACAAAGATTTATCTGAGTTCTAGCAAGGGAGGCACTGGGGTGTCAGGGATTACAGTTTCACTAGTGGTCACAGTACAGATTGGCTCACAGGGTAGTCCACAGGTCAGCTCACCGATCACTTCATAGTTTATTCCTCTGGTTGATAGTTCACATTGCACTTCAGGTTCTACAGGCACAAGTACATATGTTCAGAGTACTAGGTCACCGGGCTTAGTTGGTCAGCTTTCAGGGGTATATTCTTTGGGTGAGGCTGAGGAGGCTATTTCAGGGAAGAGGAAGTCCAAGTGGCTTCAGGACACCTTGAAAGAAGCTGAGACAATAGGGAATCTGAGAAATTCCACTAGGGAGAGCAGACCACCGGAGAGATTCTGCAGTTATGTAGCGATGATGACAGGTATTACAGAGTCCGAGCCTTCTAGCTATGAGGAGGAAACCACATAACATGTTTGGAGGGAAGTTATGGTGGAGGAGTATGCATCCATCATGCAAAATGATGTGTGGGAGGTTGTACCCAGGCCTGATGGGAAATCAATGATATCCTCCAAATGGATTTATAAGATAAAGTATGATGCAGATGGAAGCATTGAAAAGTATAAGGGTCAATTTGTGGTGAGAGGGTTTTCACAGAGAGAGGGAGTTGATTACAGTGAGACCTTTTCTCCCGTAGCTCGATATACTTCGATTCAGTCTGTCATTTCGATTGCAACAGAGATGGGGTGGAAGATTCACCAGATGGATGTCAAAACCGCCTTTCTCCATGGAATTATTCAGGAGGAGATTTATGTTGAGCAACCACTTGGTTTCGAGGCTTACAATGGAGAGTCCCATGTTTGTCTCTTGAAAAAGGCGTTGGTCTGAAGCAAGCTCCTAGAGCTTGGTATTCTCGCATTGATGCGTACTTGCAACATATGGGTTTCATGAAGTGTGATGTAGACCCCAACTTGTATTACATTGTTGTTGATGGTGAGATGCTTATGCCTATTCTCTATGTTGATGATTTGTTCATTACAAGTGCAGAGAGAATTATTGAGGGATGCAAGAGGGATCTTGCCTCAAAGTTTGACATGAAGGATATAGGGTTGATGCATTACTTTATGGGGTTGGAGGTGTCGTAGGAAGAGGGGCATATCTTCTTGGGATAGGAAAAATATACAGTTGATATTCTCAGCAGATTCCACATGGGTGATTGCAAACCCATGTCCACTCCCATGGCCACTAATGGGAAGGAGATTTATTCCTTTGATTCCAGGTTGGTGGATCCTACATTATATCCTCAACTCATTGGTTCCTTGATGTATTTGGTCAATACTCGACTAGATTTTTTTTTTGCAGTTAATACTCAGTAAGTTTATGGTGGAGCCCAGGAGAGTACAATGGATAGCTGCAAAACATGTGCTTCAATATTTGATGGGCACTATTGACTATGGTCTGGATTATGTTCGTGGTGATGGAGTGAGACTCGCAGGATTCACAGATTCAGATTGTGCAGGTTCAGTTTCAGATAGGAAAAGCACATCAGGTTGTTTTCTTGGATTGGGTTCGATTATTGTGTCATAGCTTAGTCGAAAGCAAAAGTTTGTTTCTTTAAGCTCAGTTGAAGCAGAGTATATGGCTACGAGCCAAGCCTCTTGTGAGGCCATTTGTCTTCAAAAATTGTTGACAGGTTTGTTCGAACAGGAGTTGGGGCCTACGATGATTTATTGCAACAATCAAAGTTGTTTAAAACTCACAAAGAATCTGGTATTTCATGATCGGTCCAAACACATTGAGATCCGATATCACTTCATTCGTGATCATGTTCAGAGACGGGTTGTGAATCTTGAATATGTGTCTATACATGAGCAGGTGGTTGACATCCTCACAAAGTCTCTTCTGAGAGGAAAGTATGTTTATTTCAGGGACAAGATGGGGGTGGTAAGTAACACCTTCTTTGGTAAGAGGGAGTGTTAATTTTTATACCGATGCAAGTGGTGTTCCTTAGGCTTGGTCTCTTTGCCTAGGGAAATGTGACCACTTTAATGTAAACCCCTTTTATTTCATAAAGTGAAAGTGACTTAGGAAATAAAAGCTAAGTGGGTCTTTTATTTAAGTTGGGTGAATAAAATATTAAAAAAAGTGATTTTCATGTGCACTTTATTTTCCACCATTGATCTAATTCATTATGATCCTTTGGATCATGTGGACACCCAAAAGTCACTTTGGGAATATGGAAGGTCAAGAGGGCAAAGAGACCATTAAATGTCTCTCATGATTCCATTGAGAGAACACACACAAGCATTTGCTGAAGAGAGAGCCGATTGGAGAGCAGGAATAAGATTTCCATGCAAAGGTGGGCACAAAAATCGAGGCAAATACTAGCATTTATTGCTGCCATAACTAATCCGTACAGTACATATTTTCTACACATAAATCGAGGATAAATCTGCATGAAAATCGAGGCAGATGTACAACACAAAAATCAAGACAACTGTACAATATTTATTGAATCCGTAGGGATCCGTACAACCTGCACATAAATCGAGGTCCATACAGTGTTGTTCGTACAGTACAGATCCGTACAACGTATGAAATTTCTGAGTAAGCTTGGCTCAGATTTCAAGGAGGTTGATTGGCATGGTTTCCAAGAAAATTTTGTCTTGGGAAAAGAGAGATAAGTTGTCTCTGTTGTGTATTTTATTTTCTGCTGCAAATGTAATTTCCAGATGCTTGCCAATTAATAAAAGAAACTGCCCTCTCAGAAGAACAGGTTTCCCCCACCCTGGTGGTTTTTCCTGGGTCATTTTTGGACCAAAATGTCCTATGTACTGTGGTTATTTATTGCTGAGTTATTTCTGCATTTAATTTCCAGTCAAAGAAGTTGTCTCTTGTGTTTCAAATTCAACAGTTTCATTTCCAGAATTTAATAAATGTTATAAGATGAATTTTTTGTTCATGGGTTGGGCATTAAACTATGGGAGTGATAAGGAGTGATTGAAACCTGATTGGGGACATCAAATTTCTTCAATCATCCCCATGACACCACTAGTATGACATGTCACTACCTCCATTATGCGCTTGAACCCCTCCACTCTGTCCCTGTACCCGTTAGGGAGTCAAATAAAATTCCTTCTAGTACGTTGCCAACTCATTGGGATTTATCATAGTGCATCTTGAGTACAACCTTCCTCTTTATCATTATTGCATTTATGAAGCTGGTGTCATGTCAATCTCATTGTTTTCAACATCCATGTTTTAAAAGGGAATAATTGAGATTTGGTCATTAAAATCTTTTTAACTGTTTTATCAAAGTTTAAATTCTGCTCCTAGCTCGACGCTGCAGAAACTCCTAGTCTAGACAACGCTGCAGATTATGATACAGACAGGATGATAGAAGTGAATTGAAGATTGGGATGGTTTCAGGTGGCTTTATGTTTTTTGAAGCTCATCTATAGTCAAGCCATAGTGTCCAGGTACTCCTTGAGTCACCTGAGCTCTATTGAAGGTAATCTAAGACTTTGCTAAATTTTCGTAGCACCCGGCACTACAACTTCTGGTCCCCTTTACCTATCGGCCCCTTTACCTCTGCTATCACTTAATTCTTAGCTATCTACAGTATTTTCAGCCTCTTCCAATGAAATTGAACAAAAACTTGCTATCAAATCCGTTGTTCCTATCTATTGCTTGGCTCTTGCTGTCTACGCTACAAAAACTGCTACGAATTGCGCTACAGATCCCCTGTTCCAGCGCAACGAATTGTGCATCAACTCAGTATCATCATCCTCCGCTCACATAACATGCATTATCTCTTTTCCTTTACAGTGTCATTTGATATTTCCCTTTCAAAGTCTGTTTACATTGAAAAGTTTAAGAGCCTTGCTATTAAAATGATGATGACCCTGCATGGTGGTTTAATGTTAGCTTAAAAACCTTGACAATGTTGCCTCCTTGCATATATTTTCTCTGAAGGATTTTTCTTCCTCTTTTTAAGCCATCATATTGCTCTTTCATTAGCTCAGAAGTCAAAATTGAAGAAAAACCCTAAAGCCTTAAATAAGCCAATTTTAAAAGACCATCATTCAAACCCTAAAGACATCTGTGTTTGTTTGGCCTCCCATACCTCTCAGATCATTGTGGTGTTTTGTCTCATGTTTACAACAAATGGATACACCTCAACATAAGAAGTCTCACAAGGGTGGGACTGTAGTTAGTACTGAGCCTTCTAATATGCACTTGTTTGATGTTGAACCTTTGATCAGAGAGGTATTCAAGAGGGTTGGTTGCCTAAAGTTATGTCAGAATATGCAAAGGGGACACCATGAGGTAGCCATGGAGTTTGCATTAAAATTTGATCGCACTAAAACCAAGGTAGGAACCCTTGAACTAGAGGTGTATGAGGCCACCATTGTAGAAGCCACTGAGATACCCAACACTGGTGAAAGGTGGTTCAATTCTATGAATCTTAATGCAACATTTTCTAAAGATTTCCTCAAACCAGAACATCAAGGAGATAATCTAGCTAAGGGAGTGCGTAGGAGCCACTTGGTTGAGGGTTTTGACAAGATGTTGAAAGTCATCCAAAGATATTTTACCTGTGAGGGCAGATTCAATATGATCTACCAGTATCACATTAGGATTTTGCCGCACTTCACGGCAAGGACTTAATGAACATCTATCTGTTTAGGAGTATTGAAAAAATGGTTGATAGGGTCCAACATCTTTTGAAGAAGGTCCCAACATCTTTTGAAGAAGGAATGAAAGCGATCCATATTCCAATTGAAGCGGATCCAAAGACGTAGCCCAGGAGGGGTGAACTCCGTTACCAACATTGGTTGTCTCTCTCTCGTCTTTTCATGTGATTTGTTCCATTTGAGTTCATGCATGTTATGTATTCTTGTTTAAGAGCATGGTTAATCATCCATTCATAGGCCCTTTAATCCTTATGCAAATACTTCGTCAGTAAACGATTCTCGATTGAAAACTTGTGTAGAGTAAGTATTAGCTCGTTTTCAGATCATGTGGTATAAGAGCTAGGCTAACTGCTTTGCAGGATGGGAAAATGAGCGAAGAAAGAAGAGAGAAGAAAGACTTCAAGAATTAGAGTAGATAAATCACAACATTCAAGCTGAAAATGCACCAATTGAGGAGGAATGTGGATTTCAGCTTGCGCAGTACGAGACGATTAAAGAGAGATTGAGGGGCTCTTTTACCTCGGTGGAGGATATGATGAAGAGGAGAATATTGTGTGAGGAGCATCTTCCAACGCTTTGGCACCATTGGATCCAACAAGCCGAAAGATCTCCCATCAGATATCGTCGAAGGAGATTCCATGGGAATGCCATCATCCAAAGCAACATGAGGAGATGTGAGTCTAGGTCACGATTGCGTCGAGATGTCAATAATCAACAGTTACCCCTATCACCAGGATAGAGTGATCGATTTGACTGAAGGAAATATGGTACAATTGCATTTCATAAGCAGGAGTCGACGTCGTTGTCTAAGCTAAAAGATATTTCTGTGATTGTTGTCGAATTCACAACCGGCAGTGGTGCAATGATGGCATTATTATTCTCCCAGATGGTCGTATAGAGCGAGGCAAATCCCAAACAATAGCTATTCGAGAATCAGGTCGCAGAAGGCTTCCATGAGTGCAGACTTGGTGGGATTCCAAAGTCCACGAGCTCAAACATCAGGTTGACACGTCGTCTAAGATCTATTAGTTTAGGGAGGACAAATTTCAATATAGATCCGAAGGATCAATCTGTGACTAAGATGAATGATGGCATTCAATTCTTAAACGATATTTGATGTGGCAACGAATTGATGGGAAGCAAAATCTGAGAAGATACGATATCACATATCCCATCTATAGTGGCCAATTTGTTACCTCGATCATTGAAATCGCGATTTCAAAAACAATGGCGCTCAATGCGTCTACACTCTAGACATTAGTAGTAAAGACCGTGATGATTATGGGAAGTGTGATTCTCCTACGACTGTGATGATAATCCTGCTACATTACGCATGAGCATCCTGACGGTCATTGCACGAGGCGCATAGTGCTAGCTGGGTAATAAGAAGCTTGTCGTCTGCGTGAAAAGTTTTTGTTGCAGAACCCAATAACATCTCAGGACAAATCCTCTACATTCTCACTGATTCTGCTGTGAATCCATACATCTTTATGTTGTGTGTAGATCCGTTGCACCAGAAGGAGCTCTTCAGAGCGGCCGAGGGTATGTACGCAAGCCAGTTTGTTTAGTGAGAAAAGGAGGTGAATTTGACTACAAGTTGTAAGATTATGTAGGTGTGGGCTTTGCATTTCGAGCTCCGAATTAGAACAGAGGTGAAGGAGACAAGGGATGTGCCTTTCCAAACATTTTCTTTGCAGGTGTTGGCTTTGCATTATGATTCTAAAGTACATGTGTGAAGGAGTCTTGAAAAAATGCACCTTTTGAGGACATTTGCATACACATAAATTTGATACTTTTGGAAATCAAAAGGTTCTTTGTGGGGAGGCATGATCTAGACGGATTTCCACACATGGAAGGACTTTATTGTGTTCACCAAGTTGATCCGCAGAGCGGTGAAGGTGGTAAACTTATATGGTTTGAGTTTTAGTTTCTCATGCATTTTATTAATGCTTTGTGAGGAAAAGGTCTCATGCATTCTTTTATGCTTTTATGAGATGCTCATGCATTTAATTATGCTTTATGGTCTTTTGGAAAAAATCATACATTATTAATGTAAAATGATTAATACTTGTGAGGAAAATTAAGACTCGTGTATTTTTCATTGAAATTGTAATTATGGAAATTGGTTTTTATGTGAGAAACCACCTCACACCAATTTTCCATTTTTCTCAATTATAGGTTGAGAGAATCAAGTACATGGATGAAGAGTCTTTGGGTGGTTTTGAGACCTTTCCCATTATGTACTTGAAGATAGTTTGAGATCCTACATTGATGGATCTTGTTTTTCCTCTTTTGTAATTAGATCTCATTATTGCGGATCTAGGAATTAATGCTCTCTCTTAAGAGGGAGTGAGGAAAAACTATATAATTCTTTATGTGAGCCCTTTGAAAGGGGGGAGAGTAATGGAGAGTTAATGAGTGGACTTAGAGAGCCATAGTGTTACTACTCCTAAGCAGTGAGAGACTTATTAATGTAAGGTATTATCCTTCTTGATGTATGGAGAGGTATGAGTGTGAGTAGTCTTCTTGAATCCTCATTGAAGGAGAAGACATCTCTTATGTAATCATTTATGAGAAGGTCCCAACATCTTTTGAAGAATGAATGAAAGAGATCCATATTCCAATTGAAGCGGGTTCAGAGACGTAGCCCAGGAGGAGTGAATTCTGTTACCAACATTGGTTGTCTCTCTCTTGTCTTTTCGTGTGCTTTGTTCCATTTGAGTTCATGCATGTTATGTATTCTTGTTTAAGAGCATGGTTAATCATCCATCCATAGGCCCTTTAATACTTATGCAAATACTTTATCAGAAAACGATTCTCGATTGAAAACTTATGTAGAGTAAGTAATCGTCTGTTTTCAAATCACCTTCAAAGATAATTTAGCCTAGAGAAATCTTAATGTGCTAGCTCAAGTTGAAACAAGGAGAAGTGACATATTAAGGAGATGAAGTGAAATGGATGAAAGACCCCATTTTTTATTGAAATCATCTTTGCATTTTGAATTTTTGTGGGAAGTGTCATGATCATACCTATTGGAGGCATCTATAGGCTTATACACCTTCTGCTAAGATTTTTGGGTTTTTTGGGCTCAAATTGTATTACATAGAAAGATACAAAACATTTCGTAGCACTTGGCGCTACGAAATCATCCACACAAACAGAGTTGCAGGTTCACTATGGAAAGCGCTGCCAAATCATTTTCACATACAGAGCTGCACATTCGCTGTGAAATCCGGTACGAAATCATCTAGTTAGACACAAAATTGAAGTTCTCTACGGAATCCGTTGCAGAACAATTTACATAGGTGGGCGCTACAAAATCTTCTACAGAATGCACTACAAAATCTGCTACGAAATGGCTGACATAGTCAACATTTCTGGATTCGATGCCCTTTCTAGTTTTGATGGATTTTGAGGGAATCAACGCTCACCAGGTGGTAGATGGAGCTTAGCATAAAGTCTTGGAGGACAGTTGGAGTTGGTGGACACATGGCACTGATGGATATGCGCCCAAGGAACAACTAACTATGCCAAGATTACAATGTTAGAGTTGTTTCCAACATTTTCCATGTTTCTAGCAATCTGTTGTTTCCACTTGTACAACTGTTAGATTTTCAGTTTTAGTAGGAGAATCCTAGGTTAGAGGATCCATCTCGCACTTCATGCTGTTACTTATTGTTTAGACTATATATACAACAGGAGAATGATATTTTGTGGTTCGAATGGTTGAGCATAGACTCCTTGTTATAATGTTTTGAGAAGACAGAACCATACTCTGGTTTTATGTATGAGATCTGAGATATTTTGATTAATAGAAGTCAACTTCCTTTCATTATATTGCTTCTTTCTTACTCTAGTTGCTCATTATTGAATGATTCAAATGAGATGTTATAGCCGTGTTGTAATGCATGTTTGATTATGATGCTATTGTAAATGTTATTAGTGTTTTAAGGTTTAGATCAATAAGTTCTTGTGTCCGAGATTTTTCTTCACCTATCTGCTAGAAGGCCTGATGCTTATAACAGACTTATTCATCCTTCTCATTAAGTCTTCCATCTACTCACATTTATCTTTAAACCACTCACTGAAGTTAGCCAAAACCTCATTTGCTTATGCATTCTGGCCTAGAATTTATGTGTTGAAACATTTCTATACTGAGTTTTTTCCATTTGACATTCTATCATAAATCTACTTTTACAAACCTATTAGATGGGTATTGGGCTTATCCTCTGGCAATCTAAGGGTGACTCTCAGTGCTAACAGACCCTACAAGATTATTTGCAAGATTGGACAAGTAACATACGAGTTAGATTTGTCTTCTTTTTGTATTCATAAGGTTTTTCATGTATCTTTCCTAAAAAGTGTTTTGGGACAAACTATGTGAGTGTAGACAAAACTTTCAAATTAGATGAAGAATGGAAATTGATTCGTGAACCAGAAAAAGTTATAGAGAAGCATTCTATATCTCTACGGAATAGTGACCATTATGGAGTACATAATCAAGTCGAATAATATGCCTCTCGAAGAAGCTGCATGGAAAAATGAGTAGTTCATGAAGACACACCCTCATTTACAAGTTTTGAGGGAAAACAAATTAAAGAGAGCGGCTATGTTAAGGCCCTTAAGGCCCTAACATTCATTTATTATTAGTTTCTTGGTTATGGTTAGGTCGACTTAGTGGTAGGTTACATCATGTTCATTTTGTCTCCTATTTATAATAAAGGAGATTCATTTGTATAGGCATCTTATTTTGTGCATTGGATATATTGCAAAAGGAGGTTTCCCCCTCGAAGCAGATTACTATTATTTGACTCTTTATCATCATTAATGTGTGGAGTTACTTCTTCCTTCTATTCTTATGCTATTTTTGGAGTTTGGTTCATAACAAGTATAGTGCACAAGATAACAATGTCCTATATTTCACATACAAGATAGCTTACAATGCAAAAAGAGGGACTATTTGCAATAGTGAAAGGACCTATTTTTATAGAAACCTTAAGTGGATTTTGGTATTCCATTTGTTTAACTCTCGACTTTCTAACTCTATGGCCTTAAGCCTCCAAGTTTATTTAGTTAAATTCTTTTAGAATCTGTCCTCATTCAAAAAAAATTACATGAATGAAAATTCCTTTTCAATAATAATAATAAAATATAATATTTCTCATCTTTACTCCTCATCATCCTCTATTTGTCCTTTTGTGTTAAGAAAAAAATCTCAAGGGATTTGAACTTGTACTCTCTTTCTTTCAAAATTTTGACTATATAACACCAAGTTTTATTCATCTCAAGGGGTTTGAACTTGTACTCTCTTTCTTTCCAATATTTGACTATATAACACCAAGTTTTATTCATCTCTCCTTGGATTGATATGCTTCAAGTGTGAAAGATGAAGCATCCTTCAATGGTGTTGGGGCCCATCGCATGCACGCATCTTTCCATGTTTCTTTATATATCGATGTCATCTCCATTCTTCCACCAAACCTAAAAAAAATAAAATAAGGAATCTCATAACCTTGGAATACAAAAATTCATGGCAAATATATGTTTTTTTATCCATGTTGATGAACTAACATTTGACAAAAAGGATACGCGTTGAGCCATTTGTATTGATAAGGAATATTTTACAAACCCACATTGATCCTTAATTGATCAACAAGGTTCAATGCCCAGCTCCTGGGATCAAGCATGCATGTATGGTGGTATGATAATATGAACTCTCCGTTTCCATTCTATAACATAGAAAATGTATGTGTATGAATTTTCCTTGAGAGAAAGTGAATTCAATGTTGGAGTATAATGCTCCAATACAACTCGATGATAAAGAGTCATTTATTACAATATGATAAATGTAATGGTGACTTTAATATTAATATCTTAGGTATAATTAATAAAGGATTATTAATGAGGTGGTTAGGTTGTACAAGTAAAACAACTACCCAACCCAACAAATAGAACAAATGGGAAGAACTCCAATTTTATCAATTGACTTCATCATAATAAAAGTGTATATTTTACATGAGTCCATTTTTTAGTGTATGAATCTTCTTCTATAATTAAAGTTTAACATGGTATTAGAGAAAGAAAATTTGAAACGAATGAAATTGAAAAATACAAGATTTAAAGTTGAATTTTTTTTTGTGACTGTTGAAGGTTAAAGCATAGAATACAAAGTTATCTCATTTTATAACAAAAACCCTGATTCAACAAAGGGAAAGAACCACCACATATGCAAATAGAAGAGCCACCAATTTTTTATTCATAGTGTCACGACCCTAAATGAGACCTGCTCGAGAGCTTGAGTCTTCGTGCACTCCTTAGGGCGTGCAACACTACAATGTTTCAAACTTGGTGGTCAAACCAACCCAAGTCTACCTTGCCCCAGCTACACCTCTTCACTTGAAACATACCCATACTTTGTTCCAACATACCAACCATTTGAGCCAACTCACCCAACTCTTGGAAACCAAGGCATGCGCCCAACCTGTAATGTCCCCACTTTGGGACATCGTTACATTGCAGAGGTTTTTGATGACCAGAGTAGCCAGATGGAGGTCATAACGAGTACAAGGATTCTTGAGAGGCATTTTGGGGTTTGGCTTGCATCGCTCATCCCATTTCATCATTATGATCCATTCTGCACAGGGTGGCTTTGGTTCCATTGCATTTCGACGATTTCCATGATTTTGAGTATTTTGAGCTATAATCTAATTAAATTCACTGAAGAGGTCATTTTGGGCACATTACGTGGAGGAACCTCTTAGTGTAATAGCTCATTGGACTCAGGAGGAGCAACACTACAGGATGGGATGGTGAGAAGTGACTTTCAGTGGCCATGGAAGCCACAAGGAGAGATAAGGCACTTCTCAGAGGTAAAAAGGTTAAGTAATTAATTAAAGTGATTTAATTAATTAATTAAATATTAATAAAATGAAAATCACTTTGGAGGGACAAGGTGAGAAAGAAGTATAAAGGAAAGGCAAGGGCCTCTATTCATTCATTAATTCATGTATGTCTATCATTTTTATATCTGGCTTCTAGCTAGAGGGCCCATCTCTTGGAGGTTTTGAGGGTTTTGACTTAACAAACCCTAGAGGACGATTCAGTGGTGAAAGATTCCACCTAGCTTGTCCCAAGCTTGGTCTCGAAGATGCAATACTCTCCCACACCATTCTAGTTCCAGATCTACTCAGTTGCAGGAGAATTCTACATCAGTTACATGTGCAGGAAGAGAGAGGG
>ML791564.1:492756-517041 GCA_009831015.1 Picea engelmannii | reverse complement strand
CCTAGCTAGTTTATTTCCATTCTGTCTGTAAGCATATTTCAGTCATTTGTTATTAATGAAATGAAGTCTTATTTCCGCTGCATCTCTGCGTTTATGTGTATTTCTGTATTTCATTGTGTTCCTACATAAATCCGGATCATCCATGGATGATTTTCATACTCTCAAGGAGAGAGTATATGTGATGAGGACCGACTACCGGTATTTTTTGACTGACAAGGATTACCTATTGAGGATTGGTGAGATGTATCATGAGTCTCTAAGGGAGCAGGAGTTAGAGATGGATTGACTCACTCATGAGTTGGATATCATGCGAGGATTCTTGAGAGGCACACAGACAACTGTTCAAGACTCAAAGTCCATATCAGAGGAGCTTCCTGAGGGGATTTGTCAGAGCTCCATGTCAGTTGTCTTAGTGGACACTCTGATGTATCACCTAGTCACGTTGCTAGAGGATGTTGGTGTTCTAGCAGAGGAGCACCAGTTGATGGAGGACACTTCCATTTTTTTTCTGAGAGAGGTTGACCTCCATGTAGAGGTTGATCCAACAGTACGCCCAGGATCTATGATACAACATGAGTCTACGAGAGATGACATGAGTATGTCAGAGCATACAGTGATGAGTGATAGCTCACAAAGACATGTCGAGATGTATGGTGGGATTCAAAGGGGTGTATTTCCTTGTAGGGAGGAGACACACTTAGGGGAGCATGCAGGTGTCACTCTTTTGCAACAACACATGGATATGAGAGAGCACTTTCACCATATCAACAGTTGCATGAGAGATGAGATGGAGGTTGGTTGACCAACAGTTGGAGGAGTTACTTCTGGTTGTACCTGATGATTGGGATTTAGTGATGGCTACGGGAAAACAATTATCAGGGGTATATGTAGACGTGATTTTGGTCGAATCCTTGGGATTGACCAAGGCATGTGGTATTTTTCAGTCCTACGGTCAGCTACATATGCCTATGTTACCCTTTCCCGACACTTTTATCATGGGCAACAACATGAGGAGAGATAGACAGTGGCAGAGGATGGAGAGTGTGTGGGCTGAGACCACCTGACAAGAGTAATTTTACAACATCCAACAGGATTGAGGTGGATCGTCATAGGCAGCCAACTGAGACTTGGTGTGTGATGGTGAGCACCATAGGCCAGATGATAGTAGATGAACACATAGGGCTTCTGAAAATGATCAGTTTGACACACGAACCATTAGAGGAGAGTGGAAGTGATAAACTTCCAAGTCTTCCATGGGATCCAGGAGTTCACTTGGTTGGCAGGGTGTTTCACTACATAGTGACCCAAGTTGCGCCAGAGAGCCACACACTCCACTAGGGGTCAATTAGGAGTGGGTCTGCAGGGATTTGTCTGATAGAGCGAGGCAAATTTTCACTCTTGATCATCATGATAGGACGTGGAGATGTGTGGACTGGTACTTATTCTACAGAGATGTCCTTACAGATACAGTTCCTGGACAACATGTCCAATAGTCACATGTATTTCAGCATGAGGATCTAGGAGAGGAGGATCCAATATGTATGCAGGGGGTAGACAGTCATAGTCAGAGTAGTGCAGGACCAACATGGTGATATTCGACAGAGGTTAGCATGGGACCCAGGGATTGCAGGATTGAGCATTTCACTGACTGATAGAGTCGAGTGGACCCTTGTAGGGGAAAGTTGTCCTGACTTTTCAATGAGCTTCAGTGTTGAGGGGAGCACATCGCTTGAGGATGTCCCACAAAGGTCTTGCAATACCTCATTCTGGGGTCAACATGTGCAGTTGATGGAGTTTGTGTTGATCTTGATAATAGCTTAGAGGATGGACTCATTTTGGGATGAGGCCACGTGTCATGTGCAGGAGACTCATGGAGATGGTATATTTCAGGACTATGCTTCCCAGGGACTAGCATTTCATGATTTGATATGGGACCCAAACGACAAAGAGTATGAGTGTTCATCTTTGGATGGGTTCTACTGTGTATCCCACAGGTGGACATGGGATCCTGGTATTTTACTTGGAGGGATTTGGTTATTTCTTGAGGAAAAGCAATTTTCTAGTAGGGAGGACTGTAATGTCCCCACTTTGGGACATCATTACATTGCAAAGGTTTATGATGACCAAAGTAGCCAGATGGAGTTCATAGTGAGTATAGGGATTATTGAGAGGCATTTTGGGGTCTGGCTTGCATCGCTCATCCCATTTCATCATTATGATCCATTCCGCACATGGTGGCTTTGGTTCCGTTGCATTCCAACGATTTCCATGATTTTGAGTATTTTGAGCTATAAGCTAATTAAATTCACTGAAGAGGCCATTTTGGGCACATTACTTGGAGGAACATCTCAGTGTAATATCTCATTGGAATCGAGAGGAGAAACACTACAGGATGGGATGGTGAGAAGTGACTTTTAGTGGCTAGAGAAACCACAAGGAGAGATAAGGCACTTTTCAGAGGTAAAAAGGTTAATTAATTAATTAAATATTAACAAAATGAAAATCACTTTGGAGGGACAAGGTGAGAAAGAAGTATAAAGGAAAGGCAAGGGCCTCTCTTCATTCATTCATGTATGTCTATAATTTTGATATTTGGCTTCTAGCTAGAGGGTCCATCTCTTGGGGGTTTTGAGGGTTTCGACTTAACAAACCCTAGAGGATGATTCAGTGGTGAAAGATTCCACCTAGCTTGTCCCAAGATTGGTATCAGACATGTAATACTCTTCCACACCATTCTAGTTCTAGATCTACTCAGTTGCAGAAGGATTCTACATCAATTACAGGTGCAAGAAGNTAAGGAGACGAGCTTTTGGGAATTCCAGGTATTGGGTTTTCCTTGCAGGTATCATAGAATTGGGTTTTCCTTGCAGGTCTCTAGGAGAGAGGTCAAATTATCTAGGGTTTTAGGCATCCAAGGGGGCGCACCATTCTTGGAGGAGAGTCAGATCCATATGGTTTGAGAGGGATCTTGGAGATTTGAGCACCTGGGTTGTTCTTACCTTCACTTGATCTACTGTTTGGCATATTCACCAGGATGATTGGACATCTTTGACAGCAGGGCCGGATTGTTGAGGCTATTCAGGGTTCCAACAGGGTGTGGCATCTTCCAGCTTGGGGGTTTGGCACTTCATACGGCCCATATCTACCTTGACATTGGTATTCATGGTGTATTCATCCTTTAGAGGATTGTAGTCTTCTATTGGAGCATTTTGTAGCAGCTCCTATCTTCTATTGTCCTTATTGGAGCCATCTATTGAGCATTCTAGATCGACATCTTCATTGTATCAGGTTCTTCTATTTATGAGTAAAATGAGATCTGAAGTGTTTTGGCTTGTCTATCATATTTTTGATCTTCCATATGGTTGAGGTATGTTACATGATTGTATATTCTTGTTTATTTCTGCAAACACACATATAAACCATCAGTAAAACCCTAAGTGTAACATAAAGGATCACTGTAAGAAAAGTGTTTGACGAAATACCACAACCACCAAAAGTTTAAAAAGACACCCAAAATCGTGATGTTCCTTGCATCTTGGCTTGGGAACATTACACAACCTACCTGTACTTTGCAACTCATACACTTGTATACAGTTAACACATCTTATACTTAGAAATTTACACAACCATGAAACATGTGATCATCCATACAAGAGAAGAGATACAAATATATGTTAGGCAGCACCAAGGGTGCCTAACACCCATACCCTTATTATATAAGATGTTGGTACAATAGCTTACAAGGAGCACATGACTCATACATATATACAAGAGTGTGACTTGTCTTGTGACAACCACTCCAACCCAAATATAATGTATCCCCATGTGACTTCATCTAGTCGAGTCTCGCCTCTGTCTATAGATCGCTCCACATTGTGGGGTCACCATGTTGAGTCATGTTGCACCTCGGTACACCTAAGAATCTTCGTTGACCATAGATCGCAAGTATGACTCGCTCCTATGCTCGATGTTTGAATCACCATCACACCTCATCAAACCTGAATTACATCTGCTAGTCGAACTCGTCTCAAAACGACTCGCCAGTCTATGTTGTACCTTGTCGCAGACTCCACAAGGTAGCACAAGTTTCCCAATATAGGAGTAAATTGGCTTCTTAGCGGACCTCCCCCCCTCTACCCAAGTCTACTTGAGATCTCTCTTTTTATCTAACTCTGAGTTCAATGACCTGTGATGATGCCTTCCAACCAAGTGATGAACTCTATATATATGTGACCTCTCATCTACACGAACCGTCGTGACTCTTGGTCTTCCACCCAAGATGATCCACGAACCATTGTGTCTCTTGGTATTCCACTTTATCCTACCCATGATGTTTTTCTTGGCCTTCCCATGGGTCTTGTCGACTTCGCACGTCATTTCCTTGCCTAATATGTGACTGCCACTGAGTCACCAAGTGTTTAGTCACTTTCTCCTTAACATGCCTCATCTCGTCTTTGTCTTATGCAACCACATGGTGTCCTTTGCAAGTCTTGGGCGCGGGTCTCCTTAGGCACACATTCCCAAGGGATTCCCCAAAAATCACCCACTTTCTCTCTATATGAATATTGGTCACGCCCTTCTTCATCTTAGCAACCCCAAAATCCATATATCTTCTTTGTCCATGTTGAACAGGTGGAGGTGTCGCACACCCTCCTCACCAAAGGATTTACATCCTTCCCTGCCAAAATTCATTGTCATCCCTGACAACATCCTCAAAGTATACTATCTCCAAGTCTTTTCCTGAACTCATGCTCCTTTCCACAACTAAGTCTGTTGAAAACCCCAACTTTCATGCCAACTTGAAACCCCAAATTTCTACCAAGATGGAGACCTCAAGTTTTTTATGAAGTGGAAACCCCAAATTTCCACAACTCATGCAATCATCCAAAACACTATGCAACCATCCACACTACTCGCCACCCAAAGTTGTTGTGTGACCAATTTGGTTTCTACCTTGGAAGGACGTCCTCCTCCACCCAACTTTGTCTGCAATACTCAAGTTGTCGTTGTCCTACTGTGACAATCACACTCTGCTTCATTGTTGTTGTTTCCTCTAATGTTGAACCCTCAACCAGAACATGAAAAATGTCCGAGTGTTGAACCGCTGCGACCTATTGTTGCACCCATACTTCAACTACCTCTAACATGTCTTCGCACACAATATTCATCAAGTCCTGCATTGGTTGGGTGATCAATCCAATCTTTGTGTCCAATTCTTGAAGTGCGCTTCCTTGTGCTTGAACATAGTCTTTTATGTATGCATTTTTATCACTTCGTCCAACTCCAAAGACTAAGGAAAGTGTCCACCCTTTCCTTATTGTTTCCACATCCAATCTTGTTCAAGGATATCCTATACAATGTTTCCCAAGTGTTGTGTCTCCAAACCTACCAGTGCGTTCGTACTCTCGACCCCTTTTTATGTTCTTTTTCTCCCAAGTCTTGAACTAGTTGAATGGCCAATTCAACCATTACACTCCTTGAGTCTGCACACCCTCATGCACAAACTTGTCTCTTCCTTTTGCAATCCACCACACATGTCCTCAGACCGAGTCAAGGTCACCTTGCTACTACGAAGTCTCTCCAAAAATACATCTTTTGTGGCACTTCATGACTCCACTGCCTCTTCATGGTAGTTAGCAAATCTTATAATAGGAATTCTATCCACCTCCACTACCAATACAATGTTGGTTATTGTAGCTTCAAGATGTATTCCCACAAGATACCAAGGTGTCAAGCATGTGGGAATATTCGTTGGCACCAGATTATCCTTTTTTTTCCAGTGAAATCAGCCTTGAAATGAGGCTAGGGCCTCATGGGTAATATGATGGGTTTTGTGGGATTGTGATGGGGTTCCACACCCACAAAAGGAGAATAAAATATTGTAATCAATTGTTGAGTTTAGGAACGGATCCTAAACTCACTCATTGGACTTGTGTATTAAGGAGAGAGGTCATTGTGACATTTGCTCATTATGGAAAGGATAGAGTTAGCATAAGTGAGTGACCACTTGTGCTAGGAGGCTTGGTGATTTCAACAAAGGGAAATTCAACAACTCTGGAAAAGTTGTCCTAGGAGAGAGGAAGGACACACATGCGAAGGAAGCCTAATATTTGTGTACATGTATGCAGGTTGCAGTGGGCACAGTCACATATATACGCAAGTTGCAATGGACACAGTCGAGTATCTATGCGGGTTACCAGAAGGTGAATCACGTGCATCCGTATAAGGTTTTCTGGGTAGGAGCAGGTACGTACAGGCTAGCGTCAGCAACTATACAGGTGATGTCAACAGGATGTATAGGTGGTCTACAGTAGATTTGTGAGCAGAAGAAATTTCCAGGGATTTGTTGAGGTTTGGTTTTCTGATTTAAGGTTGTTCTCAGATTTTGGTGGATTTGTATTAGCTGGGAGGGTTGGTTTTTCCCTCATGATTTCTAAAATTAACAAGGTTACAAAATAAAATTTTGTGTCTCATATGTGTATTGATGGTTCATCTATGATCTTGTTGTTTTTGTTGCATACATTTTTCGTCAATTATTTTCAGTGTAAAATTGTTCAATGATAACAACTAGGGTTTATTAGTAGTTCACTAGGAAGCAATTTTCAAATCTAAAGATTATTCACATAGTGTTTCATGTGAAAATTGACATACACATGGTTCATGTCATATCAAAGTCCTGTCAAGGGTTAAGGAAACCACCGTGTGACTACTACCCACACATCCAACCAACTTTTCCCTTGCATCTCGAACTACAATCAAGTCTACAAGTCTGGTTTCCTTTGCCAAATTTTCCATCCTCTTCATATGCATCCTCAAATATGGAGCATCCCATCCACTATGAGTACTACACATTCATGTTATCTATGCACCAATACTTCACTCTACCGGCCATGTTGTTGTGTAAACTTCTCCACACTCATTCCCGCAAGATATTTCATGTTGAGACTCCTACTATTCATGTAAGCTCCAAAAAAAAGCAAGTTCTCAACTCACCTCCTTCCATTAAGTCACCTCTTCACAACTCAACGTCTGCAATGAGTGTGTTGCCAATGCACCCACACCCCTCAAACACCCCAACAGACTGTCCAAAGCACTCCAAGTAGAAAGGTCCACCCCAAAGAACATCCATGCCTAGGCACATCCGAGCCAATACTCTTGCCAACCTTAGCCAACAAACCCTCTAGATCTCTGAGTCATCACACAATCATCCACAAGCCACCAAGGAGCACTTTGCCTCCTCTAACGTCCCATCCCAAAGGCAAGTGAACACCACCCAAGTCGCTTGGTCTATGTTCTTCCCATTCAAGTCAACTATCAACAATTTCTCGATCGACATATTTATTGACTCCATTTGTCACTTAGAACAAAACTGCCTTGCACCTTCGCAAGTGTCTCATACTCTAGCACTGTCATCACAACTTGTCAAGGAATAACATGAATCAACAAATCTATCTAAGGCACCCCTACACCAAGGTTCCTCATCCATCCTCTCAAACTTGGCACATCTTTGGCCTCACTTACTGCCTCACTACAATGAGCCCTCCAATGCACCTCATCAAAGAGTTAGACAACAATCCAACCATTTCCACGGTCGCATCCAAATTTTCCTAAGTCCACTACTGGACTCACCCAAGTAGGTCACCCCAAGCTCTCATCTACATCGCCCATGTCAAGGCATCTTAAACTACTCCATGACTCCTTTGAAGTTTGAAATACTTGAGTTTCTCCCAAGTCTGCCAACTTTCACCATGGAAATGGATCACACTTGGTCTTCATCCAAGCCTCCCCATCCCCCTTCAAAGAACTCATCATAACAACTTCAAATGTGTAAAGAAATTGAAACAATTATACCTTTTAAAAAGACACTTTTGGTTGCACGATGGTTCAAGTCTTCATATTGTCATGGGTTCACGGTTCACCCCAAACCACCAGCTCCTGTCGTGAAATTTTTTTGTATCACGCCTCCTTGTGCGATTCAAGATCAATTATGTCCCCTTAGCCGCATAAAAACTCAGTCTAAGTCACAACTCTTTGTGGATCCTTTTATCCCCATTTTTGGGGATAACTAAGGAGATGATATTTCAAGGCCCTCAGGTTGCAAACATGGAGTGTCGAGAGATAGCCTGACCAATAGTTTCCACTTGCATAGACGAAGACCCACCTCACCATAATAGCTCAAGGTTGATCACGATGGTATCCACTACATCAGATGGCCTCTGGAAGACATTGGTTCTTGCTTCATGAGGCACAAGTCAGGTATTATGGTGAGTGTCATTTCAATATTTGAGGCATTTGAGTTTTTTACATCTATTACTGCTTTTGACTATGTGATGTTTGCTTGGTCATTATGCTCTTTACCTTGTTTTACCTTGGTGGTTGACATTGTGCCCTAGTAAGTGAGTCACCCTTAGGGATATGGATACTACTAGGAGGTCCTTTGGATGAGTCATCATGCCATTCTCAACCATACTTGTCACTTTCCACACTCCATCCCCTTATCTCGACACCTTTTGGGATTTTCAAGTGTACTGACCCAGGAAGGTGTTGTCCCTCATTTCATGGGAAGAAGGGGTTGAAGGCTTAAAGGAATATAGCTGGAAAAAGATAAAATCCTACCTATGAACCTTCTAGATGCTCTCCCAAAGAGGTCTTGAGAGCAATGAAGTACTTCTCCTAAAAAATCAAATACCTGCAAAAGAAAATTAACATTATTTAAATGCCCCCACTTGTTGAGGTGTGTACACTCATGCGATGTCCCTTTATTTCCTTGCATATGGAACTATGTGTACCTCTAGCTTCAAGTGGTATTGTGGTACTTCCCCCCAACCTAATCGATTCATCAATAGGGAGTACCTAAGGTTTTGGATTTCTAATTAATTAATGGCTTTAAATGGGCTTGGAAAAAGGATGCATTGAAAACGAAGGTGCAACACACCCTCTACAAAGGTACCCATAAGAGAGACACTACAACCCATTGTATTTCATGAATCCCATGCCCAAAATTCTCCCCTCATCCATGACACCTCATCCATGTGACTTAAAAAAAATTCCCCTTTGGAAACGCCCTTAGACTTGGGGAACTATTCACCCAATATGTCGTTTTGTCAACTTTTTCATACCTAAACTTGGTAAATTGCAAGGGTATTTGAGCATTAGTTTATTTTGATGAGGTGGTTTGGATGTAATTTCTTGAATGGTTCTTTTATTGATTTGATTTACTCATCATGATGATTTGACTTGATATTCTTGGAGGGTGTATCCATTTGTCTTTACAAGACCTAGCTGGTGGAAAATTTTGGAGGAACAAGCCTAGCTTGGGATTCCATGGGGCTTGAATCCCACAAGTTCGATGTTGAGGGCCCACGTGTCGGATCAAGGAGATATGCCTTTGGAGGCTTACATGATATCATGGAGGACCTAACCTATCCCCTACCACCCAAACATTTTGCTTCAAGGAGGAAACACGTCACTTTCTTGAGGCTTGACGTCATAGAGGGGCTAGGGTTTGGTGGTGGTCGAGGACACTTGGCACGTTTTGGAGGAGTGCCACCTTGTGGAGAAAGGTCCTAATACCTTGGAATATGGATTTTGGAATCCCAACTTCCCTTCTCCAACCTCAATGACTTGCTAAAAATTGCCAAAGGTTTCCCAAAAGGAGGGTGACATCATGTTTTAGGGTTTCTTTCATGTGCAAAAGTATGAATTAAATAATATTATTTTGTAAAGGGGAAAGATTAGGGCTATTGATCCCTTATCTTGTGGTTTACCATAAATTATGTGGAAAAACTATGTTTGTATAAATAGAGATCATTTATACCTCATTTTATCATAGCTCTCCCATGTGGAGAAGGATATTTGGCTGAAATTTGCACCTTTGTTGGGAAATTCTCTTCATCTCTTTTGGTTACATTCTCTTGCTATAGTTTATCTTTGCTATTGGTGGAAGAAGTGATGCACTATCTGATCCGGATTTATGAGCGGAACGAAATGAAACACATATTTACAACATTAACACATATATCTAGAGAATAATAACATAGATACAATGAAACTTAACTTCTATTCAATAAATAAATATGTTGAAAATGTAAAATGCATAATGAAAGCAATGTTTCTCGAATGGTGGTAGTTAATCTTTGAGAAGAGATGTGGCGGCTAAGCGCATTCGTCTAAGCACATCACAATGAACATTAAACACAGGGTGCAAGACAAGGAAGGGGGGAATGTTGAGCTCAAAAGCATTGTCACCCACAACCTTGGTGATGGTTTAAGGTCCATAGCAGAGTGGATGAAGCTTTCGATGGGGTCCTGTAAGGAGTTATTTCTGAAAGTGTAGCCAAACTTTATCTCCCACCTGAAACTTGTGTGGCACCCGATGTTGATCATGGCGCAACTTGTACTTGGCATTGGACTTATGAAAAATATCTTGAACTTGTTGGTGTATGTGATGGATTTATTCAATGAACCAGGTGGCTTTGTTGGCTTTGGTTTGCGCATGGGACAATTATGCATGTATGGACGCAAGGGGTAGTGCAACATCCATGGGACCCAATGGTTGAAATCCAAACCACACCTAAAATGGGTTGTGGTTGGTTGAGCGATGTATGTCTCTGATGTAACTGTGTTGAACATAGGGAAGAATATCATCCCATGTGCTTGGATTCTTGGAATTTTACATGCACAAGATATGTACGATCGTCATGTTGACGACCTCGCTTTGGAAATATGTTTGGGGGTGGAAGGTCGTGGATTTGGTGAGCTTGGTGTCCATCCGTGACTAGAGGCTCGACTAGAATGTGTTGAGGAACCAGTTGTCCTAATCTAAGATGATGATTTGTGGTATCCCAAAATGTACCCACACTTGTTCAAATAAGCGCTTAGCAATGGCCTATGTTGTGATGCTCTTCTTGCAAATGACCATAATTGCCATCTTGGAAAATCGATCAACAACCACAAAAACATAGTCATTTCTATGCTTGGTTGAAGGAAGGCCCGACATGTAGTCCATCGAGATGGATTCCCAGGGCTTGTCGGGAGTAGGCAGAGTGGTGTACATGCCTTGTTACTTAATGGACGGTTTGGAAATGGCGCAGGTTTTCTAGGACCTGATATACTTGCTAACATCCTGTAGGAGTTTCAACCAATAGAAATGTTGTGGTAGCACTGCCATTGTCTTTTCTATGCCAAAGTGTACTGCCACCTGACTGTAGTGAGCTTCCCAAATTAGCTTCGCTCGCTCGCTTGATGGAACACAAAGATGGCCCAAATGGCACAACAACCCTTCCTGTAGATGAAAATCAGTGACAATTTTGTTTGTACCTAGCATATGGTAGGTAGTGGCGAAGTTAGGATCTCTCTCATAGAGTTGGGGCCATTCGAAGGTCTCATGTCCACATGAGTGTAGCACCATGGATAGTGCGACAACTAGAGGTCGGCAGAGGTAGTCAGTGACGTGATTGGTGCTCCATGTCTTATGCTTGATGTTGATATGGAACCACTACAATTATGTGGACCACTGTTGATGGTGATCATTCAACAATTTTCCTTGTGTCTACATAAAATGCAGAGGCTTATGAGCAGTGTGGGTGACTGTCTCCTTCCCGAGAATGTAATGTCTCCCTATCTTATACTTGATGTTGAGATAGAACTGCTACAACTATGTGGACCACTTATGATGGCAGTCACTCTGCAATTTTCCTTGTGTTTGCATAAACTGCAGAGGCTTATGATCAGTGTGGATGACTGTCTCCTTCCAGAGAATGTAATGTCTCCACTGGCGACAGGCTTGTACAATGGAGTGCATTTATTTGTCGTAATTGGGGTAATTATGGACAATATCTGATAGAATCTCACTATGATATGCCACGAGATGTCCATGTTGAGTGAGAACTGATCCCATAGCATAGTCTGAAGAATATGTCTCAATCTCAAATGACTGTTGAAGGTTGGGTAATAAGAGCATCGAGTCTGAGCACAAGCACTGCTTCAAATCATCTAATTATTTATGATGCAACTAGCCCCACATGAGTTTTTTCTTTCCACCACCCCTAGTCACTTGGCTAAGGGCCCAAGCAATGTGGGAGAATCGCAACACGAACCTGCGATAGAAATTGACAAGGCCTAAGAAGCTCTGAAGCTTAGTGAGTGTGGTCGAGGCTGTCTAGTCACGAATGACATGGATCTTGGCTGAATCGACATGCACCCCATTTTCATCAACAATGTAGCCTAGGTATTGGACCCTGTTCATGCCTAAGGAACATTTTTCCAAATTTTCATATAGCTTGTGTTGTCACAGAGTGTGCAAAACCTGTTGAATATGTTGCAAGTGTTCCGCCCAATTCTTGTTGAAGATGAGAATACCATATAAATACACCACCACAAAAGAATTGGTGAACAACCACAAGATATCGTCCATCATCCTCATGAATTTTTTTGGGTCGTTTTTCAAGCCAAAGGGAATGACCAACCGTTCAAAAAGACCTTCTTTGGACTTAAAGGCAGTCTTCCATACATCGGTCTTCTCTATTGGGACCTGGTGGTAGTCAGACTTCAAATCAATCTTACTAAAGTATTTTTCCCTCTTGAGCTGGTTAAGGAGATTTTCAATTCGGGGAATTAGGTACCAGTTCCTGAATGTGATTTTATTTAGGGCCCGGTAATCAATGTAGAGTCGTCAGGTCCCGTCTTTCTTCTGCACAAGCATGATTGGGCTTCCACAAAGTGATGAGATTTGGAGAATGTGCCCCTTTTCGAGAAGCTATTGGATCTGGCGCTTTAGTTCCTCATTTTATGACAGAGATTGGCGATAGAATGGCCCATTGGGTAGTGGTGCGTTGGGGGTCAAATTGATCGAGTGCTTGACATGACAATGCATAGTTACCTCAGTGGGTGAGGAGAAGATGTCTTTGTATTCTTCCACAACTTTATCCACTTTCTTCTGCTACGTGGAGAGACCTATCGTGGAGGCCACAGATGTAGTTTCAACCTTCCACTCACTTTGAGCATGAATCACGAAGAAGACAAACTTCTCGATCTGAGAGATGACCTTCCTGTATTGCTTGGCAGAGATCAAGGAAATGTCGGTAAATGGAACTACCTCAGGTATCATGTATAATTTCTTGTCCAAAGTAATAATAACACTATGAGGCATAAAATCATATACAACATGATGTTTCCATAAATAAGGTTGGACAAAAAGAACGTCACAAAATTCAAGGGGGACGACATCACACAATGCCTCATCTTTGAAGGGCTTGATTATGTAGGCCAGGCGACACCGTTGGTTGATGTGGAAATTGCTCCCTTGGCGGAGCCATCTGATGGTGTACGATTGTGGGTGTGGTGTTGTCCGCAGAGCCAACCTCTTCAAGACCTCTACTGAGATGAGGTTCTTCTGCCTACCGTTATCAATGATGAAGTGAATCAAAGTACCCTTCACCCACATTAGTGAATGAAAGAGGCGCTCAAATTCCTCTGGTTCATTAGGTTCGTTGGGTTGGACCTTGGTGGCGGTAGAAATAGTAGCATTGGGTTCTACATGAATGATTTGTCTCCCTTTTTCTAGTTCGGACTCAGAGTTGGAGATTGCATCTAATTCATAGGCTTTCACCTCAGCCACCAATGACTGCTTTGAGCGACATTTAGTGGTGTTATGCCAGGGGCTCTTATGGAACTCACATCATTTTCCAACATCTTTCTTTGTCTTACCATTGTCATTCTTTGTTTGTGGTTTGGACTAGTTGTCCTGAGGCTGTCCATCCTTGCTCTGGCCTTTGTTAAGCGAGTTAGGGACAACTTTTCCTTACTTCTTCTATGAGGAGTTTACAAACCCAAACTGTTTTGTTTTCTGTTTAAGATTCTGCTCAATTTTGAAAACGTATCGATAGGTCATGCCCAAGGATGAGATGTCCAAAAAATCCATTTTTGTTTGGATGTATCCATGCAGACCATCGCGGTACTTGAGCACAAGATTTCGCTCAGAGTCTTTGATACCCAGCTTGGTGCACAAGGTATGGAAGACATTGGTGAACTCTAGCATTGTCTTGTCCCTTTCCTGTCCAAGTGTGGTCCATCTTGTATTTAAGTTGTCATAACTTCCAACAAGGTAGTATAGTTCCTTAATAACATCCCTGAAGGAACCCTAAGTGGGTGAAACTACAAATAATGTAGATCCCTCTATTTCCTTTTCTCACAGAAAGTCTCCCACCAATATTTGACATGGGGGACGACCTTAAGGAGCGCAAATGTAATATTTACTCTATTAGAAAAGTTGTGGATAGAAAAATACCCTTCTAGAATGTTTAACCATTTGTCTACAACATTCGCATCTATTTGACCTTCAAATATGGGAATATCAAATTGATTTGTATCTTGAAGGGGGCGATAGCTCCACTTGAGGAAGATGTGTCGCTTGTTGGTAGTCATTGAAGGATTTGCGCAAAGGTATCCATCATCTCGTTCCTTTGTTGTGAGAGGGATTCCTCGAGCAACAATTTAAAGGGATCTCCTACCTCATCATCTCTCTTTTCTTCCCCCATGGGCGGTCGTCAGGTTCGGCAAGGCCGATCTTGAAAATGCTCAACTAGTTCGAGTCCCAACTGCTTATACCCCAACCTCATTCGGGACATGCACAAAGAAACAAATGAAGAGAAGACCGCTATGATACCATTGATCCATATTTATGAGTGGAACGAAATGAAACAAAAAATTACAACACTAACACAGATATACATAGAACAATAACAAAGATACAGTGGAACTTAACTTCTATTCAATAAAGAAATATGTTGAAAATGTAAAATGTAGAATGAAAACAATCTTTCTCGAATGGTGGTAGCTAATCTCTAAGAAGAGATGTGGACGCTACGCGCATTCTTCTGAGCACATTACAATGAGGCCTTTAGGCCTTTTTAGCATTCAAAATTAAACAAACAACTCTAGACATCCAAAAACCTAACCCTAGGAGTTGAAGCACCAAAAGTCATGCGAGCCCCGATGGGGTAAGTTGGTACATCAACTTCCCAGGGTCGTAACTTTTGCATATGATCTTCGTTTTGGGTGCATGATAGCCTGTTGGAAAGTTCTATCCTAGGACTAGGCATTATGTTGTCACACTTTGACTTTCTCTGTGGTGTGGCTGTGGCGGGCCCAAAAAACATTGTTTAGGGCCTCAAAACGGCCCTGGAAGTTTAGGACCCAAAAAAACTAGAAAAAAAAATGCCAAGATGAAAACTATATGTGAGCCAGCTGGAAGAGGTGGGTGGCCATCGATATCCACCTGGAACACTATCTCTCTTAGAGTAATTTTCTTGCTTTATGGTGGGTATTTCTTAGTCAAATAAGGAGTTTATCTTGTTTATGTTTGCACTAGGTAAGGAATCCATTTTGTTGCTTCTTTCTTGGTTACAAATCTAATTTTCTGAGCTTCTTGGGAAGTATAAGCGCATACAACCCCACCAAGACCATCATTTTGTCTTGAAATATGTTGTTGCACAAAGGAATACTAGGAGGAGTAAAAGGGCTTACACCCTCCTAGGGTTTTCCTTAGCTAATTTTTCTTAACTTGGGGAGTAAAAGGGCTTACACCCCCAAGGAGGTAGCACAACTAGCTCTTTCTCTTTGAAAGACTCCATAACCCAATAGTTAAAGGCATTAATCTCTTGCATTGGAGAAATAAATCATTGCATTGGGATACATAGAACTATGAGATATTGGAATTGTTCAAGTTGGAATTTCTTCAACATGTTATAAGCATTATTGTGCCCTAAGGGCATCCTCTTTTAGCCAACTAATTTTCTGCTATAATAAATTTAATGCTACAGACATTAGGGCTACAAAAAACCCTAAACACTTTCTTGAATAACTGACAATTCAACCCTTGGAAGTTGCTAATAATTTACCCCTACAATCTACTAGCCCTAGCGCATCTTTTGGGTGGATTACTTGTGATTTTTGGTGGTTGATTTCTTTGTTGTCACAAGTTGTTTGTTATAGACATAAAGCTGCAAAAGTATCTCTGCAATACCTTTAATTGCAGCCTTGTTTCATTGTTGAAGTCTTATGCTTTCCATACATGAGTAATACTATCATTTATCTAGCTTATCTCTTGCATCTTTCAGTGGACTTTTAGCAATTGTTTAGCATCTTTAATAACTATATTCTTGCTGATATATATCTCTCTATATTTCTGCAATTAGGGACAACAAGCTTAACTTGCTTTTACACCAAACATATTACATGCATACTTGGATTTTATTGTGTCTCAGGCAAGTACAAACACCATTTGGAAATTCTACTACGTTGTGGCATATCTTCCACCATCTAAGAGACTCTTTTCATCCCTTTACACTCTTCTGTATTGACCTTTAGGGGGACTCTCCTTCATCTCTTCACTTTCCATCTCATTCCCCCCACGGTCACCGATATTCCCCCCTTGAGGTGATTCTATCATCTCTAAAGTGACAGGAATACCTGCCTAAGGTGAGAATGGGTAGGTGTTCTCAAAGTTGTCTCCATTTGGTGGTTGGGTCGGGATTTTCCCAACCTACAACTTGTGTGATAATAGATCCGGTCCAACTTCTATCATTCCACCCATCTCCATCCTCAACTGCTTCTGCATCAAGGCCCCATCCCCACTTTGCCCAGCTGTCAAGCCACCCACTGTTAATCAATTCACCCAATTCTGTGAAGAGTTAACTCATCCGAAGGCTGCGGTCGACTTCAAACTCGCCCAACAACCCAACTCGACTCAACCCAAGTTTTTGGTGATGCACGGAACGAAGATGTCATGATGGAGTGCACCCAACCAATTACCTTCAAGTATGTGCCCCAAACTCTGTGGTGCTATTCTAGGTCACGTCACATCTGCGGATACTCAACTTTGTCTATGTGCCTCCACTTGTTGCACGATTGTTTGTCGTGTCATGAGGTTGTACAAGGGAGAATCCACTCTGTCGTAACCCTGAACTGTCCAAGCTCTACAACTATGTTTTGAAATGTGCTTTGATACCAACTGTCATGACCCTAGAGGAGACCTACCCAAGACCTTGAGTCTTCATGCACTCCTTAGAGCATGCGACATTGCGACGTTTCAAACTTGGTGGCCAAACCAACCTAAGTCTACTTCAACCGGGCTATGCCTCTTCACTTGGAACATACCCATATTCCATTCCAAGCTACTAGTGAGTTGAGCCGACTCACCCAACTCTCAGCAACCAAGGTGTGTGCCCATCCTACCCATACTTTGCAACTCATACACTATTATGCAGTTAACACATCTTGAACTTAGTCATTTACACAACCATAAAACATACGATCATCCATACAAGAGAAGAGACACAAAGATATATTGGGTGGCACTAGTGGTGCCCAACACCTGTATACTTATTATACAAGATGTTGGTACAATAACTTACAAGGAGCACACGACTCATACATACATACAAGAGTCTGGCTTGTCTTGCGACAACCTCTGTAACCCCATGCGACTTCACCCAATCGAGTCTTTCCTCTATCTACAGATCGCTCCACATCATGGGGTCGCCATGTCGAGTCATGTTGCACCTTGGTCCACTTGAGCATCTTCAATGACCGCGGGTCATAAGTATGACTCTCCCCTATGCTCATTGACCGATTCACCATCACACCTCATTAAACCTCAAGTCGATCTATTGGTTGAACTCATCTCAAAGTGACTCGCCAATCTCTATTGTACCTTGTCATAGAATCCACAAGGTAGCACAAGTTTCCCAATATAGGAGCGACTTGGCTCCTTGGGGGAGCTCTCCCCCTCTACCCAAGTCCACCTCATATCTCTCTTGTTGTCTAACTTTGAGTTCGATGATCCGTGAGGATGACTTCCAATCAAGTGATAAGCTTTGTATATATGTGACTGCTCATCTACACGAACCATCATGACCTTTGGTCTTCTTCCCAAGTCGACCCACGAACCGTCACGTCTCTTGGTCTTTCACCTAAACCGACCCATGATGTGTTGCTTGGTTTTCCCATGAGTCGTGTGGACTCCACAAATCGTTTCTTTTCCCAATACATGACTTCCACCGAGTTGCCAAGTGTTGAGTTGCTTACTCCTCAACAAGCCTCAACTTGTCTTCGTCTTACGCAACCACATGCAACCACATGACATCCTCCGCAAGTCTTGGGTGCAGGTCTCCTTAGGAGCACATGCCCAGGGGATGCCCCAAAACTCACCCACCGTTCTCCATATGAAGTTTGGTCATGCCCTTCTTCATCTTGTCAACCCTAAAATCCACATCTCTTCTTCGTCCATGAAGGTTGGGTGGAGGTGTTACGCGCCCTTCTCATCAAAGGCTTTACACATAGCCACTAGGGGAAAGAAAAGGAACACATTGTTGTATCAACCCATTCTATCGATTTAAAGAATTTAGTTGTTATTGTATTAGTCAAAAAGTGATGTTTCCCATCTTAGTCATTGCATGAAAGAGGAAAAGTACGTGAGAAAGGTCAATTGCCAAAGTTTTGAGGACCCATAGGAAAGTGAACGCTAATGAATAAATTGAGTAACCGTGTCAAGTAAATTAAGCAACATTTGTGAGTAAAGTAAGTAGTATGGTATCAAAACCTTGAAATGTTTCAAAACTTTAGCCTATCACTCAATGGCTTGAAAATTTATTAAAACTCCAAGTATAGAGAGAAAAGAGGCAAATATAATTTTAATTTTTTTAATTAGTCGGATTTTTATTCTTATTAGAGTACAGATATAAAGATATATTTTGAGAAATTGTTCTTAGTATTAAAAATACAAAGTTATAATAAATCTTTCAAGAATATTTTTTAATAGATTTCAAACAAATATAAGTTTTTTGGTTTTATGCTAAACTCCAATGAAGAAGAGGAAACTATAAATGGAAATGTTGACGTACCCTGAAAATCGATAATCATTAGCAATTTATAATCATTAGCAATTTCGGGCGGCAAAAATAATGATGCGTTAATTTTGCCATTGGGTTCTAAATGTCAAAACCATGGTTTAAGATTACGTGGCCAGATTTGGTGAATTTCAAGATGAGGTATCGCCCGAAACCATTGTCCGTTTAGCACTTGGTCAAAGCTGCCGGACACTTGGTTTCTGTGTTTACATATGACTTTGACTTGTCACTTGGTTTGGAGCTTTAACACTTCGAGTAGTTACAAAAAGAATTGAGACGATAGAAACCCAATATTTTTTACAAAAGATTTATAAAATGAACCCTCAACTTCTAGTTTGACATATGACATTTTATATGGCTCAACAATTGAGCCCACTCGCTCATGAATTTGCTTTGATAATTGATAAGGAATTATTTTAACATCCACGAGGTTAACCATAGTTTATGGGACAGACCGCCTTACACATTGATTTCTGCATTTCAGCCCTTTTGTTGTTCAACTTGATGATGAGCTCCCCCAATTTCTCCACTGTCTCCTTGCTGAATAAATTATTCCAAGAGCTAGTTGTCAAGATACTTACATAGTTGTTCCTACTGTGTTTGAAGGCTTCACACTCTAAAATGAAATGTTTTTCTGTTTCCACTTTTCCGGAGGTGCAAAACATACACACCCTTTCTTCCCAAGCTTCCTTTAGTCTTTTCCAACGCCCAGTTTCACAATGGAGTTGATGGGAATTGGCTCTTAATTAAGCAATATGCATTTTGGATCTCCAAGATATATTGGCCCCTATGTATGTTTTTTTATGATGATTGTAAGTGGGGTTAAACTTTTCAATATAATACTCTTTCTTTCTCCCTAGCCCTTTATCCCAAGTTCGCTTGTGGAACCTATCGATAACAAAAGCCTTTATCTCTTTATTGTTCGTAGGGCACATGTTCAAGTGAATATCCCATTTACTAAGCCATTTAATATTTTGTCGCATCCACGCCTTCTTTCTTTTGCACAATATATCATTGAAGACGACCTTAGGCCAACAATCATCTTCCATTTGCTCAATTTTTTTTAGATATCTTATGAGACGCACCATAGCAATTGTTTCAATAGGAGCAACCCCCATTTCACTCGGCATGATATCATAAGGGACTGTACTTTTAATTTTAAACTTGTTTGTAATCAAGTGTTTTTTAATCTTCTCAATTTGCTTCCACTGTGTTGACGATTAAAATTGCAACGAGATTTCGCCCGCAAAGTATTGCTTAATCCTAATAATTATAATCTAATGAGATATATAATACTAGTAGGTGGGATCCCCTTGTAGATTGGGAGATCAAATATGGTTCTTATTTCATGTTTATGTTGTTGTTCGACACTGCTTACATGGTTCTACATCATTGATGAAATATGGGTTTTATTGGAAATGAATAAAGCCTGTTATGTGTTGGTTCTAATTGCGACAAGTGAATGATGGTTAAGGCATGTTATGTTTTGTTCCAAGCTCTAATTTCATGTTACGGTGGCCTATGTTATCCATTGCTACCATTTCTATCTGTTCCTGAATTCGTTACTTTGACACCTACACAATAGACATGTTAGTAACAATACATAAGAGCAGTTAAAAAGGGAAAAAACAATATAAACAAAATACAAAAAGAAAAGATTGAACTATGCTACTATACTACACTACATGCATTGAAATTAGAATGGTCATTGTTAATCCTAGCTAACAAGTTAAAAGCTATGCGATTTATTGAGTTATATAGTTGACATGCATTATTGTATAGTTTGGAAATGGTAAGATGTGATGAGGGTGGCACTCTTGGCAATTAGTCGATGTTGGTTTCAATGCATGGTTCAATTGATGAATTAATGGATTAGTGGGCTGGCGTGTACTAGGGAATTGAATGATTTGAGGGTGGAGGCGACGTGCATTTACTGCACGTCACTCCTACTCCTTCCACTGGCTGCCACCCTAGTTTGGATATTGTTCGATTGCGTTTTGTTGTGCTTAGGCTCCGACTTTCAAGCAGAGGAAGAACCACTCGGCCAAGCTCGCATTTTAAAGGTGCTTTTGGTTACATGTATGTCTTTTCGCCATCCATGAATCTGCTCTGATTATGAAATAGATATTGGCTCCAGATGTATGGGTCTGTGCTTTCCTTAAGTATGGCAACTGTGTAAATTTGTGATATTTTTCTGGAATGAATCGTTGATGATTTTCATTGAAATAATGGTTGAAGTCACAGTGTTATTGGTCGTTCTGAGTGTTAGTAGACATAAAGGCTTTATGTCATCCTTGTTGGTTTTAGTTGGAGGGTTTCATTTGGTCTAGAGTGGCTGGCTGTCTCCACGCATTCATATCATCATACACAGTCTTTTGTTGTTATGGGGTTTACTGGTTTTGAAACGCCTTGTGTCACTGCGCATTGTTTCATTTGGGTATGGGTTTGTTCATGCTATTGTTGGTTGCACAATGGGTTATATTGTTTTTTCTCGGCTCTGTTTTATCTCAACGTTGTTAGTTGGTTGATTGGGAGAGCCACGAGGGTTATACCCTGCGTGTTCTAAGTATTGTTACAATGCCAAAATGGAGCCTTTGCTCCTCTGTTCAGAGTCTCTCCTATCTCGTGAACTGTCACCCTCTCTGCAAAGTTATTGGTGATATACCTTGTGTGTGCATTGTTGGTCTCGGAGGTTCTCACCTAATGATGGGAGTCGACACCAGACTCCCTTTGTTGGTTCACATAGCAAACCCTTGATTTCTCAAGCTTGGAGTTTGATAGAGGGAACCGTTATGGCCTGTCAGGTATACTGTTGGTTGTTATGAGTTGTTGGGTATTGTCAACAGTGTTCAATTCTAGCTCATCTATGTTGTTTATGTTGACAATGGTGTTGACTATGGTATTTAGTCACTACATTTCTTATTACAACAATCGAATTGATAAACTCAACATGGTAATTTGGTTTATGGGAGAATTGGATTGAATGCATAGTCGTTGTCTCTTACATTGTAATTGTTGAATTGTTAACCCAACTTTAGTGCACATCGATGCTTCATGCATGATGCGTGGGTATGTGTGGCGTTCCTACAACATGATAGGTTGAGTTAATGACTGTTGTGACTGTGTGTTTTAAATTGTTGAATGGGAATATGACATGGCCATCCACTGTATATGTTATGGATATTATATTGATTGCGCCATCAGAGAAGGTCGCAGTTTTTTTTTTAAATATGGTTTTGTTAATTCGATCAATTTGTGAGATGAGATCGGGCATGTTGTTGCTTCCTCGTTGTATTGGATGGATAGCCCAACATTGTGGATGTTTAATTTCAAGTAGTTAGACATGACAATCACATAATTGGTCTTGCGTTTTGTTAAGTGGTCTGTGTATCCGACAACATCGTATGAATTGAAATAGTAATTGTTGTCTATGTGTTTAAATGGAAAATCATGATTTTTGCAATTAAAATATGGATTGTTGTGTTTGACTGTCCACTATGTTTGTTTAATGAATATCATACATCTTAACAGAGATAAGCACGGGTGTTGTGGCAGTATGGTCTTATTACAATTTAATTGTTGATGGCAAGTGGTTGATGAGTTGACACTGAACAAAGTGGAAATAAGTGACTGTTTATTCATTTGGGGATTGTTTTAAAATATTAATTGGATAAATGAGAAGAACAGAGCTCCTCTACATGTTATTGTGGAATGCATACTGTCTTGTTTTGTTGACAATGTTAAATATTTAATTATGAAAAGTGAGCAAGTTAATGCACAGAGTTGATTGAATTATACACAGTAATTGATCATTTGATCACATTGACTATTTGGTTGGTGTCAGACCTTTTGCGTTTGATATATAATGATTTTATGAATTACTTAATTAATTTTATGAACAATATCTGCTCTCTTTCCCTACCATTATTTCTCTTTTCGCTAATTACAACCCCCTCGCCTTCCCACATCCATTTTTCACTCCTTGTTCTTAAAATTTAATTACAGTTAAGAGAATTCTATATGGGAATAGTTTGAAATCGCATTTTCTTTTGATCATAACACAGTTTTATATTCTTTGGTTTACATTACAGTTGATTGTTTGTTGTCTTTGAGCAGTAACCATGATTATTTTCCCTCTCATTTTATCATTTTTCGCTCAATACAAACCCCTCGCATATCCCAGAACCTTGTCCACCCCCTGCTCATCAACAACAGTTAAACAATTTGTATGGATTGGATTGCATGAGTCTGATACGTTGCTAAGCCAAAATCTATTTCATATTTTTAAGGAGTTTTCATGTATGGTTTTGAAAGAGACTATTTTCTAATCAATCATGCATGCAGGAATAAGCTTTTTCAGCCGAGGTAGCCATGGCAGAGGAAACCGAGGGAGAGGTAATTGGAATAGAGGCCCAAGAAGGCCAAGATTCTC
Organism: Picea engelmannii; assembly: GCA_009831015.1. Classification (NCBI taxonomy): domain Eukaryota; kingdom Viridiplantae; phylum Streptophyta; class Pinopsida; order Pinales; family Pinaceae; genus Picea; species Picea engelmannii. The sequence goes on along the minus strand of ML791564.1, from coordinate 493,701 downwards.
CATACACTTTGATGCTGACTCGCAAGAGTTAGTCCAGTTGTTTCAATCCAGATTTTTCAATTGGATTGGGCAAGGAGTGGTCCAACCTAGGCCTGAAAGGCCTCCCTTCCAAAATCCACAAGCCCTTGGTATTCCCGTGCCCCCTCATGTCTCATTGCAACTCGAGGTTCCCGAAAACAACGGATGGCAAGAGATTGTCCACCCGACAGTCTCCCAACATCGTGGCTGGCCCAATTTGTCCTTACCTCGGGGGAGCTCTCCCCCTCTACCCAAGTCCACCTCATATCTCTCTTGTTGTCTAACTTTGAGTTCGATGATCCGTGAGGATGCCTTCCAATCAAGTGATGAGCTTTGTATATATGTGACCGCTCATCTACACGAACCATCGTGACCTTTGGTCTTCTTCCCAAGTCTACCCATGAACTGTCACGTCTCTTGGTCTTTCACCTAAACCGACCCATGATGTGTTGCTTGGTTTTCCCATGAGTCGTGTGGACTCCACAAGTCGTTTCTTTTCCCAATACACGACTTCCACCGAGTTGCCAAGTGTTGAGTTGCTTACTCCTCAACAAACCTCAACTTGTCTTCGTCTTACTCAACCACATACAACCACGTGACATCCTCCGCAAGTCTTGGATGTGGGTCTTCTTAGGAGCACATGCCCAGGGGATGCCCCAAAACTCACCCACTCGCTCTCCATATGAAGTTTGGTCATGCCCTTCTTCATCTTGTCAACCCTAAAATCCACGTCTCTTCTTTGTCCATGAAGGTTGGGTGGAGGTGTTATGCGCCCTTCTCATCAAAGGCTTTACACATAGCCACTAGGGGAAAGAAAAGGAACGCATTGTTGTATCAACCCATTCTATCGATTTAAAGAATTTAGTTGTTATTGTATTAGTCAAAAAGTGATGTTTCCCATCTTAGTCATTGCATGAAAGAGGAAAA
>ML791564.1:478256-492560 GCA_009831015.1 Picea engelmannii | reverse complement strand
GTACCCTGAAAATCGATAATCATTAGCAATTTATAATCATTAGCAATTTCGGGCGGCAAAAATAATGATGCGTTAATTTTGCCATTGGGTTCTAAATGTCAAAACCATGGTTTAAGATTACGTGGCCAGATTTGGTGAATTTCGAGATGAGGTATCGCCCGAAACCATTGTCCGTTTAGCACTTGGTCATAGCTGCCGGACACTTGGTTTCTGTGTTTACATATGACTTTGACTTGGGCACTTGGTTTGGAGCTTTAACACTTCGAGTAGTTACAAAAAGAATTGAGACGATAGAAACCCAATATTTTTTACAAAAGATTTCTAAAATGAACCCTCAACTTCTAGTTTGACATATGACATTTTATATGGCTCAACAATTGAGCCCACTCACTCATGAATTTGCTTTGATAATTGAGAAGGAATTATTTTAACATCCAGGAGGTTAACAATAGTTTATGGGACAGACCGCCTTACACATTGATTTCTGCATTTCAACCCTTTTATTGTTCAACTTGATGATGAGCTCTCCCAATTTCTCCACTGTCTCCTTGTTGAATAAATTATTCCAAGAGCTAGCGGTCAAGATACTTACATAGTTGTTCCTACTGTCTTTGAAGGCTTCACACTCTAAAATGAAATGTTTTTTTGTTTCCACTTTTTCGGAGGTGCAAAACATACACACCCTTTCTTCCCAAGCTTCCTTTAGTCTTTTCCAACGCCCAGTTTCACAATGAAGTTGATGGGAATTGGCTCTTAATTAAGCAATATGCCTTTTGGATCTCCAAGATATATTGGCCCCTATGTATGTTTTCTTATGATGATTGTAAGTGGGGTTAAACTCTTCAATATAATACTCTTTCTTTATCCCTAGCCCTTTATCCCAAGTTCGCTTGTGGAACCTATCGATAACAAAAGCCTTTATCTCTTTATTGTTCGTAGGGAATCTGTTCAAGTGAATATCCCATTTACTAAGCCATTTAATATTTTGTTGCATCCACGCCTTCTTTCTTTTGCACAATATATCATTGAAGACGACCTTAGGCCAACAATCATCTTCCATTTGCTCAATTTTTTTTAGATATCTTATGAGACACACCATAGCAATTGTTTCAATAGGAGCAACCCCCATTTCACTCGGCATGATATCATAAGGGACTGTACTTTTAATTTCGAACTTGTTTGTAATCAAGTGTTTTTTAATCTTCTCAATTTGCTTCCACTGTGTTGACAATTAAAATTGCAACGAGATTTCGCCCACAAAGTATTGCTCAAGCCTAATAATTATAAGCTAATGAGATATATAATACTAGTAGGTGGGGACCCCTTATAGATTGGGAGATCAGATCTGGTTCTTATTTCATGTTTATGTTGTTGTTCGACACCGCTTACATCGTTCTACATCATTGATGAAATCTGGGTTTTATTGGAAATGAATAAGGCCTGTTATGTGTTGGTTCTAATTGCGACAAGTGAATGATGGTTAAGGCATGTTATATTTTGTTCCAAGCTCTAATTTCATGTTACGGTGGCCTATGTTATCCATTACTACCATTGCTATCTGTTCCTGGATTCGTTACTTAGACACCTGCACAATAGACATGTTAGTAACAATACATAAGAGCAATTGAAAAAGGACAAAAGCAATATAAACAAAATACAAAAAGAAAAGATTGAACTATGCTACTATGCTACACTACATGCATTGAAATTAGAATGGTTGTTATTAATCCTAGCTAACAAGTTAATAGCTATACGATTTATTGAGTTATATAGTTGACATGCATTGTTGTATAGTTTGGAAATGGTAAGATGTGATGAGGGTGGCACTCTTGGCAATTTGTCGATGTTGGTTTTGATGCATGGTTCGATTGAATGAATTAATGGATTAGAGGGCTGGCATGTACTAGGGAATTGAATGATTTGAGGGTGGAGGAGACGTGCATTTATTCCACGTCACTCCTACTCCTTCCACTGGCTGCCACCCTAGTTTGGATATTGTTCAACTGTGTTTTGTTGTGCTTAGGCTCCGACTTTCAAGCAGAGGAAGAACCGCTCGGCCAAGCTCGCGTTTTTAAGGTGCTTTTGGTTACATGTATGTCTTTTTGCCATCCACGAATCTGCTTTGATTATGAAATAGATATTGGCTCGAGATGTATGGGTATGTGCTCTCCTTAAGTATGGCAACTATGTAAATTTGTGATATTTTTCTGGAATGAATCGTTGATGATTTTCATTGAAATAATGGTTGAAGTCACAGTGTTATTGTTCGTTCTGAGTGTTAGCAGACATAAAGGCTCTATGTCATCCTTGTTGGTTTTAGTTGGAGGGTTTCATTTGGTCTAGAGTGCCTGGTTGTCTCCACGCATTCATATCATCATACACATTCTTTTGTTGTTATGGGGTTTACTAGTTTTGAAACGCCTTGTGTCACTGCACATTGTTTCATTTGGGTATGGGTTTGTTCATGCTATTGTTGGTTGCACAGTGGGTTATATTGTTTTTTCTCGGCTCTGTTTTATCTCAATGTTGTTAGTTGGTTGATTGGGAGAGCCACGAGGGTTATACCCTGCGTGTTCTAAGTATTGTTACAAGGCCAAAATGGAGCCTTCGCTCCTCTGTTCAGAGTCTCTCCTATCTCATGAACTGTCACCCTCTCTACAAAGTTATTAGTGATATACCTTGTGTGTGCACTGTTGGTCTCGGAGGTTCTCACCCGATGATGGGAGTCGACACCAGTCTCCCTTTGTTGGTTCACATAGCAAACCCTTGATTTCTCTAGCCTGGAGTTTGATAGAGGGAACCGTTATGGCCTGTCAGGTATATTGTTGGTTGTTATGAGTTGTTGGGTATTGTCAATAGTGTTCAATTCTGGCTCATCTCTGTTGTTTATGTTGACAATGGTGTTGACTATGGTATTTAGTCACTACATTTCTTATTACGACAATCGAATTGATAAACTCAACATGGTAATTTGGTTTATGGGAGAATTGGATTGAATGCATAGTCGTTGTCTCTTACATTGTAATTGTTGAATTGTTAACCCCACTTTAGTGCACATCAATGCTTCATGCGTGATGCGTGGGTATGTGTGGCGTTCCTACAACATGATAGGTTGAGTTAATGACTGTTGTGATTGTGTGTTTTAAATTGTTGAATGAGAATATGACATGGCCATCCACTGTATATGTTATGGATATTATATTGATTGCGCCATCAGAGAAGGTCACAATTTTTTTTTTTAATATGGTTTTGTTAATTCGATCAATTTGTGAGATGAGATCCATCATGTTGTTGCTTCCTCGTTGTATTGGATAGATAGCCCAACATTGTGGATGTTTAATTTCAAGTAGTTAGACATGACAGTCACATAATTGGTCTTGTGTTTTGTTAAGTGGTCTGTGTATCCCACAACGTCGTATGAATTGAAATGGTAATTGTTGTCTGTGTGTTTAAATGGAAAATCAAGATTTTTGCAATTAAAATATGGATCGTTGTGTTTGACTATCCACTATGTTTGTTTAATGAATATCATACATCTTAACAGAGATAAGCACGGGTGTTGTGGCAGTATGGTATTATTACAATTTAATTGTTGATGGAAAGTGGTTGATGAGTTGACACTGAACAGAGTGGAAATAAGTGATTGTTTATTCATTTGGGGATTGTTTTAAAATATTAATTGCATAAATGAAAAGAACAGAGCTCCTCTACAGGTTATTGTGGAATGCATATTGTCTTGTTTTGTTGACAATGTTAAATATTTAATTATGAAAAGTGAGCAAGTGGTCTGAAGCAAGCTCCTAGAGCTTGGTATTCTCGCATTGATGCGTACTTGCAGAATATGGGTTTCATGAAGTGTGATGCAGACCCCAACTTGTATTACGTCATTGTTGATGGTGAGATGCTTATGCCTATTCTCTATGTTGATGATTTTTTCATTACAAGTGCATAGAAACTCATTGAGGGATGCAAGAGGGATCTTGCCTCAGAGTTTGACATGAAGGATATAGGGTTGATGCATTACTTTCTGGGGTTGGAGGTGTCATAGGAAGAGGGGCATATCTTCTTAGGACAGGGAAAATATACAGTTGATATTCTCAACAGATTCCACATGGGTGATTGCAAACCCATGTCCACTTCCATGGTCACCAATAGAAAGGAGATTTATTCCTTTGATTCTGGGTTGGTGGATCCTACATTATATCCTCAGCTCATTGGTTCCTTGATGTATTTGGTCAATACTCGACTAGATATTTTTTTTGCAGTTAATACTCTTAGTCAGTTTATTATGGAGCCCAGAAGAGTATAATGGATAGCTGCAAAACACGTGCTTCAATATTTGATGGGCACTATTGACTATGGTCTGGATTATGTTCGTGGTGATGGAGTGAGACTTGCAGGATTCACAGATTCAGATTGGGCAGGTTCAGTTTCAGATAGGAAAAACACATCAGGTTGTTGTTTTGGATTGGGTTCGACTATTGTGTCATAGCTTAGTCGAAAGAAAAAGTCTGTTGCTTTGAGCTCAGTTGAAGCAGAGTATATGGCTGGGAGCCAAGCCTCTTGTGAGGCCATTTGGCTTCACAAATTGTTGACTGGTTTGTTCAGACAGGAGTTGGGGCCTACGATGATTTATTGCAACAATTAGAGTTGTTTAAAACTCGCGGAGAATCTGGTATTTCATGATCGGTTCAAACACATTCAGATCCGATATTACTTCATTCGTGATCATGTTCAGAGACGGGTTGTGAATCTTGAATATGTGTCTATAGATGAGCAGGTGGCTGACATACTCATAAAGTCTCTTCTGAGAGGAAAGCATGTTTATTTCAGGGACAAGATGGGGGTGGTAAGTAACACCTTCCTCGGTAAGAGGGAGTGTTAATTTTTATACCGAGGCAAGTGGTGTTCCTTAGGCTTGGTCTCTTTGCCTAGGGAAATGTGACCACTTTAATGTAAACCCCTTTTATTTCATAAAGTGAAAGTGACTTAGGAAATAAAAGCTAAGTGGGTCTTTTATTTAAGTTGGGTGAATAAAATATTAAAAAAAGTGATTTTCATGTGCACTTTATTTTCCACCATTGATCTAATTCATTATGATCCTTTGGATCATGTGGACACCCAAAAGTCTCTTTGGGAATATGGAAGGTCAAGAGGGGAAAGAGACCATTAAATGTCTCTCATGATTGGACCATTGAGAGAACACACACAAGCATTTGCTGAAGAGAGAGCCGATTGGAGAGCAGGAAGAAGATTTTCATGCAAAGGTGGGCACAAAAATCGAGGCAAATACTAGCATTTATTGCTTCCATAACTAATCCGTACAGTAGATATTTTCTACACATAAATCGAGGAGAAATTTGCATGGAAATCGAGGCAGCTGTACAACACAAAAATCGAGACAACCGTACAATATTTATTGAATCCGTACGGATCCATATAACTTGCACATAAATCGAGGTCCATACAGTGTTGTTCGTACAGTATGGATCCGTACAACGTACGAAATTTCTGAGTAAGCTTGGCTCAGATTTCAAGGAGGTTGATTGGCATGGTTTCCAAGAAAGTTTTGTCTTGGGAAAAGAGAGATAAGTTGTCTTTGTTGTGTATTTTATTTTCTGCTGCAAATGTAATTTCCAGATTCTTGTCAATTAATAAAAGAAGTCGCCCTCTCAGAAGAACAAATTTCCCCCACCCTAGTGGTTTTTCCTGGGTCATTTTTGGACCAAAATTTCCTATGCACTGTGGTTATTTATTGTTGAGTTATTTCTGCATTTAATTTCCAGTCAAAGAAGTTGTCTCTTGTGTTTCAAATTCAACAATTTCATTTCCAGAATTTAATAAATGTTATAAGATGAATTTTTTGTTCATGGGTTGGGCATTAAACTATGGGAGTGATAAGGAGTGATTGAAACCTGATTGGGGACATCAAATTTATTCAATCATCCCCGTGATACCACTAGTATGACATGTCACTCCCTCCATTATGCGCTTGAACCCCTCCACTCTGTCCCTTTACCCGTTAGGGAGTCAAATAAAATTCCTTCTAGTACGTTGCCAACTCATTGGGATTTATCGTAGTGCATCTTGAGTACACCCTTCCTCTTTATCATTATTGCATTTATGAAGCTGGTGTCATGTCAATCTCATTGTTTTCAACATCCATGTTTTAAAATGGAATAATTGAGATTTGGTCATTAAAAGCTTTCTAACTGTTTTATCAAAGTTTGAATTCTGCTCCTAGCTCGACGTTGCAGAAACTCCTAGTCCAGACAGCGCTGCGGATTATGCTACAGACTGGATGACAGAAGTGAATTGAAGATTGGGATGGTTTCAGGTGACTTTATGTTTTTTGAAGCTCATCTACACTCAAGCCATAGTGTCCAGGTACTCCTCGAGTCACCTGAGATCTATTGAAGGTAATCTAAGACTCTGCTAAATTTTCGTAGCACCCGACACTGCAAATTGTGGTCCCCTTTACCTCTGCTATCACTGAATTCTTAGCTATCTTCAGTATTTTCAGCCTCTTCCAATGAAATTGAACAAAACTTGCTATCAAATCCGTTGTTCCTATCTATTGCTTGGCTCTTGTTGTCTACGCTACAAAAATTGCTACGAATTGCGCTATAGATCCTCTCTTCCAGCGCAACGAACTGTGCATCAACTCAGTATCATCATCCTCTGCTCACATAGCATGCATTATCTCTTTTCCTTTACAGTGTCATTTGATATTTCCCATTCAAAGTCTGTTTACATTGAAAATTTTAAGAGCCTTGCTATTAAAATGATGATGACCCTGCATGGTGGTTTAATGTTAGCTTAAAAACCTTGACAATGTTGCCTCCTTGCATATATTTTCTCTGAATGATTTTTCTTCCTCTTCTTAAGCCATCATATTGCTCTTTCATTAGCTCAGAAGTCAAAATTGAAGAAAAACCCGGAAGCCTTAAATAAGCCAATTTTAAAATACCATCATTCAAACCCTAAAGGCATATGTGTTTGTTTGGCCTCCCATACCTCTCAAATAATTGTAGTGTTTTGTCTCATGTTTACAACAAATGGATACACCTCAACAAAAGAAGTCTCACAAGGGTGGGACTGTAGTCAGGACTGAGCCTTCTAATATGCACTTGTTTGATGTTGAACCTCTGATTAGAGAGGTATTCAAGAGGGTTGGTTGCCTAAATTTATGTCAGAATATGCAGATGGGACACCCTGAGGTAGCCATGGAGTTTGCATTAAATTTTGATGGCACTAAAACCAAGGTAGGAACCCTTGAACTAGAGGTGTATGAGGCCACCATTGTAGCAGCCACTGAGATACCCAACACTGGTGAATGGCGGTTCAATTCTATGAATCTTAATGCAACATTTTCTAAAGATTTCCTCAAACCAGAACATCAATGAGATAATCTATCTAAGGGAGTGCCTAGGAGCCACTTGGTTGAGGGTTTTGACAAGATGTTGAAAGTCATCCAAAGATATTTTACCTGTGAGGGCAGATTCAATATGATCTACCAGTATCACATTAAGATTTTTCCGCACTTCACAGGCAAGGACTTAATGAACATCCCTTTCTATCTGTTTAGGAGTATTGGAAAAATGGTTGATAGGGTCCAACATTTTTTGAAGAAGGTCCCAACATCTTTTGAAGAAGGAATGAAAGCGATCCATATTCCAATTGAAGCGGATCCAAAGACGTAGCCCAGGAGGGGTGAACTCCTTTACCAACATTGGTTGTCTCTCTCTCTCGTCTTTTCATGTGATTTGTTCCATTTGAGTTCATGCATGTTATGTATTCTTGTTTAAGAGCGTGGTTAATCATCCATTCATAGGCCCTTTAATCCTTATGCAAATACTTCGCCAGTAAACGATTCTCGATTGAAAACTTGTGTAGAGTAAGTATTCGCTCGTTTTCAGATCATGTGGTATCAGAGCTAGGCTAACTGCTTTGCAGGATGGGAAAATGAGCGAAGAAAGAAGAGAGAAGAAAGACTTCAAGAATTATAGGAGATAAATCACAACATTCAAGCTGAAAATGCACCAATTGAGGAGGAATGTGGATTTCAGCTTGCGCAGTACAAGACGATTAAAGAGAGATTGAGGGGCTCTTTTACCTCAGTGGAGGATATGATGAAGAGGAGAATATTGTGTGAGGAGCATCTTCCAACGCTTTGGCACCATTGGATCCAACAAGCCGAGAGATCTCCCATCAGATATCGCCGAAGGAGATTCCATGGGAATGTCATCATCCAAAGCAACATGAGGAGATGTGAGTCTAGGTCACGATTGCGTCGAGATGTCAATATTCAACATTTACCCCTGCACCAGGATAGAGTCATCGATTTGACTGAAGGAAATATGGTACAATTGCATTTCATAAGCAGGAGTCGACGTCGTTGTCTAAGCTAAAAGATATTTCTGTGATTGTTGTTGAATTCACAACAGGCAGTGGTGCAATGATGGCATTATTATTCTCCCAGATGGTCGTATAGAGCGAGGCAAATCCCAAACAATATGGGATCTCTAGCTATTCGAGAATCAAGTCGCAGAAAGCTTCCATGAGTGCAGACTTGGTGGGATTCCAAAGTCCACGAGCTCAAACATCAGGTTGACACGTCGTCTAAGATCTATTAGTTTAGGGAGGACAAATTTCAATATAGATCCGAAGGACCAAGCCAGTTTGTTTAGTGAGGAAAGGGGGTGAATTTGATTGTGGGTAACGAGTTTCCATTGAGGTCTATTCCAAAGGGACCATTGGGAAACCACAGTGCAGAGGAGGATGACTTGTAAGATATACATATGCCATCGGGATTAGAATATCCCACAACACCGAGGGATAAAGCTTAATTGGAAGTTGGGGTTCGGGTGTTGGTATCTGGCAGCAAGAATTTGTGTTTGATACACAGAACCGGGAGCCACTTGTGACCAGTGTCTAATCCACAGAGATTTATGGCAGCAGTTCAGAGGACGAAGGAAGACCAAGTGCGCCTTTAAAAGTGAAGAAGGCAGTGGAGTGTTGCTACAACATTGCAGACAGTTCGAAGGACCATTTTATTTGCAGATTATTGTATGGGACTGGCGCTTCTGTTGATCAACTTCCTGCACTGTGCGAATGCGTTCAACATCAAGAAAATCATGGCCACACGTCCAGAGTACAGAAAGTTCAATCACTACCTCTCGCTGACGAGGCTAGCATACATGCAACAGGAAGACGATCACAGTCCTCGTGGTGAGGAATGCTCCTATGCACTTGATGAAAGGCTTGAATCCGGAGGCCATAAAGCACTCACTGAGTCTGCATGTGTTTCTCAACTACTTCGACGCCAAGCGGCTCCACCACATCAACAACTACACAACTTTGACAACCACGCTATTCTAGAAAACATGTTGGCGCTAAGCAACGCTGGGTTCATCAACATCACATTTATCAAGGGAAAAAAGGTCGCCTTTGGCCTGAAAATAGTGAGAAGAAATGGCAGAGCCACAACTGAAGGTATATATATATATATATATATATTATGGTAGTTGAATGATGGGGTTCTTATTTATTACCAATTTCATTATTATAATGGGTGTCACATCATATTTTTATGATGCAAACTATTAAAATCCCATGTTGGATAATGGTTGCCACATGCCTAAGTGAGATTGAGGGCAATCGAAAGAGTTTTATTTATGCAATGGGGGTTTTGCACCACTAGTGCACATATTATTGCACATTTTTGTAATGGGGTTAGAAAACATAGTATTGTTCCCATTTTGTGCACATGTTGGCATATTAAAATTGATGTAATTTCCCTATAAAATCTATGAAATTGACTTGAAATCGTTATGTAAAATGTAAAATGATTATGAAGAATTGTAATGGCTTTTTAGCCACTCTTGAGTAAGGAGAGTGAGAGGTGATGTTTTGCACCTTAAGCCTTAAGTGGCTTCATTTTGTAATCATCATTGTAATCAGTTGCATGAGGCAATTTGCCTAAGCCATTTTGACGATTCATTGTAAAATTGACCAAAGGGTGTAGTTATAAACTCTTGGCAAGTAAGGTACTCCAAAGATTAAAGTACAGGTCGTCAACTACAAGTTGTAAGATTATGTAGGTGTGGGCTTTGCATTTCGAGCTCCGAATTAGAACAGAGGTGAAGGAGACAAGGGATGTGCCTTTCCAAACATTTTCTTTGCAGGTGTTGGCTTTGCATTCTGATTCTGAAGTACATGTGTGAAAGAATCTTGAAAGAATGCACCTTTTGAGGACATTTGCATACACATAAATTTGATACTTTTGGAGATCAAAAGGTTCTTTGTGGGGAGGCATGATCCGGATGGATTTCCACACATGGAAGGACTTTATTGTGTTCACCAAGTTGATCCGCAGAGCGGTGAAGGTGGCAAACTTATATGGTTTGAAGGTGGCAAACTTATAATTAGATGCTCATGCATTTAATTATGCTTTATGATCTTTTGGAAAAAAATCATACATTATTAATGTAAAATGATTAATACTTGTGAGGAAAATTAAGACTCGTGTATTTTTCATTGAAATTGTAATTATGGAAATTGGTTTTTATGTGAGAAACCACCTCACACCAATTTTCCATTTTTCTCAATTATAGGTTGAGAGAATCAAGTACATGGATGAAGAGTCTTTGGGTGGTTTTGAGACCTTTCCCATTATGTACTTGAAGATAGTTTGAGATCCTACATTGATGGATCTTGTTTTTCCTCTTTTGTAATTAGATCTCATTATTGCGGATCTAGGAATTAATGCTCTCTCTTAAGAGGGAGTGAGGAAAAACTATATAATTCTTTATGTGAGCCCTTTGAAAGGGGGGAGAGTAATGGAGAGTTAATGAGTGGACTTAGAGAGCCATAGTGTTACTACTCCTAAGCAGTGAGAGACTTATTAATGTAAGGTATTATCCTTCTTGATGTATGGAGAGGTATGAGTGTGAGTAGTCTTCTTGAATCCTCATTGAAGGAGAAGACATCTCTTATGTAATCATTTATGAGAAGGTCCCAACATCTTTTGAAGAATGAATGAAAGAGATCCATATTCCAATTGAAGCGGGTTCAGAGACGTAGCCCAGGAGGAGTGAATTCTGTTACCAACATTGGTTGTCTCTCTCTTGTCTTTTCGTGTGCTTTGTTCCATTTGAGTTCATGCATGTTATGTATTCTTGTTTAAGAGCATGGTTAATCATCCATCCATAGGCCCTTTAATACTTATGCAAATACTTTATCAGAAAACGATTCTCGATTGAAAACTTATGTAGAGTAAGTAATCGTCTGTTTTCAAATCACCTTCAAAGATAATTTAGCCTAGAGAAATCTTAATGTGCTAGCTCAAGTTGAAACAAGGAGAAGTGACATATTAAGGAGATGAAGTGAAATGGATGAAAGACCCCATTTTTTATTGAAATCATCTTTGCATTTTGAATTTTTGTGGGAAGTGTCATGATCATACCTATTGGAGGCATCTATAGGCTTATACACCTTCTGCTAAGATTTTTGGGTTTTTTGGGCTCAAATTGTATTACATAGAAAGATACAAAACATTTCGTAGCACTTGGCGCTACGAAATCATCCACACAAACAGAGTTGCAGGTTCACTATGGAAAGCGCTGCCAAATCATTTTCACATACAGAGCTGCACATTCGCTGTGAAATCCGGTACGAAATCATCTAGTTAGACACAAAATTGAAGTTCTCTACGGAATCCGTTGCAGAACAATTTACATAGGTGGGCGCTACAAAATCTTCTACAGAATGCACTACAAAATCTGCTACGAAATGGCTGACATAGTCAACATTTCTGGATTCGATGCCCTTTCTAGTTTTGATGGATTTTGAGGGAATCAACGCTCACCAGGTGGTAGATGGAGCTTAGCATAAAGTCTTGGAGGACAGTTGGAGTTGGTGGACACATGGCACTGATGGATATGCGCCCAAGGAACAACTAACTATGCCAAGATTACAATGTTAGAGTTGTTTCCAACATTTTCCATGTTTCTAGCAATCTGTTGTTTCCACTTGTACAACTGTTAGATTTTCAGTTTTAGTAGGAGAATCCTAGGTTAGAGGATCCATCTCGCACTTCATGCTGTTACTTATTGTTTAGACTATATATACAACAGGAGAATGATATTTTGTGGTTCGAATGGTTGAGCATAGACTCCTTGTTATAATGTTTTGAGAAGACAGAACCATACTCTGGTTTTATGTATGAGATCTGAGATATTTTGATTAATAGAAGTCAACTTCCTTTCATTATATTGCTTCTTTCTTACTCTAGTTGCTCATTATTGAATGATTCAAATGAGATGTTATAGCCGTGTTGTAATGCATGTTTGATTATGATGCTATTGTAAATGTTATTAGTGTTTTAAGGTTTAGATCAATAAGTTCTTGTGTCCGAGATTTTTCTTCACCTATCTGCTAGAAGGCCTGATGCTTATAACAGACTTATTCATCCTTCTCATTAAGTCTTCCATCTACTCACATTTATCTTTAAACCACTCACTGAAGTTAGCCAAAACCTCATTTGCTTATGCATTCTGGCCTAGAATTTATGTGTTGAAACATTTCTATACTGAGTTTTTTCCATTTGACATTCTATCATAAATCTACTTTTACAAACCTATTAGATGGGTATTGGGCTTATCCTCTGGCAATCTAAGGGTGACTCTCAGTGCTAACAGACCCTACAAGATTATTTGCAAGATTGGACAAGTAACATACGAGTTAGATTTGTCTTCTTTTTGTATTCATAAGGTTTTTCATGTATCTTTCCTAAAAAGTGTTTTGGGACAAACTATGTGAGTGTAGACAAAACTTTCAAATTAGATGAAGAATGGAAATTGATTCGTGAACCAGAAAAAGTTATAGAGAAGCATTCTATATCTCTACGGAATAGTGACCATTATGGAGTACATAATCAAGTCGAATAATATGCCTCTCGAAGAAGCTGCATGGAAAAATGAGTAGTTCATGAAGACACACCCTCATTTACAAGTTTTGAGGGAAAACAAATTAAAGAGAGCGGCTATGTTAAGGCCCTTAAGGCCCTAACATTCATTTATTATTAGTTTCTTGGTTATGGTTAGGTCGACTTAGTGGTAGGTTACATCATGTTCATTTTGTCTCCTATTTATAATAAAGGAGATTCATTTGTATAGGCATCTTATTTTGTGCATTGGATATATTGCAAAAGGAGGTTTCCCCCTCGAAGCAGATTACTATTATTTGACTCTTTATCATCATTAATGTGTGGAGTTACTTCTTCCTTCTATTCTTATGCTATTTTTGGAGTTTGGTTCATAACAAGTATAGTGCACAAGATAACAATGTCCTATATTTCACATACAAGATAGCTTACAATGCAAAAAGAGGGACTATTTGCAATAGTGAAAGGACCTATTTTTATAGAAACCTTAAGTGGATTTTGGTATTCCATTTGTTTAACTCTCGACTTTCTAACTCTATGGCCTTAAGCCTCCAAGTTTATTTAGTTAAATTCTTTTAGAATCTGTCCTCATTCAAAAAAAATTACATGAATGAAAATTCCTTTTCAATAATAATAATAAAATATAATATTTCTCATCTTTACTCCTCATCATCCTCTATTTGTCCTTTTGTGTTAAGAAAAAAATCTCAAGGGATTTGAACTTGTACTCTCTTTCTTTCAAAATTTTGACTATATAACACCAAGTTTTATTCATCTCAAGGGGTTTGAACTTGTACTCTCTTTCTTTCCAATATTTGACTATATAACACCAAGTTTTATTCATCTCTCCTTGGATTGATATGCTTCAAGTGTGAAAGATGAAGCATCCTTCAATGGTGTTGGGGCCCATCGCATGCACGCATCTTTCCATGTTTCTTTATATATCGATGTCATCTCCATTCTTCCACCAAACCTAAAAAAAATAAAATAAGGAATCTCATAACCTTGGAATACAAAAATTCATGGCAAATATATGTTTTTTTATCCATGTTGATGAACTAACATTTGACAAAAAGGATACGCGTTGAGCCATTTGTATTGATAAGGAATATTTTACAAACCCACATTGATCCTTAATTGATCAACAAGGTTCAATGCCCAGCTCCTGGGATCAAGCATGCATGTATGGTGGTATGATAATATGAACTCTCCGTTTCCATTCTATAACATAGAAAATGTATGTGTATGAATTTTCCTTGAGAGAAAGTGAATTCAATGTTGGAGTATAATGCTCCAATACAACTCGATGATAAAGAGTCATTTATTACAATATGATAAATGTAATGGTGACTTTAATA
>ML791564.1:440738-469443 GCA_009831015.1 Picea engelmannii | reverse complement strand
TGGTACATACTTGGCACATGGTTGGATGCACTTGTTTATGGTACAGGTTGATTACAGTTTGGTGCATGGTTGATGCACTTGTTTATGGTACATGTTGATTACAGGTTGGTGCATGGTTGATGCACTTTTTTGTGGTACAGGTTGAGGTACAGGTTGATGCATGGTTGATGCATGGTTTAGATTTATTGGTAAAGGTTTACAGTGGTATATCTCACAGTGATAGTGTGACAGCGGTTCCATCATTCTACTTCTACTTCAGGGTGGCAGGACGGGGCAAGGACAGGTGGTTGTAGCCACCTTCCGGTTGTAGTCGGAGAACATTGGGGGTTGTAGCCTCCTTCTTATTGTAGCCAGATATTTGGGGAGTTGGAGATTCCCTCATATTGTAGCCTGAGAAACTAGGGGGTTGGAGCCTCCTTCCAGTTGCAGCTGGAAAACAAAGGAAGCTGGTGCTTCCAATGAATGTAATTCTTCAAGACATATAAGAAAAAACATTATGTGGTTTTCTCCCGATTTGGGTTTCCACGTAAAACATCAGTGTACTGTGTATGTGTGTGATTGTTTATTTATTACTTCTCATTATTGGATAACAATTCTACATTGATATAACATTTGAAGAAAAATGATTATAATTACGTTATTACTGATTCACCCCCCCTCTCAGTGATCCAACAATGGAGGTCATAGCGAGTACAAGGATTATTGAGAGGCATTTTGGGGTTTGGATTGCATCGCTAATCCCATTTCATCATTATGATCCATTCCACACAGGGTGGCTTTGGTTCCGTTGCATTCCGACGATTTCCATGATTTTGAGTATTTTGAGCTATAAGCTAATTAAATTCACTAAAGAGGTCATTTTGGGCACATTACTTCGAGGAACCTCTTAGTGTAATAACTCATTGGAATTGGGAGGAGCAACACTACAGGATGGGATGGTGAGAAGTGACTTTCAGTGGGAAGGGAAGCCACAATGAGAGATAAGGCACTTTTCAGAGGTAAAAAGGTTAATTAATTAATTAAATATTAATAAAATGAAAATCACTTTAGAGGGACAAGGTGAGCAAGAAGTATAAAGGAAAGGCAAGGGCCTCTATTCATTCATTAATTCATGTATATCTATCATTTTTATATCTGGCTTCTAGCTAAAGGGCCCATCTCTTGGGGGTTTTGAGGGTTTTGACTTAACAAACCCTAGAGGATGATTCAGTGGTGAAAGATTCCACCTAGCTTGTCCCAAGCTTGGTCTCGAAGATGAAATACTCTCCCACACCATTCTAGTTCCATATCTACTCAGTTGCAGGAGGATTCTACATCAGTTACAGGTGCAGGAAGAGAGAGGGTGCACCAGTTGTGGGTTTCCAGCAAGGGGGGGGTGGGCGCAACATCCATTGAGGGAGGATTCATTCTAGCTGAGGAGACGAGCTTTTGGGAATTCCAGGTATTGGGTTTTCCTTTCAGGTACCATAGCATTATTCTTGGTTGATTCCAGAGGTATTTTGGTGGTGGGTTCATTTGTATTGAGAGTGGGACGATTTCCCAAGAGGAGGGCGCACCGCACTTTGGAGGGTTGCTAGATCCATGGGTCTAGCAAGTATTTTTCCTAGTTAAGAACTTGGATTTTCATTGTCGTGCCCCGATCTATCATTATAGTGGATTGGTGGAGCTATTGGAGGTCTCTAGGAGAGAGGTCAAATTATCTAAGGTTTCAAGTATCCAAGGGGGCACACCATTCTTTGAGGAGAGTCAGATCCATAGGCTTTGAGAGGGATCTTGGAGATTTGAGCACCTGGGTTGTTCTTGTCTTCACTCGATCTACTGTTTGGCATATTCACTGGGGTGATTGGACATCTTTGATGGCAGGGCCAAATTGTTGAGTCTATTCAGGGTTCCAGTAGGGCGTGGCATCTTCCAACTTGGGGGTTTGGCACTTCATACGGCCCAGATCTACCTTGGCATTGGTCTTCATGGTGTATTCAACCTTTGGAGGCTTGTAGTCTTCTATTGGAGCATTTTGTAGCATCTCCTATATTATATTGTCCTTATTGGATCCATCTGTTGAGCATTCCAGATCAACATCTTCATTGTATCAGGTTCTTCTATTTATGAGTAAAATGAGATTTGAAGTGTTTTGGCTTGTCTATCATCTTGTTGATCTTGCATATGGTTGAAGTATATTCCATGATTGTATATTCTTGTTTATTGTTGCAAACACATATATAAACCATCAGTAAAACCCTAAGCGTAACATAAAGGATCACTATAAGCAAAGTGTTTGACGAAATACCACAACCACCAAAAGTTTAAAAAGACACCCAAAACTGTGATGTTCCTTGCATCTTGGCTTGGGAACATTACAGTGGTATCAGAGCTTAGATTTCTGCCAACCAGTGGGAATTATCACATGCATGCAGAACCATAGTAGGATCTTACATATGGAAAGATGGAGTCTAGGGATTTTGCTAGAGAGGCAGTACGTTGTGAATGGGAATAATACAACTTTTGTGAGAGCACTAGGGCCCTAGTAACATTCCAACAATATTTGTCCATGGAAAATCGTAGGTGGAGAAAAAATGAGGCTACATTTTGGGGCAATCAGATAGAGGAATTTAGAGCTAGCTCAACTAATAGAAGGGAAACATAGAGTAACCCCACACCCATTAGGAGCACGCAACTTTTCTACAATTACAAGGTGCCTTGGGAACCAGATCATAGGTGCAGGGGCAAGGATCAGAAGCACATTGTTGAGACACACTATGACAGTGATGATGAGGTGTGTGAGGATGGAGCGATAGATGCTGATTTGGGGTAGTCTAATGATGATAGTGACTCTTGCACAGATGTTAGTGATAGTGACTCTTGCACAGAGGCTGATGATACTAGCACACTTGAGGATGATGGTGACCTTTGTGTAGTGGATAGATAGTTGAAGGAGAAGGATAACAACACTTGCATTTCAGCAGACATATCACATATTGTTGATGACCTTACACCTCAACAGAGTGGTGACACTAGTGAGGACTCACACATGTTAGCACCTACAGATGACCAACTTCTTATAGTTGTCGTGACACATATGTCATATTTTTAGACACCCATAATAGCCACGTCACAGGAGGATATCAATGGCATTTCAGATGTGATGGAGGAGCCATGTGTGAGGGATTCACACCAGGGAAATGTAGATCCACAGATCCAGGAGGAGATACAAGACATGCAGACCATTGACCTCACACATACAGATCAACATGAGGAGATTGAGTCACCTCTTTTGGAGACTCCATTAGTTGAGAAGACTATGGAGGCTTACAACTTGATGGGACACTTATTTCCAGGATCAGCCTGCATTGATGAGGATACACTCTTTAGTAGTCAGGATGACCATAGCAAGTGTCTGGATACATACACATGGGATCCAGGTGCATATGATAGTAGCAGGGTGAGTGCACATGAGGATACAACTGCTCATACATGATACAGTGTGATTCATAGGGAGATAACATCTAGTGATGGGGTGCAGTGGCATACAGCAGGACCCAACAACATAGTAGATAGTGCGTAGCTCAACACATTATCTTATGCAAAGAATGTTTGTGGGGATTCCAGAGTTGACACTAGCAGTGAGGGATATGAGGTGGCACCTCAGCATGACTGCGATCATGAGTCACACCACTTAGCAGCACAGTTGAGAGTCAGTGAGGGTATGATCATGGCAGCCACCAGGTGTAGTGATGACATGCATACACTGATGGCAGATTATTGTTGGAGAGAATCAGTGGCACATGGTAGCCCAGATGGAGGATTTTCCATGGATGATTTTCATACTCTCAAGGAGAGAGTATATGTGATGAGGACCGACTACCAGCAGTTGTTGACTGGCAGGGATTACCTATTGAGGATTGGTGAGATGTATCATGAGGCTCTAAGGGAGCAGGATTTAGAGATGGACCAGCTCACTCAGGAGTTGGAGAGAATGCAAGGATTCTTGAGAGGCACACAGACAACCCTTCAAGAATCAAATCCCAGATCAGAGGAGCTTCCTAAGGGGATTTGTCAGAGCTCCATGTCAGTTGTCTTAGTGGACACTCTGATGTATCACCTAGTCACGTAGCTAGAGGATGTTGGTGATCTAGCAGAGGAGCACCAGTTGATGGAGGACACTTCCATTTGTGTTCCGAGAGAGGTTGACCTCCATGTAGAGGTTGATCCAGTAGTATGTCTGGGATCTATGATACAACATGAGTCTACGAGAGACAACATGAGTATGTCGGAGCATACAATGATGAGTGATAGCTCACAAAGACATGTTGAGATGTATGGTGGGATTCAGAGGGGTGTATTGCCTTGCAAGGAGGAGACACACTTAAGGGAGCATGCAAGTGTCACTCTTTTGCAACAAGACATGGATATGAGAGAGCACTTTCACCATATCAACAGTTGCATGAGAGATGAGATATGGAGGTTGGTTGACCAGCAGTTGGAGGATTTACTTCTATTTGTACATGATGATTGGGATTTAGTGATGGCTATGGGTGAGCAGTTATCAGGGGTATAGGTAGACATGATTTTGTTCGAATCCTTGGGATTGACCGAGGTAGGTGATATTTTTCAGTCCTACAGTCAGCTACAGATGCCTATGTTACCCTTTCCCGACACTTTTATCATGGGCAACAACATGAGGAGAGATAGAAAGTGGCAGAGGGCATGGAGAGTGTGTGGGCCGAGACCACCTAACAAGAGTATTTTTACAACATCCAATAGGATTGAGGTGGATCGTCATAGGCAGCCAGCTGAGACTTGGTGTGTGATGGTGAGCACCATAGGCCAGATGATAGCAGATGAACACATAGGGGTTCTGACAATGATCAGTCTGACACAAGAGCGGTTAGAGGAGAGTGGAAGTGATAAACTTCCAAGTCTTCCATGGGATCCGGGAGTTCACTTGGTTGGTAGGGTGTTTCACTACATAGTGACCCAGGTTGCGCCAGAGAGCCACACACTCCACCAGGGGTCGGTTTGGAGTGGTTCTGCAGGGATTTGTCTGCAACTTTTCACTCTTGATCATCATGATAGGACGTGGAGATGGGTGGACAGATACTTATTCTACAGAGATGTTCGTAAAGATACAGTTCCTGGACAACAGGTCCAACGATCACATGTATTTCATCATGAGGATCCAAGAGAGGAGGATCCAATATGTATGCAAGGGGCAGATAGTCATAGCCAGAGTAGTGCAAGACCAACATGGTGATATTCGAAAGAGGTTAGCATGGGACCATGGATTGCAGGATTGATCATTTCACTGACTGACAGAGTCGAGTGGACCCTTGCAGGGGAAAGTTGTCCTAACTTTTCATTGAGCTTCAGTGTTGAGGGGAGCACATCGCTTGAGGATGTCCCACAAAGGTCTTGCAATACCTCATTATGGTGTCAACATGTGCAGTTGATGGAGGTCGTGTTGATCTTGATAGTAGCTTGGAGGATGGACTCATTTTGGGATGAGGCCATGTGTCATGTGCAAGAGACTCACTGAGATGGTATATTTCAGGATTATGCTTCCTAGGGACTAGCAGTTCATGACTTGATATGGGACCCAGGGGGAAAAGTGTATGAGTGTTCATCTTTGAATGGGTTCTACTGTGTATCCCACAGGTGGACATGGGATCCTGGTATTTTTCTTGGAGGGATTTGGTTATTTCTTGAGGACAATCAATTTTCTAGCAGGGAGGACTGTAATGTCCCCACTTTGGGACATCATTACATTACAGAGGTTTATGATGACTAGAGTAGCCAGATGGAGGTCATAGCGAGTACAGGGATTATTGAGAGGCATTTTGGGGTTAGGATTGCATCTCTCATCCCATTTCATCATTATGATCCATTCCTCACAGGGTGGCTTTGGTTTCGTTGCATTCCGATGATTTCCATGATTTTGAGTATTTTGAGCTATAAGCTAATTAAATTCACTGAAGAGGTCATTTTGGGCACATTGCTTGGAGGAAACTCTTAGTGTAATAGCTCATTGGAATCGGGAGGAGCAACACTACAGGATGGGATTGTGAGAAGTGACTTTCAGTGGCTAGGGAAGCCACAAGGAGAGATAAGGCACTTTTTAGAGGTAAAAAGGTTAATTAATTAACTAAATATTAATAAAATGAAAATCACTTGGGAGGGACAAGGTGAGAAAGAAGTATAAAGGAAAGGCAAGGGCCTCTATTCATTCATTCATGTATGTCTATCATTTTGATATCTGGCTTCTATCTAGAGGGCCCATCTCTTGGGGTTTTGAGGGTTTCGACTTAACAAACCCTAGAGGACGATTCAGTGGTGAAAGATTCCACCTAGCTTGTCCCAAGCTTGGTATCGGACATGAAATACTCTTCCACACCATTCTAGTTCTATATCTACTCAGTTGCAGGATGATTCTACATCAGTTACAGGTGCAGGAAGAGAGAGGGAGCACCAGTTGTGGGTTTCCAGCAAGGGGGGGGTGCACCATCCATTGAGGGAGGATTCATTCTAGCTGAGGAGATGAGATTTTGGGAATTCCATGTATTGGGTTTTCCTTGCAGGTATTGTAGCATTGGGTTTTCCTTGGAGGTCTCTAGGAGAGAGGTCAAATTATCTAGGGTTTTAGGCATCCAAGGGGGCGTACCATTCTTGGAGGTCTCTAGGAGAGAGGTCAAATTATCTAGGGTTTCAGGCATCTAATGGGGCACACCATTCTTGGAGGAGAGTCAGATCCATAGGGTTTGAGAGGGATCTTGGAGATTTGAGCACCTAGGTTATTCTTGCCTTCACCTAATCTATTGTTTGGCATATTCACCAAAGTGATTGGACATATTTGACAACAGGGATGGATTGTTGAGGCTATTTAGGGTTCCAACAGGGCATGGCATCTTCCAAATTGGGGGTTTGGCACTTCATACGGCCTAGATCTACCTTGGCATTGGTATTCATGGTGTATTCAGCCTTTAGAGGCTTGTAGTCTTCTATTGGAGCATTTTGTAGTAGCTCCTATCTTCTATTGTCCTTATTGGAGCCATCTGTTGAGTATTCCAGATTGACACCTTCATTGTATCAAGTTCTTCTATTTATGAGTAAAATGAGATCTGAAGTCTTTTGGCTTGTCTATCATATTGTTGATCTTGCATATGGTTGAGGTATGTTCCATGATTGTATCTTCTTCTTTCTTTTTGCATACACACATATAAATCATCAGTAAAACCCTAAGTGTAACATAAAGGATCACTGTAAGAAAAGTGTTTGACGAAATACCACAACCACCAAAAGTTTAAAAAGACACCCAAAACCATGATGTTCCTTGCATCTTGGCTTGAGAACATTACACAACCTACCCGTACTTTGCAACTCATACACTTGTATACAGTTAACACATCTTATACTTAGAAATTTACACAACCATAAAACATATGATTATCCATACAAGAGAAGAGACACAAATATATGTTAGGCAACACCAAGGGTGCCTAACACCCATACCCTTATTATATAAGAAGTTGGTACAATAGCTTACAAGGAGTGCATGACTCATACATATATACAAGAGTGTGACTTGTCTTGTGACAACCTCTCCAACCCAAATATAATGTATCCCCATGCGACTTCATCTAGTCAATTCTCGCCTCTGTCTATAGATCGCTCCACATTATGGGGTCACCATGTCGAGTCATGTCACACCTCGGTCCACCTAAGAATCTTCGTTGACCACAGATCGCAAGTATGACTCGCCCCTATGCTCGATGTTTGAATCACCATCGCACCTCATCAAACCCGAATTCCATTTGTTGGTCGAACTCGTCTCAAAACGACTCGCCAGTCTATGTTGTACCTTGTTGCAGACTCCACAAGGTAGCATAAGTTTCCCAATATAGGAGTAACTTGGCTCCTTGGCAGACCTCTCCCCCTCTACCCAAGTCTACATGAGATCTCTCTTTTTGTCTAACTATGAGTTCAATGATCTGTGATGATGCCTTCCAACCAAGTGATGAAATCTATATATATGTGACCTCTCATCTACACGAACGATCATGACTCTTGGTCTTCCACCCAAGATGATCCACGAACCGTTGTGTCTCTTGGTATTCCACTTGTTTTTCTTGGCCTTCCTATGGATCTTGTCGACTTCGCACGTCATTTCCTTGCCTAATATGTGACTGCCACTGAGTCACCAAGTGTTTAGTCACTTTCTCCTTAACATGCCTCATCTCGTCTTTGTCTTATGCAACCACATGGTGTCCTTTGCAAGTCTTGGGCGTGGGTCTCCTTAGGCACACATTCCCAAGGGATTCCCAAAAAATCACCCACTTTCTCTCTATATGAATATTGGTCATGCCCTTCTTCATCTTAGCAACCCCAAAATCCATATATCTTCTTTGTCCATGTTGAACGGGTGGAGGTGTCGCACACCCTCCTCCCCAAAGGATTTACATCCTTCCCCACAAAAATTCATTGTCATCCCTGACAACATCCTCAAAGTATATTATCTCCAAGTCTTTTCCTGAACTCATGCTCCTTTCCATAGCTAAGTCTATTGAAAAACCCAACTTTCGTGCCAACTAGAAACCCCAAATTTCTACCAAGATGGAGACCTCAAGTTTTTTACGAAGTGGAAACCCCAAATTTCCACAACTCATGAAATCATCCAAAACACTGTGCAACCATCCACACTACTCGCCACCCAA
Source organism: Picea engelmannii (assembly GCA_009831015.1). Taxonomy (NCBI): domain Eukaryota; kingdom Viridiplantae; phylum Streptophyta; class Pinopsida; order Pinales; family Pinaceae; genus Picea; species Picea engelmannii. The sequence continues at coordinate 460,738 of ML791564.1, read as the reverse complement.
ATTTGTTGTGTGAACAATTTGGTTGCTACCTTGGAAGGACGTCTTCCTCCCCCCAACTTTGTTTGCAATACTCAAGTTTTCATTGTCCTACTATGACAATCACACTCTGCTTCACTATTGTTGTTGCCTCTAATGTTGAACCCTCAACCAGAACATGAAAAATGTCCGAGTGTTGAACCGCTGCGACCTATTGTTGCACCCATACTTCGACTACCTCTATCATGTCTTCACACACAATATTCATCAAGTCCTGCACTGGTTGGGTGATCAATCCAATCTTTGCGTCTAGTTCTTGAAGTGTGCTTTCTTGTGCTTGAACATAGTATTTTATGTATGCATCTCTATCACTCCGTCCAACTCCAAAGACTAAGGAAAGTGCCCACCCTTTCCTTACTATTTCCACATCCAATGTTGTTCAAGTATATCCTACACAATGTTTCCCAAGTGTTGTGTCTCCAAACCTACCAGTGCGTTCGTACTCTCGACCCATTTTTATATTGTTGTTCTCCCAAGTCTTGAACTATTTGAATGGCCAATTCAACCATTGCACTCCTTGAGTCTGCACACCCTCATGCACAAACTTGTCTCTTCCTTTTGCAATCCACCACACATGTCCTCAGACCGAGGCAAGGTCACCTTGCTACTGCAAACTCTCTCCAAAACTACATCTTTTGTGGCACTTCATGACTCCACTGCCTCTTCATGGTAGTTAGCCAATATTCTAATAGGAATTCTATCCACCTCCACTACCAATACAATGTTGGTTATTGTAGCTTCAAGAGGTATTCCCACAAGATACCAAGGTGTCAAACATGTGGGAATATTCGTTGGCACCAGATTATCCTTTTTTTTTTCCAATGAAATCAGCCTTGAAATGAGGCTAGGCACTCATGGGTAATATGATGGGTTTTGTGGGATTGTGATGGGGTTCCACACCCACAAAAGGAGAATAAAATATTGTAATCAATTGTTGAGTTTAGGAACGGATCCTAAACTCACTCATTGGACTTGTGTATAAAGGAGAGAGGTCATTGTGACATTTTCTCATTATGGAAAGGATAGAGTTAGCATAGGTGAGTGACCACTTGTGCTAGGAGGCTTGGTGATTTCAGCAAAGGGAAATTCAACAACTCTAGAAAAGTTGGCCTAGGAGAGAGGAAGGACACACATGCGAAGGAAGCCTAATTTTTCCGTACATGTACGCGGGTTGCAGTGGGCACAGTCACATATATACGCGAGTTGCAATGGACACAGTCGAGTATCTATCCGGGTTACTAGAAGGTGAATCACGTACATCCATACAAGGTTTTCTAGGTAGGAGAAGGTATGTACAAGCTAGCGTCAACAACTATACAGGTGATGTCAACAGGATGTATAGGTGGTCTACAGTAGATTTGTGAGCAGAAGAAATTTCCAGGGATTTGTTAAGGTTTGGTTTTCTGATTTAAGGTTGTTCTCGGATTTTGGTGGATTTGTATTAGCTTGGAGGGTTGGTTTTTCCCTCAGGATTTCTAAAATTAACAAGGTTACAAAACAAAAATTTTGTGTCTCATATGTGTAATTGATGGTTCATCTCTGATCTTGTTCTTTTTGCTGCATACATTTTTAGTCAATTATTTTCAGTGTAAAATTGTTCAATTATAACAACTATGGTTTATTAGTAGTTCACTAGGAAGCAATTTTCAAATCTAAAGATTATCACATAGAGTTGCATGTGAAAATTAACATAAACATGGTTCATGTCACATCAATGTCCTGTCAAAGGTTAAGGAAACCACCGTGTGATTACTACCCACACATCCAACCAACTCTTCCCTTGCATCTCGAACTACAATCAAGTCTACAAGTCTGGTTTCCTTTGCCAAATTTTCCATCCTCGAATATGCATCCTCGAATATGGAGCATCCCGTCCACTATGAGTACTGCACATTCATGTTATCTCTGCACCAATACTTCACTCTACCAGCCATGTTGCTGTGTAAACTTCTCCACACTCATGCCCACAAGATATTTCATGTTGAGACTCCTACTATCCATGTAACCTCCAAAACAAGGCAAGTTCTCAACTCGACTCCTTCCATTAAGTCACCTCTTCACAACTCAACGTCTACAATGAGTGTGTTGCCAATGCACCCACACCCCTCAAACACCCCAACAGACTGTCCAAAGCACTCCAAGTAGAAAGGTCCACCCCAAAGAACATCCATGCCTAGGCACATCCGAGCCAATACTCTTGCCAACCTCAGCGAATGAACCCTCTAGATCTCTGAGTCATCACCCAATCATCCACAAGCCACCAATGAGCGCTTTGCCTCCTCTAGTGTCCCATACCAAAGGCAAGTGAACACCACCCAAGTCGCTTGGTCTACGTTCTTCCCGTTCAAGTCAACTATCAACAATTTCTCGATCGACATATTTATTGACTCCATTTGTCACTTAGAACAAAACTGCCTTGCACCTTCACTAGTGTCTCATACTCTAGCACTGTCATCACAACTTGTCAAGTAATCACATGAATCAACAAATCTATCTAAGGCAACCCTACACCAAGGTTCCTCATCCATTCTCTCAAACTTGGCACATCTTTGGCCTCACTTACTGCCTCCCTACAATGAGCCCTCCAATACACCTCATCAAAGAGTTAGACAACAATCCAACCATTTCCACGGTCGCATCCAAATTTTCCTAAGTCCACTATTGGACTCGCCCAAGTAGGTCACCCCAAGCTCTCATCTACATCGCCCATGTCAAGGCATCTTAAACTACTCCATGACTCCTTTGAAGTTTGAAATACTTGAGCTTCTCCCAAGTCTGTCAACTTTCACCATGGAAATGGATCACACTTGGTCTTCATCCAAGCCTCCCCATCCCCCTTCAAAGAACTCATCATAACAACTTCAAATGTGTGAAGAACTTGAAACAATTATACCTTTTAAAAATACACTTTGGTTGCACCATGGTTCAAGTCTTCATATTGTCATGGGTTCACGGCTCACCCCAAACCACCAGCTCCTGTTGTGAAAAAATCTTGTATCACGCCTCCCTGTTGCGATTCAAGATCAATTATGCCCCCTTAGCCACATAAAAACTCAGTCTAAGTCACAACTCTTTGTGGATCCTTTTATCCCCATTTTTTGGGATAACTAAGGAGATGATATCTCGAGGCCCTCAAGTTGCAGACATGGAGTGCCAAGAGACATATTGACCAATAGTTTTCACTTGCATAGACGAAGACCCACCTCACCATAATAGCTCAAGGTTGATCACGATGGTATCCACCACATCAGATGGCCTCTGGAAGACATTGGGTCTTGCTTTATGAGGCACAAGTTAGGTATTATGGTGAGTGTCATTTCAATATTTGAGGCATTTGAGTTTTTTACATCTATTACTGCTTTTGACTATGTGATGTTTGCTTGGTCATTATGCTATTTACCTTGTTTTACCTTGGTGGTTGACATTGTGCCCTAGTAAGTGAGTCACCCTTGGGGATAGGGATACTAATAGGAGGTCCTTTGGATGATTCATCATGCCATTCTCGACCATACTTGTCACTTTCCACACTCCATCCCCTTATCTCCACACCTTTTGGGATTTTCGAGTGTACTGACCCAAGAAGGTGTTGTCCCTCATTTCATGGGAAGAAGGGGTTGAAGGCGCATAAGGGAGATAGCTGGAAAAATATAAAATCCTACCTATGAACCTTCTATATGCTCTCCAAAAGAGGTCTTGAGAGCAATGAAGTACTTCTCCTAAAAAATCAAATACCTGCAAAAGCAAATTAACATTATTTAAATGCGCCCACTTGTTGAGGTGTGCACACTCATGGGATGTCCCTTTATTTCCTTGCATATGGAACTATGTGTACCTCTAGATTCAAGTGGTATTGTGGTACTTCCCCCCAAGCTAATAGATTCACCAATAGGGAGTACCCAAGGTTTTTGATTTCTAATTAATTAATGGCTTTAAATGGGCTTGGAAAAAGGATGCATTGAAAACAAAGGTGCAACACACCCTCTACAAAGGTACCCATAAGAGAGACACTACAGCCCATTGTATGTCATGAAACCCATGCCCAAAAGTCTCCCCCTCATCCATGACACCTCATCCATGTGACTTAAAAAAAATTCCCCTTTGGAAATGCCCTTAGACTTGGGGAACGATTCACCCAATAGGTCGTTTTGTCAACTTTCTCATACCTAAACTTGGTAAATTGCATAGGGTATTTGAGCATTAGTTTATTTTGATGAGGTGGTTTGGATGTAATTTCTTGAATGGTTCTTTTATTGATTTGATTTACTCATCATGATGATTTGACTTGATATCCTTGGAGGGTGTATCCATTTGTCTTTACAAGACCCAACTGGTGGAAAGTTTTGGAGGAACAAGCCTAGCTTGGGATTCCATGGGGCTTGAATCCCACAAGTTCAATGTTGAGGGCCCACGTGTCGGATCAAGGAGATATGCCTTTGGAGGCTTACATGATATCATGGAGGACCTAACCTATCCCCTACCACCCAAACATTTTGCTTCAAGGAGAAAACACGTCACTTTCTTGAGGCTTGATGTCATAGAGGGGCTAGGGTTTGGTGGTGGTCGAGGACACTTGGCACATTTTGGAGGAGTGCCACCTTGTGGAGAAAGGTCCTAGTACCTTGGAATATGGATTTTGGAATCCCAATGTCCCTTCTCCAACCTCAACGACTTGCTAAAAATTGCCAAAGGTTTCCCAAAAGGAGGGTGACGTCATGTTTTAGGGTTTCTTTCATGTGCAAAAGTATGAATTAAATAATATTATTTTGTAAAGGGGAAAGATTAGGGCTATTGATCCCTTATCTTGTGGTTTACCATAAATTGTGTGGAAAAACTATGTTTGTATAAATAGAGATCATTTATACCTCATTTTATCATAGCTCTCCCATGTGGAGAAGGATATTTGGCTGAAATTTGCACCTTTGTTGGGAAATTCTCTTCATCTCTTTTGGTTACATTCTCTTGCTATAGTTTATCTTTGCTATTGGTGGAAGAAGTGATGCACTATCTGATCTGTATTTATGAGCGGAACAAAATGAAACACATATTTACAACATTAACAAAGATATCTAGAGAATAATAACATAGATACAATGAAACTTAACTTCTATTCAATAAATAAATATGTTGAAAATGTAAAATGCATAATGAAAACAATGTTTCTCGAATGGTGGTAGTTAATCTTTGAGAAGATATGTGGCGGCTATGCACATTCGTCTAAGGACATCACAATGAACATTAAACACAGGGTGCAAGACAAGGAAGGGGGGAATGTTGAGCTCAAAAGCATTGTCACCCACAACCTTGGTGATGGTTTAAGGTCCATAGCGGAGTGGACGAAGCTTTCGATGGGGTCATGTAAGGAGTTCTTTCTGCAAGTGTAGCCAAACTTTATCTCCCACCTGAAACTTGTGTGGAACCCGATGTTGATCATGGCGCAACTTGTACTTGGCATTGGAATTATGCAAAATATCCTGAACCTGTTGGTGTATGTGATGGATTTATTTAATGAACCAGGTGGCTTTGTTGGCTTTGGTTTGCGCATGGGACGATTATGCCTGTATGGACGCAAGGGGTAGTGCAACATCCATGGGACCCAATGGTTGAAATCCAAACCACACCTAAAATGGGTTGTGGTTGGTTGAGCGATGTATGGCTCTGATGTAACTGTGTTGAACATAGGGAAGACTCCCATCCCATGTGCTTGGATTCTTGGAATTTTACATGCGCAAGATATGCACGATCGTCATGTTGACGAACTTGCTTTGGAAATATGTTTGGGGGTGGAAGGTCGTGGATTCGGTGAGCTTGGTGTCCATCCATGACTAGAGGCTCGACTAGAATGTGTTGAGGAACCAATTGTCCTGATCTAAGATGATGATTTGTGGTATCCCAAAATGTACCCACACTTGTTTGAAGAAGAGCTTAGCAATGGCCTCTATTGTGATGCTCTTCTTGCAAATGACCATAATTGCCATCTTAGAAAATCAATCAACAACCACGAAAACATAGTCATTTCCATGATTGGTTGAAGGAAGGCCCGACATGTAGTTCATCGAGATGGATTCCCAAGGCCTGTCAAGAGTAGGCAGAGTTGTGTACATGTGTTATTTCTTAATGGACGGTTTGGAAATGGCGCAGGCTGTCTAGGACCTGATATACTTGCTAACATCCTTTAGGAGTTTCATCCAATAGAAATGTTGTTGCAGTGTTGCCACTGTCTTTTCTACGCCGAAGTGTCTTGCCACCTGACTGTAGTGATCTTCCCAAATTAGCTTCGCTCACTCGCTTGATTGAACAAAAAGATGGCCCAAATGGCACAACAACCCTTCCTGTAGATGAAAATCAGTGAAAATTGTGTTTGTACCTAGCATATGGTAGGTAGTGGCAAAGTTAGGATCTCTCTCATAGAGTTGGGGCCATTCGAAGGTCTCATGTCCACATGAGTGTAGCACCATGGTTAGTGTGACAACTAGAGGTCGGTTGAGGTAGTCAGTGACGCGATTGGTGCTCCATGTCTTACGCTTGATGTTGATATGGAATCGCTACAAGTGTGTGGACCACTTTTGATGGCGATCATTCAACAATTTTCCTTGTGCCTACATAAAATGCAGAGGCTTATGATCAGTGTGGGTGATTGTCTCCTTCCCGAGAATGTAATGTCTCCCTATCTTATACTTGATGTTGAGATGGAACTGCTACAAGTATGTGGACCACTTATGATGGTAGTCATTATGCAATTTTCCTCGTGTCTACATAAACTACAGAGACTTATGATCAGTGTGGATGACTGTCTCCTTCCAGAGAATGTAATGTCTCCACTGGCGGTAGGCTTGTACAATGGAGTGCATTTATTTGTCGTAATTGGGGTAATTACGGACAATATCTGATAGCATCTCACTATGATATGCCACGAGATGTCCATGTTGAGTGAGAAATGTTCCCATAGCATTGTCTGAAGAATATGTATCAATCTCAAACAATTGTTGAAGGTTGGGTAATGAGAGCGCCGAGGCTGAGCACAAGCACTGCTTAAAATCATATAATTATTTATGTTGCAACTGGCCCCACATGATTTTTTTCTTTCCACCACCCCTATTCACTTGGCTAAGGGCCCAAGCAATGTGGTAGAATCACAATACGAACCTACGATAGAAATTGACAAGGCCTAAGAAGCTCTGAAGCTTAGTGAGAGTGGTCGGGGCTAGCTAGTCACGGATGACCTGGATCTTGGCTGGATCGACATGCACCCCATTTTCATCAACAATGTAGCCTGGGTATTGGACCATGTTCATGCCTAAGGAACATTTTTCCAAATTTTCATATAGCTTGTGTTGTCACAGAGTGTGCAGAACCTGTTGAATATGCTGCAAGTGTTCCACCCAATTCTTGTTTAAGATGAGGATACCATATAAATACACCACCACAAAAGAATTCGTGAACAACCACAAGATATTGTCCATCATCCTCGTGAAAGTTTTTGGGCCTTTTTTCAAGCCAAAGGGAATGACCAACCGTTCAAAAAGACCTTCTTTGGACTTAAAGGCAATCTTCCATACATCGGTCTTCTCTATTGGGACCTGGTGGTAGTCGGACTTCAGATCAATCTTACTAAAGTATTTTCCCCCCTTGAGCTAGTTAAGGATATTTTCAATTCGAGGAATTAGGTATCGGTTCCTGAATGTGATTTTATTTAGGGCCCGGTAATCAATGTAGAGTCATCAGGTCCCGCCTTTCTTCTACACAAGCATGATTGGGCTTCCACAAAGTGATGAGATTTGGCGGATGTGCCCCTTTTCGAGCAACTATTGGATCTGGTTCTTTAGTTCCTCATTTTATGATAGAGAGTGGCGATAGAATGGCCCATTGGGTAGTGGTGTGTTGGGGATCAAATTGATTGAGTGCTTGACATGACAATGCATAGATACCCCAGTGGGTGAGGAGAAGATGTCTTTGTATTCTTCCACGACTTTATCCACTTGCTTATGCTACGTGGAGAGACCTATTGCGAAGGCCATGGATGTAGTTGCAACCTTCCACTCACTTTGAGCATGAATCACGAAGAAGACAAACTTCTCGATCTGAGAGATGATCTTCCTGTATTGCTTGGCAGAGATCAAGGAAATGTCGGTAAATGGAACTACCTCATGTATCATGTATAATTTCTTGTCCAAAGTAATAATAACACTATGAAGCATAAACTCATATACAACATGATGTTTCCATAAATAAGGTTGGACAAAAAGAACATCACAAAATTCAAGGGGGGCGACATCACACAATGCCTCATCGTTGAAGGGCTTGATTATGTAGGCCAGGCGACACCGTTGGTTGATGCGAAGATCGCTCCCTTAGCGGAGCCATCTAATGGTGTACGGTTGTGGGTGTGGTGTTGTCTGTAGATCCAACCTCTTCAAGACCTATGCTTAAATGAGGTTCTTCTGCCTACCGTTATCAATGATAAATTGAAGCAAAGTACCCTTCACCCACATCTGTGAATGAAAGAGGCGCTCAAATTCCTCTAGTTCATTAGGTTCGTCAGGTTGGACCTTGGTGGCGGTAGAAATAGTGGCATTGGGTTCTACATGAACAATCTGTCTCCCTTTTTCTGGTTCAGACTCAGAGTTGGAGCTTGCATCTAATTCATAGGCTTTCACCTCGGCCACCAATGACTTCTTTGAGCGACATTCAGTGGTGTTATGCCATGGGCTCTTATGTAACTCACATCATTTTCCAACATCTTTCTTTGTCTTACCATTGTCCTTCTTTGTTTGTGGTTTGGACTAGTTGTCCTGAGGCTGTCCATCCTTGCTCTACTGTAATATACCAGATATAAAATGTATGCAGAACGGAAATAAAATGCTAGTAATGGCAGAATAACAACAATATAACCAGAACATTCACCACAATAACACTTAAATTATATAAGATTCACAACAGAAATAGCACTTTGAATCTGAAAGAAATGTTCATGGGCCTCTTCAAGGGGGAAACCTCCAGTTGAGTAGAGCTCTATTACAATAATATCCAAGCTAGGGTTCTCATACCCTCGACTCTTATTTATACTAAAAAGAATCATCTAGAGGAAGATCCTTCTAGAAGCGAAAGCTTCTATTAGGTCTTCTTACATCCACCTTATTCTATTTTATTGAAAGTCCTTATTAATATTGACCTTTATTACATCCGAATATATTGTTCTACCTATGTGCGGGTTAGGACCCTAACATGTCCACCCCCTTAAAAACAACCTTGTCCTCAAGGCTTGAGATGAGGAAATTGCTACAGAATGGTAGCTGGTTCCCAAGTGGCGTCTACTGGAGTTGTATCTTTCCACTGGACTAGCACTTCCTTGATGGTTCTCTGACGTAGGCGACGCTCACACTAGTCCAAAACTGCTTCTGGTTGTACCTAAATGGATCCTTCTTCAGCTAACTCTGGAAGGTTGGTTTGAATTTGGCACTTAGCTCCAATCACCTTCTTTAAGCATGAAACATGAAAAACAGGATATAGCTTCGAATGGTTGGGCAAAGCTAACTGATAGGTGACTTGTCCCACAAGCTTGAGCACGGTATAAGGACCATAAAATTTGGGTGCTAGCTTCTAACGATGCTCGACCTTGAGGGAAGTTTTCTTGTAAGGTTGCAGTCGAAGAAACACCTGATCCCCTTCTACAAATTGATGTTCAGAGTGACCTTGATCTGCTTGTTGCTTCATGCGATTTTGTTCCATGACTAAATTCTCTTTGAGGGTACAGAGAATGACCTCTTGAGCTGTAAGTGTTAGGTCAACCACTTGGACCTTCGAGGCACCTGGTAAATATGAGAGAACTAAAAGTGGCTTCTGTCCATATATCGATTCAAAAGGAATCATGTGTGTAGTTGTATGGTATCAAGTGTTGTACCACCATTCAGCTAGGGGTAACCATTGAGCCCACTGATTTTGCTTTTCTGAGGCAAAACACCTCAAATATGTTTCCAAACACTTGTTGACAACTTCCGTTTGGCCATCATTCTGGGGATGATAAGTTGTGCTGAGATGCAATTCTGTGCCTTGTATCTTGAACAGTTCTTGCCAAAAATTGCTTGTGAAAGTTGGGTCGCGATCAGGAAAACAATAGAGTGTGGCATGCCATGAAGCTTGAAGACTTGATCCATGAATATTTGAGCCACCGTGGATGCTATAAGAAAGTGTTGAAGGGCGCGGAAATGAGCGTACTTGGAAAGGCAATCAACAACCACCATGATGACGGATTTATTTCTCGATTTGGGTAAGTCGGTAATAAAATCCATAGAGATATCCTTCCAAATAGCAGGTGGAATCGACAGTGGTTGTAGTGTGCCCGACGATTTGACTGTTTCTCCCTTGTTGCGTTGACACATGTCACATTCAGCTACAAAATTATGAATGTCTTGTTTCATACCACCCCAGAAAAAGGAACGTTTGACCTTGTCATAGGTTTTGGTGAACCCGGAGTGCCCTGTTGTGGGTGTAGCATGAAGCTTAGAAAGTACAGTGGATTTAACCTTTGATTGTTTACTTAAATACAAATGGTCTTTGTATCGAAGTTCCTCATGGAGCCAAGAGTACCTTGGGGAAGCTGGAGCAATGGACTGCAATTGCTGGATCAACTACGAACTTTTGGGGTCTTGTAGCCATTCCTAGCGAACGGCTTGGAGCCAATATGGTACAATGAATGAAAGAGAAAAAAGGGATCCTTCATCTTCATATTTTTGGGAAAGTGCATCCGCAACCACATTGTCTTTGCCTTTCATATAAATGATCTCATAATCATATCCAAAGAGTTTAGTCACCCAATTTTGTTGTTCTGGGGAGGAAATGCGTTGTTCCATAAAATACTTAAGGCTTTGATGGTCTGTCTTAATTTGGAACCGTTGCCCCAATAGATAAGGGCACCACAGATCCACGGCATGCAAAATAGCCAACATTTCCTTTTCATAGATGGATTTTCCCAGATTTCTTTCAGATAGTTACTTGCTGGTAAAGGCCAAAGGTCGACCCTCTTGCATAAGGAAAACACCAATTCCTTTCCCTGAGGTATCACATTCCAACACAAAGGTCTTTGTGAAATCGGGAAGGGCAAGGACTAGAGTGGTGCACATGGCCATATTCAAGGTTTGAAAATCTTGAGCAGCGGCTGGAGTCCAAGTGAAAGAGTTCTTTTTTAGGAGAGCAGTGAGAGGTGTTGCAATCTTCCCATAATTCTTCACAAACTTGCGATAATACCCTATTAAGCCTAGAAATCCATGCAAGCTCTTAAGAGTCTTTGGGTGAGGCCAATCTTGCATAGCTTCAATCTTTTTAGGATCCACCCTGACACCATCTTTTCCAAACACATGACCCAAGTATTCTACTTCTGAGGTGCCAAAAGCACATTTAGACTATTTCAGGAAAAGTTGGTGCTGAGAGAGTAGATGGAGAACTCGATCCACATCAGCAAGATGGTCTGTCCAGGTTTTTCTATAGATGAGGATATCATCAAAGAAAACTAAGACAAAATGGCGGAGAAAAGGACGGAAGACATGATTCACGAGGCTTTGGAAGGTGGAGGGGGCATTACACAAGCCAAAGGGCATGACCAAAAACTCATAATGGCCCTCATGAGTTCTAAAGGCAGTCTTGGGAATATCTTCTTCTTTCATACGTATCTGGCGGTAGCCCGAACGAAGATCTAGTTTAGTGAAGAATTGGGCGCCACTCAATTCATCCAGGAAGTCATCAATGATAGGAATGGGGAATTTGTCTTTGATGGTAGGTTTGTTGAGGGCACGGAAGTCAGGACACATTCACCAAGAACCTTCTTTCTTCAGTACCATGACCAAAGAAGACGAATAGGGGCTCATACTAGGGCGGATAACGCATGCATTAAGGAGTTCCTGGACCATTTTCTCAATTTCATTTTTTTGGGAAAAGGGGTGACGATACGGATGAATATTGGGAGGAAGGCTTCCTGGTACAAGGGGAATGGAATGATCATGAACACCACGGGAAGGAGGGAGGCCTCGGGGAGTGGAAAAGACCAATTGATGTTTAGAAAGGATGGCTTGGAGGTCTTGCAATACGGAAGGTGTCTCTGTTGCTTGTATGGCATGGAGTTGGGCGATAACACCATAATGACCCTTTTTGAGCAGCTTTTCCATGCGATGGGAACTAATGATCTCAGGTGAACCTGAGGTGATGCCTTGGAACTTATATTGGTGGCCCTTGTTATAGGACTAATCGGTAGGTGCAGACACTAACAGATCTCCCTAGATCCACCTGGATCTAGAACAAAACATGACAGGACATGACTCTTTCCCTAAGTTACGACCATTGAATTAGCTAGTAAGGAGGAACAAGTGACATACCTTTGTATCGCTTCCTTAAGTATTTGTTGCTCCCGCTTCGCTCCGGTGCTCTCGTGAGGTCAAGACCAAGACAACACAAACCAACCAAAGTGAAGATAGCAGAACGTATTCAATGTCAACTTATGCATATGATCAAGGAATTACACAATAAAGTAAGAGTGACTTTATGGGAAAGGGACATGTCGTTGTATCATATTAATTGAAAGTAGAAGATACAACCTAATTGCCTTGATTTCACAAGCTTCCTTTCGGTGACTCTCAGTTCCAACACACACACTTGCTCTGTACTTGCATGAAGAAGATCCAATTCCTCTTGATAGACCAACTAGAGCCTTCAAGCCTCTGTCCAAGCAGGGTTCTTCACACAATTCCTTCACCAATTATTCAATTAATCTTGCTTAACCTTTTCCATGAGAATCCTTTCAATATATAGGAGAGGGTGAGATGGTTACATGGATGAGAATGATCCCATCAAATCAGAGAAGCCAGTAAAATGGAAACCACACGAATGCCAACTCATCTTCTAGAAGATTCCCTTCTAGAACCCTCGAGACTTCTTCTCTTTTCCAAGCTTAAAAACAAGTTCGCACCCTAGATGAAGGTAGCCTGCGAGAATGGGTCATTCTCGCACCCTAGGCCATATGCAGCCTGCGAACTCACTTTGAAAATATGTTTTCTGGAAGGAGATAAATGCCACTTTTCTCAGGAGAAAGTTCTTGTTGGGAGCCTGAGTACACCATTGTTAATACATCGCCAATATGACCAAAATCATGTGTAACAACCCTCTTGGTCGAATTGCATGGTTAAGTCTTTAAAATCCACGAGAATGGGACCCAAAGTCCTTAGCCAGTCTGCACCCAGCACAATGTCACAACCTCCCATGTCGATAGCAAACATATGGGATTTCAGGTGGTAGTCACCAATTTGGAGACGCACATTTTCACAACGCCCTCCACATTTCATGGAACCACCATTGGCAATCATGATTTGGAAATTATTGACGGCATGGATGTAGCAATGAGTTTCTTGGGCAATGCGGCGATGAATAAAATTATGGGTGCTGCCACCATCAACCAGAATGATGACCTTCCAATGCTTGATGTAACCAATTAGCTTGAGGGTTTGGGGAGCGAAGAAGCCAGTGAGAGCATTGAGGGAAATGACTCGTTCTGTTTCGGGAGGGTCTGAGGGAGGGGTTATGTCAGTGGATTCAGGTGATTCAAACATAGAGGGAGTTTCTTCATCTTCTTTCAAAATCTCCTCGGAGATGGACATAAAAAGATTTTGTTCTTTACACTTGTGGCCCAGGAAATATTTTTCATCACAGTTATAACAAAGGCCTTTGAGTTGGTGTTCAGCGATTTCAGTCCAGGTCAATTTTTGGATTTTTAGTGGAGCAGAGGGAGTAGTGGGATTTACTGGTTTAGGGAAAGGGATGAAGGAGGGTTTGGGGTTTTGAGAAGATACAACCTATTGTGCTTATTTATCTCTTTTGGTAGTCTCCACCCAACTCTCAGGCCGAGCCATGAGGACATGGGACCTAATTTCATCCTTGAGGCCGCTGATAAAACACTCTCGGAAAAAGGCATCAGACATGCCCTCTGTTCTAAAAGCCAGGCACTCAAAGGCAGCTATAAAGTCTTCCACTGTTCCTAATTGTTTCAGCTTTGTCAAACGGCCCAAATGGTTGGTGTCAGTGTCAAAGCGTTCATAAATCTCTACCACAAATTGTGTCTAAGCAATATACCCTTGACGAGAATTTTTTCTCCATTGCCACCATTGCCAACGTTCTTGATCTACATGGATAACACCATACCAGAGTTTGTCCAAGTCATCTGTAATGCTGTATAAAGAGAAGTAATGTTCCATTTGGGTTACCCAGCTAGTGGGGTCCGAGCCATCAAATTTGGTCACATCCACCCGAGGAAGGCGTAGGTCACGTTGAAAGTGATGGTTTTGCAAGGTATGGGAATGAGAGGAATGGTCACCTTCAGTATGTGGGGGTGAGGAAGAGGAAGGGTTATCCGTAGGGATATGCAGTTTGGTGCAGAGTGCCGAAAAGACTGATTCAAGTTGGGTGGTGAGGTCTTGTTTGATTTCACCCATTGAGGACTGTATGGTTGTATTGATGGCGGCGACATTGGCACTGAGTTGTTTCACTTCTTGTTGGGTCTCAATGAGACCAGACTACAAGGTGTTGAAGCGAGCTACCAAGTTTTGGCTATGAGTATGGGCCATGAGGATGGGGGAACTGAAAAGGGGCGGGCGGGGTAAAAAAAATTTGTCGAAAAAATGATATGGATGAATGTGATAAGGGCGAAGAGATGAATCCAATGGAATAGGGCTGAAATAATGGTGAAACAATTTCCAACCTCATTTTTTTTTTTAAACGTCCAGTATGAAGAATATTGTAGAGAGGAAATGTCCAAATGCTTAACCAAAAAGAAATGTGTATTTACTTGGCAACCCGAACACAGTTGCACGACAATAGATCTTGTCTATTTTAATGTGTTTATGTTTCTGTCCCCAAGGGTTAGGTATTCAAGGGTTCTACAGACAAGGGTTTTCCCTGTGTTATAGCTCTCTGATATACGTGCGGGGTCCAACAGTAGTACTCGACCCAATATCTCAGGGCACTAACTAAGGAGGATAAACCGTACCCTTATCTGTACTACTCGACTACCCAGGTACTAGAGAGTATATTCCTGAGTGTTGTTCTCGGTGACACTATAGTAGTCAGGCGGCCGATCGGTTTATCTAAAGAGGGCTTCAGGTAATCTAGGTCGATCCGTACACAGGTGTTGTCTGATGCGCTACCACTCGAAGGGGTAACAACAGGGGTTACAAGGGTGGCCAACAAATGTTCACTTAAGTACCACTTGTATTTCCTGCGTGTATGAATCCCTCAACTGTGGGTTTATGCGCATAACGACAGATCTATGTGGCTTAAAGACGCCAAAATACGTCTCTACCCTGAAAAAATTTAACCCACACTTTCTACCGAGGAAAGTGCTCTAATACCACTTGTAATATACCAGATATAAAATGTATGCAGAACATAAATAAAATGCTAGTAATGGTAGAATAGCAACAATATAACCAAAACATTCACCACAATAACACTGAAATGATATAAGAATAACAATAGAAATAACACTTTGAATCTGAAAGCAATGTTCATGGGCCTCTTCGAGAGGGCAACCTCCAGTTGAGCAGAGCTCTATTACAATAATATCCAAGCTAGGGTTCTCATACCCTTGACTCCTATTTATACTAAAAAGAAGCATCTAGAGGAAGATCCTTCTAGAAGCGAAAGCTTCTATTAGGTCTTCTTACATCTAATTTATTTTATTTTATTGAAAGGCCTTATTAATATTGACCTTTATTACATCCGAATATATTGGTCTACCTATGTGCGGGTTAGGACCCTAACATCTACCCTTTGTTAAGCAAGTTAGGGACAACTTTTCCTTACTTCTTCTATGAGGAGTTTACAGACCCAAACTGTTGTGTTTTTTGTTTAAGCTTCTGCTCAATTTTGAAAATGTATCGATAGGTCGTGCCCAAGGATGAGATGTCCAAAAAATCAATTTTTGTTTGGATGTATCCATGCAGACCATCGCAGTACTTGAGCACTAGATTTCACTCAGAGTCTTTGATACCCAGCTTGGTACGCAAGGTATGGAAGACATTGGTGAACTCTGGCATTGTTTTGTTCCTTTCCTGTCACAGTGTGGTCCATATTGTATTTAAGTTGTCATAACTTCCAACAAGGTAGTATTGTTCCTTAATAACATCCCTGAAGGAACCCTAAGTGGGTGAAACTACAAATAATGTAGATCCCTCTATTTCCCTTTCTCACAGAAAGTCTCCCACCAATATTTGACATGGGGGACGGCCTTAAGGAGCACAAATGTAATATTTACTCTATCAGAAAAGTTGTGGATAGAAAAATACCCTTCTAGAATGTTTAACCATTTGTCTACAACATTCGCATCTATTTGACCTTCAAATATGGGGATATCAAATTGATATGTATCTTGAAGGGGGCGACACCTCCACTTGAGGAAGATGTGTCGCTTGTTGGCAGTCATTAAAGGATTTGTGCAAAGTTATTCATCATCTCGTTCCTTTGTCATGAGAGGGATTCCTCGAGCAACAATTTAAAGGGATCTCCTACCTCATCATCTCTCTTTTCTTCCCCCATGGGCGGTCGTCGGGTTCGACGAGGCCGATCTTGCAAATGCTCAACTAGTTCGAGTCCCAACTGCTTATACCCTGACCTCATTGGGGACATGCACAAAGAAACAAATGAAGAGAAGACCGCTCTGATACCACTGATCCATATTTATGCGTGGAACGAAATGAAACAAAAAATTACAACATTAACACAGATATACATAGAACAATAACAGAGATACAGTGGAACTTAACTTCTATTCAATAAAGAAATATGTTGAAAATGTAAAATGTAGAATGAAAACAATCTTTCTCGAATGGTGGTAGCTAATCTCTACGAAGAGATGTGGACGCTACGCGCATTCTTCTGAGGACATTACAATTAGGCCTCCAAGCCTTTTTAGCATTCAAAATTAAACAAACAATGCTAGACATCCAAAAACCTAACCCTAAGAGTTGAAGCGCCAAAAGTCATGTGGGCCCCGATGGGGTAAGTTGGTACATCAACTTCCCGGGGTCGTAACGTTTGCATATGATCTTCGTTTTGGGTGCACGATAGCCCGTTGGAAAGTTCTATCTGAGGCCTACGCATTATGTTGTCACACTTTGACTTTGTCTATGGTGTGGCTATGGCGGGCCCAAAAAACGTTGTTTAGGGCCTCAAAACGGCCCTCGAAGTTTAGGACCCAAAAAAACTAGAAAAAAAACACCAAGATGAAAACTATATGTGAGCTAGTTGGAAGAGGTGGGTGGCCATCGATATCCACCTAGAACACTATCTCTCTTAGAGTACTTTTCTTGCTTTATGGTGGGTATTTCTTGGTCAAATAAGGAGTTTATCTTGTTTATGCTTGCACTAGGTAAGGAATCCATTTTGTTGCTTCTTTCTTGGTTACAAATCTAATTTTCTGAGCTTCTTGGGAAGTATAAGTGCATACAACCCCACCAAGACCATCATTTTGTCTTGAAATATGTTGTTGCACAAAGGAATACTAGGAGGAGTAAAAGGGTTTACACCCTCCTAGGGTTTTCCTTAGCTAGTTTTTCTTAACTTGGGGAGTAAAAGGGTTTACACCCCCAAGGAGGTAGCACAACTAGCTCTTTCTCTTTTAAAGACTCCATAACCCAATAGTTAAATGCATTAATCTCTTGCATTGGAGAAATAAATCATTGCATTGGGATATGTAGAACTATGAGATATTGGAATTGTTCAAGTTGGAATTTCTTCAACATGTTATAAGCATTCTTGTGCCCTAAGGGCATCCTCTTTTAGCCAACCAATTTGTTGCTATAATAAATTTAATGCTACAGAGATTAGGGCTACAAAAAACCCTAAACACTTTCTTGAATAACTGACAATTCAACCATCAGAAGTTGCTAATAATTTACCCCTACAATCTACTAGCCCTAGCGCATCTTTTGGGTGGATTACTTGTGATTTTTGGTGGTTGATTTCTTTGTTGTCACAAGTTGTTTGATACAGACATAAAGTTGCAAAAGTATCTCTGCAATACCTTTAATTGCAGCCTTGTTTCATTGTTGAAGTCTTATGCTTTCCATACATGAGTAATACTATCATTTATCTAGCTTATCTCTTGCATCTTTCATTGGACTTTTAGAAATTGTTTAGCATCTTTAACAACTATATTCTTGCTGATATATATCTCTCTATATTTCTGCAATTAGGGACAACAAGCTTAACTTGATTTTACACCAAACATATTACGTGCATACTTGGATTTTATTGTGTCTCGGGTAAGTACAAACACCATTTGGAAAGTCTACTACGTTGTGGCATATCTTCCACCATCTAAGAGACTCTTTTCATCCCTTTACACTCTTCTATATTGACCTTTAGGGGGACTCTCCTTCATCTCTTCACTTTCCATCTCATTCCCCCTATGGTCACCGAGATTCCCCCTTGAGGTGATTCTATCATCTCTAAAGTGACAGGAATACCTGCCTAAGGTGAGAGTGGGTAGGTGTTCTCAAAGTTGTCTCCATTTGGTGGTTGGGTTGGGATTTTCCCAACCTACAACTTGTGTGATAATAGATCCGGTCCACCTTCTATCGTTCCACCCATCTCCATCCTCAACTGCTTTTGCATCAAGGCCCCATCCCCACTTCGCCCAACTGTCAAGCCACCCACTGCTAATCAATTCACCCAATTCTGTGAAGAGTTAACTCATCCGAAGGCTGCGGTCGACTTCAAACTCTCCCAACAACCCAACTCGACTCAACCCAAGTACTTGGTGATGCATGGAACGAAGATGTCATGATGGAGTGCACCCAACCAATTACCTTCAAGTATGTGCCCCAAACTCTATGGTGCTATTCTAGGTCACGTCACATCTGCGGATACTCAACTTCGTCTAAGTGCCTCAACTCGTTGCACGACTGTTTGTCGTGTCATGAGGTTGTACAAGGGAGAATCCACTCTATCATAACCCTGAACTGTCCAAGCTCTGCAACTATGTTTTGAAATGTGCTTTGATACCAATTGTCATGACCCTAGAGGAGACCTACCCAAGACCTTAAGTCTTCATGCACTCCTTAGAGCATGGGACACTGCGACATTTCAAACTTGGTGGCCAAACCAACCTAAGTCTACTTCGACCAGGCTATGCCTCTTCACTTGGAACATACCCATATTCCATTCCAAGCTACTAGTGAGTTGATCCTACTCACCCAACTCTCAGCAACCAAGGTGTGTGCCCATCCTACCCATACTTTGCAACTCATACACTATTATGCAGTTAACACATCTTGAACTTAGTCATTTACACAACCATAAAACATACGATCATCCATACAAGAGAAGAGACACAAAGATATATTGGGTGGCACTAGTGGTGCCCAACACCTGTATACTTATTTACAAGATGTTGGTACAATAACTTACAAGGAGCACATGACTCATACATACATACAAGAGTGTGGCTTGTCTTGCAACAACCTCTGTAACCCCATGCAACTTCACCCAATCGAGTCTTTCCTCTATCTACAGATCGTTGCACATCATGGGGTCGCCGTGTCGATTCATGTTGCACCTTGGTCCACTTGAGCATCTTCAATGACCGCAAGTCGCAAGTATGACTCTCCCCTATGCTCATTGACCGATTCACCATCACACCTCGTTAAACCTCAAGTCGATCTATTGGTTGAACTCATCTCAAAGTGACTCGCCAATCTCTATTGTACCTTGTCATAGAATCCACAAGGTAGCACAAGTTTCCCAATATAGGAGCGACTTGGCTCCATAGGGGAGCTCTCCCCCTCCACCCAAGTCCACCTCATATCTCTCTTGTTGTCTAACTTTGAGTTCGATGATCCGTGAGGATGCCTTCCAATCAAGTGATGAGCTTTGTATATATGTGACCGCTCATCTACACGAACCATCGTGACCTTTGGTCTTCTTCCCAA
>ML791564.1:392861-423457 GCA_009831015.1 Picea engelmannii | reverse complement strand
ACGGAGTAGCAGGTCACACTGTTCTTTGTTAACGGTCTCCAGTTTCTTTGAATCCAATTGTCGGTTGATCTGGTGGAAGGCCAGAGCCCCATGAACTGGCCGACTAAACCTCGCTCTGAGAGGGAGATTGCTACTTTCATTGGTTGTTCTGGAGGGAGGCAGATTTCGGGTATGGCCTCCAAGCGCTTTACAAAACTCGTGGTTTCTCCTTGGGCTGTCTTCTTCAAGCAGGCTGTGAGTAGTTTGTTGAAGGTCGAAGAGGGGGAGGGAGGGGGCGGCGGCTCCCCTCCGTCCTGACTTGCCATGGCGGCCGATCCACTCAGAGCACGTCAACCCTAATCGTTTCAGCGCGATCTTCCGTCCTTGGATAGATGATTCTCTCGATCCCCTATCAAGTCATTGTTATTGCATGGGGCTTTGCTGCTCTATGAATTGTTATTGCAATGGGGCTTTGTTGCCCTAACCTTTGACATCTATTCCCTTCTTTCCTATTGTTATATGATAGTTAAATCTTGTTCTAGGAAAAAACGAGAGCCCCTCAAGAGTTGCTTCTTGCCTAGGATAATTTGCTTGTCATGTATGCTTGACATGACGACTTTTATGGGCCTATATCTCTCGTCAATGGGCTTACCCACCCTCCATGCTTGCCAAATTTGACCTTGCCAACGCAATTTATCCTTCAAAAATTCACTTGCAAGATCGAGAGTACATTCATTTTTTCCATACTCTCTCACACCTTTAATAATTATGTTTTCTACTCTGACTTGTCTTTCTTTGATTTCTCTATCTTGCATGTCATCCTCGTGACTATTTGTTTCTTTTTCCATATTAGCATAATTGCTAATAACTTGTGCCCAAGTTTTGGATTTTTTTGTAAAATCTCTTTTCTCATGATCCCTTGCTTTCACTCCCTGGGTGTTTTTTTGTTCAATTGTTTTCCCTTCAACTTTGGGTGTTTTAGAGTTCATAACATCTCTAATTTCCACAGTAGAATCTTCCCTGATTTGCCCGACATCCTTCATGCCTTTCCATTCAGCATTTGCTACTAAAAGGGCTTCTTGCATCAATGTTACTTGATCTTTTAAAACTTTATTGCTTTCTGCTAAGCCCTGATTTTCAATTGTCAATAGATGGATTTTAAGGTATCTCTCATTCTCTTTGACTTCCAAAACCTCCAATCTCCTCTTGGCATTTAGTAACTCTTGCACATACAGGTCAAGTGACCAGGTGAGAGGTGTGGATGTGGGACTATACAAGGCATAATCATTGTTGCCTTTAGTTATGTTGTTGCTACACCCTTGCAAAAGAGGCTTGTTTGAAAGTTTATTATAGAGGGCCAATTTTTTCCTTTTCTGCTCCCATTTTAGATGAGCAACTCTATGCTTTAAAATACCTCGAAACAATTTGGCATTGACCCAAACCCACTTCCCTGCTTTGCTTGAAGAGACAATTTTCACTAGACCTAAATGGTTTGTTTCACCAGAGACGGGTATCTCTTGCCCATTTTTTATGTGTGTTGAATGTATTTCCATTGCCATAGGGGACAAGAGAAAAACATAAAATAAGGAACATGCCAATACCTTTCTGGGATCCCACCTAAAAATCTTGCAGCTAAATGCCAAACCTTGCACTGTTCCCGTCGTAGTTGTTCCCTCACTGTTCTTGTCGCAGTCGCAACTTCCTCATGGTTCTCGCATTGTTCACTTAATGTTATCCTCTCCTACTATCCCTATTCTTGGCGCTATCAATGTTCCTATCGTTGTTGCTATCCCTATTCATTATCCTTGTTCGCTATCCATGTTTGCTGTCCCTATTCTCGTTGCTAGAAGACTTTGATATTTTTGGATTGAGGACGAGAGGAGGCAGGATTTTTGGTATATCTTTTTTTTTTGTAAATAAAAGGAACTATATATTAATATTCACAAATATATGTGGAATTACAAAATCTGGAGTCTTCCATCTGTCCTGCCACATCTGGCAAACCAAGACAGGTGTCCATCAAAATTCAAGAGCAATTGTAACTGTTTGAACGAGACAGTGAAAATGTCTAACTGACAAAAATGGTCACAGTGACTGACTAACCAGTGGCCATGGTCGAATGAAATACATCGTCTGATAGAGAATCTCAATTCTCTATGTAATTCGCATAGCCAAAAGAAAAACATAGACCTGGGGGAGCTAGTCGAAATGTGAACTCAGGCTCGGGTTGCCACGAGCGTTGTAAGATGGGACAAATTTCTAGCTGCAGGTTGGGAACTGCTTTATTCTTGGAGCTTCCGTCATGGCATCGAACAAGGGGTCCATTCTCTATCCCAGGATTTGTTGGATGTGTGCCTGGTCATCAATTTTTTGTCGCAGCTCAAAAATGAGTTGAAGATGCTCATCCGGCAGTCGAATCGGGGTAGGCAGAGGCGGGTCCTCCATCAGTTCTACATACATATCCAAGTCTGCATCTGTTGTTGTCATTGGAATATCCATTTTCCAACTGGGAGGAATTTCTTCCTCCACAATGAACTCTCCAGTGCCATAAAAATGATCCAGAGTATGGGCTCTGAGGGGAAATTTTCGGGTGAGAGCTAAGAGGAGAGGAGAGCTCCTCAGAAGGGAGAATTTCCTCCTCGATAGGGAAGCTACCATAGTCAATTTTGGGATTAGAGGTTGGAGGCTAGGGTTGTTGAGGCCAATTATATCTTTGGTCGGGATTACTGGTAGTGATGAGGGAAAGCTGAGAAGGGGGGAGTCTATTGTGTCTGGTAAGGGTGTTGTAGTACAACAGAACCCTTATGGATTTTCCCCTCTCTCTGGGAATGTTGTGAGTGTTCTGGTAAGGATTGGGCAGGATAGAAAATGGAGGATCGATGGTGGGTGGCCAAACATTCAGGAGCAAGAGAAATCTAAGGAACAGTCGAGCACAAAGCAAAGATGGAATGTGATAGCTTTCTAGGGCACATGCCTTCATAGTGTCTGGCGAATTGATAGGGGCAAATTCCATGAAAGCCGAGGTGACTGCTAGCTTGGTGTTGGTACCTTGCTTGGTATGTCCAACCTGGTTCGCACAAGGCACCATTAAGTCACCTTGTGCCCAGCGCACTACCATTACTTCTAGCTGAGTGCGGGTCATTCAATATGGAGGGAAGGGAGGCTAGCGACAGGGGTTAATAACTCCCTATTCTTCCTATATCCACCTGTCATCCCTTGAGAGCCATTTTTCACCCCATCCGAGAGAGGATGATCCTAGAGAGCCAGCTCCCTGCATTGAAGCAATAGCTGCGAGCTCTGGGATTGCCTTGTGTCAATGTAGATGTCTTTTTTTGTATTTACTCCCGCGTTGGCAGGCTTGTCTACCACCTTGGTAGCCTCATGTCTTATGTGCAAGGTAATTAGAGTGAGGGAGGGCTTGAGAAGATCTTTCAGGTTGTTCAGGGGGTCAAGGAGGTGCCAACTACGGGTAATTTTTTCTGGATCCCTTCCTGTTATAATTTTGGTGGCAAGATTAATGATTACTCTAGAGTCCCCTTCTATTATTAGACAAGTGAGGTTGTGATCTAATGCCATTTGGATCCCTTTGATTAGTCCCCAGATTTATGTCGAGTTATTTGTGTCATGTTCTAGATTCTCTGCCATTAGATATTGTATTTGGCCAACGTTGTCCCGAATAACAGCTCCATATCCAGAGTGATCAGGATTGCCTTTGGATGCACCATCAAAGTTGACTTTATGGAATCCTCAGGGTGGAGGAAGCCATGAGGAGGGACTAGAAGATGAGGCTTTTGGGGGCAGGTCCTAGGGAGGGAGAGTGGGGGACAAGGGAAAATCCCACGATCTTAGAACAAAGGATTCAAAGGGGTCTGAGGGGAAGTCTTCACGGGACCAAGAGTGGATTTTGAGAGTTTCCAGAATATACTTGTGAATGGTGGTCCAGAGGACAGGGGGGGAAGCCTGAGAGTGGAATATTATTCTATTCCTCTCTTTCCAGAGTTGTCAAACTATGAAGCCGGGAAGAAGTTTTCATATTCTATTTAAGATGGGACTTTTGTAGGAGCAATCTCCCTAAGCTTTGATAGTGTTGATGATGTTATTTCTTTCCCGATTGTTCCTTCTCATGCTTTGGGCAGCTTGGTTCCATATTAGCTCATTGTATGGGCAATGATTAAGGAAATGTTCCATGGCTTCTTCCTGATGTTGGTACAAGTGGCAGATTGAGGGTCCTATGAAGCCTCTTCTCCTAAGTTTGTCCCATGTCAAGATTTTGTTTTGAACCAACAGCCAGAGAAAGGTAGAAATTTTCGGCCAAAGTTTGGATCTCCAGATTGTTGTCCATATATGCTCTTTTTTATTGTTTTGGAAGTTTTCCTGGAATTTGTAGCCTTATTTAAGTGTGAAGTTTCCATTGGGAGTGTACCCCCATCGGAGGGTGTCTGGGTCTGCACTTATCCGGATTTTTCTTTGTTGGATCATTTATTTCCAATTCTGTAGGTCACAATCTGTTGCCACATGGAGATCTTGAGTTGTCTCTTTCTAGCTATGCCAGGGAGGGATGATGGAGGTATTCAACCAAATATCTGCCACTTTGAGGGAAGAGAGATCATGAATGTGATCAATATAGGATCTTAGATTGTTCTCATTCTGCAAGGGAGGCAGTTGCTGCAAGGAGTCCATCCAGAATAGTGCACTCTGTCCATTTCAAATTTCCCAAAAGCCGTGTTCTTGTATGAGCGAGCGATTTTTCTAGGCAACATTCCAAATGTTTGATCCCTGGACCTTATTATGCATCCGTATGAGGTGATATTGAGGAGTTTTTAGGGCATATTTTCGTTTCTAGAGTTGGGCCTAGAGTTTTGTTAGGGATTTGAGCCATCGCTACCAAGTTTTTGTGCCCATTGTACTATTTAGTTTGCCTGGATCCCATAGGCCCAGACCTCCCATTGATTTGGGCTTGCATATTTTGTCCCAACTGACCAGGGCCCACTTTTTGTTGGGGTCATGACCATGTCATAGGAAATTTCTCTGAAGGTTTCTTATTCATTTTATGACAGATTGAGGTGCAACAAGGGTCGAGAAAAGATATGTTGGGATGGATTGAAGCACATATTTCATAAGAGTGAGTCTTTCTAGAAGGTTGAGGGAACATAAAGTCCAATTGCTTAGGCGGTTGGAGATTGAGAGCAGAAGGGAGTCCCATGAAATATTACGAGCGGCTGAATCAGAGAGTAGGAGTCCCAAGTATTGAGAAGGTAGGGGGCATATTGGAATGTTTAGAAGATGTGATATATGTTGATGGACATATATAGGCGTGTTGAAAAAGAAGAGTTGAGATTTGTCCAAGTTGAAGGAGGTTCCCGAGGCTTCGTTGAAGTCATTGAGAATAGATCTTAGCTTGATGGATTCTTGGGCAGTGGGGGTATTCAGGAACATAGTGTCATCAACAAATTTTACTATGTGAGGCTATTGTTTGAAGTTCATGAAGATTAAGGCCTTGTAGCGAGCCATTCTGGATGGATACTTTGATGTAGTGGCCAAGGCCTTCATCCATGATGACAAATAGAAAGGGGGAGAGTGGGTTTCCTTTTCTTATGCCTCGGATCGGGGTGAATGATTGGGAGGGAACACCATTGACCAGGATTGAGAAAAAGGTAGAGGAGGTAAGCTTCATTATCCAAGAGATCCAGTCCTTGTTGAAGACAAAATCTTCCACAAGAGCTTTCATGTACTTCCAGCTTAGTCTATCAAAAGCTTTTGAGAGATCCAATTTTAGTAACATACCTGGCGTGCGAGTCCTTTTGAGTGAGTGGATGATTTCGTGGACCAAGATGACGTTGTCCATGATTTTCCTGCCTTCTACATCGCCTGATTGTTCTTTGGAGATGATGAAGGGGAGAATGGGTTTTAACCTCAGAGCTATGACTTTGGAGATGATTTTTTAGATCACATTGCAAAGCGCTATTGGTATGAAGTTATTCGGATTGGTGACTCTCTCTTCCTTGGGTATGAGAGCAAGGAATGTGGCATTTAACACTGGAAGGACTTTGCCTACGTTTTGGGATTCCTCGACTACTAGCCATACTTCTTCACGTAGCATAGGCCAACAATAGTGGAAATAGTTAGTGGTGAAACTCCGGACCTGGAGATTTTCCCTTGGGGAGATATTGTACTGCTTGATCCACTTCAACTTGCGATATGGGTTGCATTAGGGCCACATTTTGTTCTGGGGAAATTAGGGCTGGGATGTTTTGAGTGACCCTATCAATTGTTGGAGTCCGATCTGTGGGGGACTCTAGAAGTAGATCTTTGTATTAGTCTCGCATCTCACTTGTTATTTCCCCATGGGTTAGGATGGTGTTACCTTGGTTGTCTTCTAGCTTTGTGATGTAGTTGATGAAGCGTTTGTGGATCATGGAACGGTGGAAGAATTTGGAGTTTTTATTCCCTTCTTTGAGCCATTGAACATAGGATTTTTTCTTCCATAAGATTTCCTCCTGCTTGTATCTTTCTTCAAGCTGCCTTTTGAGGGTATCTTGTTGTTGTTGTTTTTGGGTGTCTATATGACCTGTTTGGATGTTCCTCTTCAAAATGTCTTTGAGTAACTATTCTAGTGATTTTTTATCTTGAAAGATGTTGCTAAATACATCTTTGTTCCATTGGCGCAACTGGTGCTTGAAGTTTTTTTTCCTTTGTTGGAATCGGTACATTTTGGTGCCGTGATGGATCTCTGCATTTGCCCACCATAGGTGGGATAACTGCTGGAAGTCTTGGTGGGATAACAAAAATTTTTCAAACCTGAAGGGTTTG
Source organism: Picea engelmannii (assembly GCA_009831015.1). Taxonomy (NCBI): domain Eukaryota; kingdom Viridiplantae; phylum Streptophyta; class Pinopsida; order Pinales; family Pinaceae; genus Picea; species Picea engelmannii. Next base: position 416,668 of record ML791564.1, on the reverse strand, counting down.
AACTTTGGAGTGGCTATCATGTCTATCCATAGTTGCACTGGCTAATGGTCCGATCCCGATTTTGGGAGAATGTTGGCTTCAACCATTGGTCCTTCTAGCATAAGGGTTTTCGAGATTAAGAAGTGGTCCAGTCTTCTTGCTATTTGTTGGGGACCAAATCTCCTATTGGACCAGGTGAAGGTTCCATTACATGTTTCAATGTCGACCAATTTGAGGTTGTCTATGAGTTCCTGGAGTTTTGAGCTATCCTGCTCCAGGTGCTTCTTTCCTCCTATTTTTTCCTCGAGCATGAGGATGATATTCAAGTCTCCTCCAATTATCCAAAGTTTTTGACCAACTATTGAGCCTACATAGGACAGGCTTCTGAGGAAAAGGTCTTTTCCTTGGCCACTTTGAGGGTCGTAAGCATTGGTGATCATTCCATATTTTTTAGAGCCTATAGCTCGGTAGTGAGTGGTTATAGTGCTTGTCGTGGAGAGTGCTTGGTACATCATTACTGTGGAAAGATTCCAAAGAATGGCGAGTCCCACCGTTGCTCTTTTCGAGTCCAGATGATAGTAATTTCTTTGTCTCCAACATCTTTTAAATAGGTCCTCCGCTATTTTTCCCGCACATTTTGCTTCTTGTAGCAGTAGAATGTCTGGGTCTTCAGCTTTTATACAGTTTCGAAGAATCCTCTGCTTGGATCTCCCATTAAAGCCTCTGATGTTCCATGTGATGATTTTCATCATTAACAGTTGGGTGGCTGAGAGAAGGAACTTTTCAAGAGACGTTGGATTTGTACTGAGTTGATCATGTAGTTCCCTACCTCCTTTATCAGTTGTTGTAGATATTTTCATCCTCATGTTTAGTTTTTCTTGGGGATTTTCCTAGGATCTGGGTTTGGATCTGCACCTATGCCTAGCCTGGAAGTGGCTCCAACTGTAGAGTCTAGGAATACCTTGTGGACTTTTCTTAGTTGATCATCTGGGATGGTTTGGAGATCCTTTTTATTGAGCACTTCTTCTATCTTATCTAGATCAATGTTCGCCAACTCCTGCTCGTTCATCTCCATTACAATATCCTCTTCCATTGCTGGAATTTTTCCTGGGTTCAAAGGGACTTGAGATTCTGGGGTGATGATTTGCTCTGTGCTTGGTTGTTGATATTGTTTGTCTTTTCTTTTTTTGTTTCCTCGATCTGCTAGTGGATGGGGATTTTCTATCTCTGTTGTCTCTAGATGATGGTTGAGGGCATCAAAGGAGTTGGTATTGGAGTTCCTTCGCCCCCCTCCTTGGTTGGGTTTCTTCTGTGTTTTCTTTTTTCGATTATGGACCTGTGTGAACCCATCTTTCATTTTCTCCTCCATTTCTGGTTTGGATGGAGCATTGAGGGGGAAATTCGAGAATAGGTGCCCATGTTCATGACATTTTCTACAGCGAAATGGTATGTGTTCATAATCTATGGTCTAAGGCCATTCCTCATCCTGGTATTCTAGGGTAACCGAGCTTGGTAAGGCTTTGGATATGTCCATGTAGACACATATTCTTGCATAAGATGTGTATTTCCTTTGCTTGGTGGCCTTTGAGGACTTGACATGTCTACCAAGAGCGTTGTCGATGCCCATTAGAATCTCTTCAACCATAACTCTTGAGGCAGGGAGTAGAGTCGGATCCATACTAGGGCATAGGTGAAATCTTCTTTTTCGGGGTTGAAGCAGTCCATCTAGAAGCGTAAGTACAGGCCCGCTAAGTTGTGGAAGTATGGTCCACTTTCAAAGATGAGGTCCTTGTCTTCCAGGTTGTAGAATATCACTGTGAAAAAACATTTGGAGCTTAGCTGGAGCTCATAGTCTTCTTTCAGAGTCCACCATGTTTTGATCCATCGTGCTAGGTCCCTTTCTGAGGGCCAGAGTCCTAGAAATTTACCAATGAGTGCATGATCCCTCATTAACTAGGTATGCTCACCTACCCTGGTTGATTTTATGACATATTTTGGCGCTATTGGTGCCTCTGGGATGCACTTTCTCAGTATCGAGATGCGATAAGCTTTTGGAAGCGACGATTCCACATCCATGCCTGTACCTTTGTCTCATTTAGTATCTTCATGCAGGAATTAGTCCCGTAGATACGACAAGGATTCGAAGGGCAGCCAACGCATTCGAGAGTTTTATGTCTCGTGTGCGACTACATTTCGAAAAGAGGGGGCTTTCACCCCTCTGTCTTCGTTCATTTTGTTGTGTCAGGGAATATGGCAGGGCAGTTTGCACTAAGCATGAACAGAGGAGATCTGGTGGTACCAGGACACGAAATAGCGCAATGCATCAAGCACAAACCCTAAGCGCTTAGGCGTTGCAAGGAACCCTGATCCTTATCCTATGTTCATCTTAAATGATTAAAAAAATTGGGATTTTTGGTATATCAAGAGGATTGGTTGACTATGAATTTATAAATAAATAAAGGGGTAGGTGAAAACCTAATAAATTTTTTTATAAAATCATTATGATACCCCACTCAATGCTTAATTCTTGAAACTACCATGATAAAAATCGAGAAGGTATAGAAATTTTTTATTTGAGAGATCAAGACTCAAATCACTCAATGATTAACTCTTGAAACTACCATGATAAAAATCAAGAAGGTATAGAATTTTTTATTTGAGAGATCAAGACTCATATCACTCAATGCTTAACTCTTGAAACTACCATGATAAAAATTGAGATGGCATAGAATTTTTTTTTGATAGATCAAGACTCAAATCACTCAATGCTCGACTCTAGAAACAACCATGATAAAAATCAAGAAGGTATAGAATTTTTTTATTTGAGAAATGAAGACTTAAATTTTGGATAAAGGTAATGATTTTGCAAAGACTTTCAAGTGAGGATAGTAAAAGTAAAGTATGGAGAAAGATATTACTGTGCTAATTAAAACGGTTTAAGGCATTGGAGCAAATGAGATGATTTTGTGACAAGTCAAAATTTTGATAGGGTAATTTTATGTTACAACAAGAATCATGGTTGGAAATTGCATGTTAAGCGAGACCCAAAAGAGAGCAGAAAAATAGATTTGCAAGAAAACTCATCAAAGAGATGAAAATGCAAATTCAATCAAGTTGGTTTCAGCTTTCCTAAGTTCAAATCAAAGAGTTGAAAATGATATTTTGAGCAATCTAGAGTCTTGAGAGTTTAGCATATGGGCATCCAAGCAACAAGGCTTGACTCTCAAACAATGATAAAAAACTAGCAAAGCTCAAAAAATGAAAGAGAATAAAAACACAGTGATGTATGAGGCTTGTTACCCCCCTAGCCCGAGGATAACTAAGGAGATGGTGTTTTGAGGCCCGTAGGTAGTAGACATGGAGTGTCGAGAGCCAAATGAACGACAATGTACACATTAAGAAGACAAGGCCCCTCCTATCCACCACACGTCACCAACAACATATCAATGCCCACCACATAAGCTTGGTCCCAGAAGGTAGTGAATCTTGCTCCATGAGGTAACAATTCCAGTTTCATGGTAAGTTTCACCTTAATATTTGAAGCATTTTAACTTGTTGCAGAGAGTCCTTTCGTGATTATGAATCGTTTGCTTGTAAATTATACATTTTTCCTAGTTTCACCTTGGTGAGTGTCATGGTGTTCTAGTAAGTGGGCCACCCTCAACAAAGGGGTTGATACTAGGGGTTTCCTTGAAGGGTCATCGTACCATTCCCACTCATACTTGTCACTTTCCACATTTATTCCCTTATGTTTCCTTATCTCTTGGTTTTTCGGGCTTATTGACCCCAAGAAGGGCTTGTACCTCATTTCATGGAATGGAGCTAAAGGCCCAGAGGTGTAGTAGCTAGCATTAATTTAAACCTTCTAGATGCTCGCCTTAAGGTCTTGAAAGCAATGAAACACTTATCCATAAATTAAAGGACCTTTTAAAATAAAACAATTAATAAATGTCTCGCTTTTCGGGGGAATGCATTTGTGGTGTCCTTTACTTTCCATTACACATGGTACTCAATGTGTTCTAACTTCAAGTGGCATTGTGGTACTCCTTTATTTTCCTTGCACATAACACTCAATGTTCAGACACAAAAATTAATAATAAGAAACGGCTTGGAAAAAGGTTGCATTGCAAATGAACATATGCAATGCACTCTCCACAAAGGCACCCATAAATGAGACAATATGAACCCTTGATATGTCAAGAACCCCATGCCCAATCCACCTCATACTTACTACATGACCCAGAAATGTTTTTCTTGGGAAACATCCCTTGACTTTGGGAATGGTCTACCCATTAGGGCACTATGAGACCCCTCCTACACCTAAATTAGGAAAAGTTTATAAGGTCTTTGAGCATTTGTTTAATTTGAAAAGGGGGGATTTTGTGCATATGTTTGGGTGGTTCTTATATTAAATGTGGCTTACTTGGCATGATTCATATGACTTGTGGACCCTTGGAGGGCATATTTGTTTGTCTTTACAAGACCTTTCCAATTGAAATCTATCCATGAAGAAACCATGCCACTTTCACCTTCATTAGGGGTTAGAAGCCTCTAGGATGGATGCCAAACCCACAGGTTGGGCAGAGCACCCCAAAGCCTTTGTGCACATAATATGATGAATATTTCCTTTGCAGGCACTTGGAAAACACTAGAGGATGACGTCATATCCCTTTGCACCTGAAAATTGGCCTTTGGAGGCCTAGTGCATCATTTCCTAAGCCCTTGACGTCACTTGAGGCTAGGGTTTGGTGGGGTTTAATGGTTCTAGGGGTGATGTGATGTGGTTTGAGGGAAGAAGATTCATGGCATGACACTCTAACACATGAGAGCTTGACACATGGCCTTTGGAGGCCCAACAATTTGCATCTTAAGGCTCAACATCTCACTTTTAGGCCCCACATCACCCTTCTAGGGCACGACATCACCCTTTTTAGGGATTTACTTTATGTTGTTTTCATATTTGTAAATTGTAAAGAAAAATAAAGGGGGTTGACCCTCTTTTAATTTGTTGTTGACAATTTTATGTGGAAAAATTGGTTTAGATGACCTCATATAAGTAGAGGATCATCTCACTTTCATTTTACATAACTCATCACTTGAGAATTACATATTTTGGACTGAAATTTTTGGCCTCCTTGGACATTTTCACTATTTCTCTTTTCTCTTGTGCAAACAGATACAACACTTGTCTACTGGTGGAATAAAAGCTAGTGATTTCTCTTGGTGGTGTTTATTTGGCATTTAGTGGATGATATCTTGGTAGTAAAGGTACTTTTCATGCGATCTCTTGGATTGGTGAGTAATTTTTTGCAATTTATTATTATTTTGATTATCTAAATTCAAGAAATGCATATAAAACCCTAGGAGGAGTAAAAAGGCTTACACCCTCCACCAAGGTTTAATTTTTTTTGTCATTGAAAGGCTATAAGGCTTGCAACAAGACGTAAAAAGGCTTAAACCCTTGTTGCAAGGCTTAGCTAGGGTATCCTCTAGGAAGTAAAAAATCTTACACCCCTAGAGAAATCTCAAACCCTAGTTCATCTTGGTTTCCAAGCTAGACGATTTGGAAGGATTGTGTTGGGTTTTATAAAGGCTTAACTCTAAAAAACAATCTCTCTTTCCTTTTTGCCTAGCTCGCCTTCCAAGGAAGAGACTTCATTCACGCTTGACAAGGCACTAGTATATTGCATTGGAGATTGTTAATTATTGCATTGGTTAACGTGAAAGTTGATGATTTGGAATTGTTCAAGTTGAATCTAAAATTTACACGCTTTAGGCTCTCTTATGTTATAAGGGTGTCTTGATTATCCAAATGATTGTGTTGTAAAAAACTATAATACCCCTAGGTTGAACCCCAATTGTAATGTAAATGTAATTTTATATATAATTTGGTGAGTCGTGGGCACACAAGTTTTGGGTACAGTTTAGCACACATGAACCAAGGGAAGAGTGTGTGTCGTTTCATAACTTTGTGTGCACATGAGTAAGTGCGTGAGGATTGTCGTGTGCACGAACCAAGGAAAGAGTGAGTGTCCATTTCATAACTTTGTGCGCACCTAGGTAAGTGCGCGAGGATTGCTTCAAAGTGCGCACTGTACAATATTTGTAGCCAGGATATTTTTTGGGGAGGAGAGACTTTGTATATATGTATATTGAGGCCAAAGTGCCTACATGGTTATTAGGCCGGAGAACTTGGATTTGAAAAAGGCCAGCGCACCTATTTTTGTAAAATGAAATTGCAATTAGATATTAATAAACATAGCATTGCCTGTAGACCAGTCAGACGAAAAGAGACGGGGGGTTAAAACTCCACTAGAATGGGAAAGGGGTGTGAAGCTTAAAGGGAATATTTTAATAATATTTCAAAAAGTATAATTATGGGATATGTATTTATCTTAATTTCCTAAGGAATGGGAATGGGTCACCAAGTGGAGCTAAGTTAGCTCTTAAGGTGACAAGTGTGCAGTTATAATCATGCAAATATATAGTTGGGCCTTAGTGTATTTGGGGGGGGATTCACTCATTCCTTTAGGAGGGAGACCAACTTTCCTCAGCTAAGCATCCATATCTTGTTGTAATTGGTTGTCATCACATAACCTTGTGCTACATAAGGCCTGTGTGTGAATGAAGAGGCAGGTTGTCAATCCTGTGTGATATTGAAGAAGTGGTTGTCAGACCCATGTACTATTGAAGAAGCGGGTTGTTAGGCCCGTGTTGGACGAAGAAGCGGGTTGTTAGGCCCGTGTTTGTTGAAGAAGTGGGTTGTCATGCCCGTGAGCATTATCTCTAGGCAAGAGGACTGCTAGGAATTGCTTTACCAATCTGCCTAATTGCGGCTACAAGGCCTTGATACTTCATGCATGACATGTTGTTGAAGCCATGGAAGGGAAGTGGGGCAATCGAAGGATTGTTGAGCAGAGAAGGGGCACACTTCATGGGGTGGGAGAAGCATGTGGGGAAGAGGGATTTTAGTCTGTTTATTGGGGTTGACACCTTTGTCTGAGTGTTTTGACTGTGGATAGACCTTAGCTTGGCTTAGGAATCCTTTGCCTAGGTGGATATTTATCCCTAGCTCGGGGGTGACTTGTTGCTGAGAGTTTCTGAGTGGCAGAGTCTATGGTTGGGAGGAACATCTAAGGTCTGTGCGCAATTGGTAGATTACAACAAAAGGTAAGTGTCTTCTTATGTGTATTATTCTCTGAGTAATGTGCATATACATGTTAAATATATCATGTGTTATAGATGTATATATGTATTTGTGTGTGGATTATGTATGTTGTAGAAATGCATGTTTGTTGAATTTGCAGGGAATGGACTATGACAAGTTTATATGTGTTTATATATTGTTCAACTTGTGATTTCTTATGCTATTGTTGTTTATGGAATTGATACATAGTTATGTTGGGTTTTGCATATATTGTCAGTGCTACATAATTGTTGTGGATGTAGAGCGTGGTAGTTATTAAGTGTTTTCTGTTAGATAATTTTGTGATAATGGTTATGGAATTTTGAGGCAAGGCTTGAATCATTGTGTGTGCAAAGTGGTAATATTTTGTGCAAGCGAATGCGACAAATCTCGCGCACAACATAGTAATGATTGCACCCGTAGTTTATTATGAGTTATTTATGTTGTTATAGTCGCTATCTTGTTAAGTAACTTCAACATTAATCGTATGGGTTCTAGCGTGAAGCTAGAAAAGGTGTGTGTGATGAGGGATGATCAACACAGCCGACACAATGACGGTTGAGCACGCAGATTTTCTAAGACATAGTTATTGCACGTGATACGTGACCGGTTGCACGCACTAGGAAAACATAGTTGCGCGTAGCACAAGGCTAGTTGTGCACGTTGTTGGTTTCAATGAGTTTCTTCTGCAGAATAAATAATTGATATCAAATCTTTATTTAGCAAAGTTGTGATGGTGGAGACTATACAATGTGGTAACAAGATTCAACTAGGATGATGGATACGTTACAAAGTGGTATTAGAGCTCAAATTTTGATGTGACATGGCCCTTTAGAATATTTGGGGATGTTAAACAAACATTAAGGTACATCCATTAGGGCTGCAACATAACATTAAGGTACATCCATTAGGTACATCCATTTGCCACTTTTCTACCAATAAAAATTACTTGTAAGTTATGATATTTGATCTATTGGTTGAGAGCTATTGTTTGGGTGGTTTACTTGCTAATTTCAGTGGAAGACTTGTTGTTGTAGAAAAATTTTGCTACAACCATTGGGATTTCTTAAATACTTGTTGATATCACTCTTTATCAACCCTACTTTGTCATCTAATTCATTGCTTTAAGCATTGGAATATTATCTCTAAGTTGCATGATAATTTATCCAATATCATATGTTGACTAAATGACGTAATTTGCACCCGTTATAAACTTGTCATTGCTTATATGTATTTCCTTACTGCTGAAATTTTGGGACAACAAACATAACTTTTCATTTCCCTCTTATTCTTGGGCTCTTTACATCATATATTGTATTGGTTTTGGTTTTCTAACATTGGTTTTGCAGGTACTCTTCATTGGCAACCTTTCTTTGACCGATACTCATCTTCCATTTAACCCTTAGAACTTATTTGTTTTACCTATAGGGGTGTTCCATTCATCTCCTTGACTTCTCCTTGAAATTCCCCTTAGGGTCACCTGGGAAGCCTCCCTTGTGTAGCACTTGTCCTTCACTAAAATAAGGGGGACATCTATTGAGGTGACAATGATAGGTGTCCCCATTTGTGTCACACACTTGTTTCTTGGGTTGGGATTTTCCCAAACTACAATCTATGTGATAACATTTTTGGCATTGTTTCTAGGAGGATTTTGAATCCTTTATATTCCCATAATGACACTTGCCAAGTTATTCCCAAATCATTTACCCATAGCTTGCCTGGAAGTTCCCTTTTGACTTTTGATGAACTTCATATAATTTTATCTTGCAACTCCATTGAGGGAAGATACCCTCACCATGTTCAATGAACCTTGAACTCATATGGCGACTATGTTAAGGTGTCATTTCAGACAATGGAATTATGGCACCAGGGGATTTGCATGACACTCATGATGGACCGTTGCTCAAAATTTTCAATATCACAAAGACATTTTTACAGATGGAAATGAAAAAGGTTGTTGATGAAGCTGCTAAGCATATGATGAGTCTTATAAAGGATTTATCTTAGGAATCTACTGAATAAAAACTCGGTGAGGCACCTCTTACTGAAGAGGAATCCCTTGCAGATGAAGAAGAGATTGAAGAACACATATATAAATAAATTTTCCAAGAAGATCATGATAAAGTTTCTCAAACTGAAGATCTAGACAAGATATTTGTATCCATGCTCCCACTTGATGAAGATGAGGAAGTGATTAGTTCCAATGATACAGTTTATCAACACATTGATGATTTCATACATGTTGGAAGGCATAGATGGGACATGGGTTGTTTCATTTTTTATGGAGACCCCATCTACAACATCGAGGGAAGCCTCCAGATAAAGAATGCACAAATATTTCCTTTGGAAGGGTTGTATGAACCCTTGGATAAGACAAGTGTTCATGAATCACACCATAAAATTCCAAGTGGTTTTAGAGAATGGTTTCCCACCTTTTCAGGTCAAGACTCTGCATCATCTCAACGTCACTTGGAGGGGTCGTCCTTGACCTATCTCAGTTGTATCATGGACATTTATTGTTTTAGGGGCTTTTGAGGGTTATTAACGCTAGGGTTGCCTCATATTTAAAGGCTAGCATTACCTCATTTGTAAATCACAACTCACCACTTGTGAGAAACACTTATATTTTCTCTCTTCTCTTATTTTCTACTATGGAGTACTTGTGTGCACCTTTGGGAGGATGATCTTGTGGATGTTTTCTTGGTTTTGATGGATGACTTATGAAACTAGGGTTTCCTCATGCATAATGACCTGGATTAGTAAGTGCTCTTCTTCAAGTTTAAGTGTCTGTTCATGGTATATTATGGTGGATGTTTTATTAGATGGTTAATTGTTGCATGCTACCTTATATGCTAGGTTCATTTTGCTAGAAACTCTAAATAGGGATTCAGATTGTTTATGACCCTCCCTTTTTTCATTCATCTAGATTTTTTTAAGCATTTAAGACCTAGTATATGGGTTAAGATTGTTTATCCCCCTTGGGTTTGTCTTATCTAGTTCAAAACCTTGGATTTATGAGGGGATATATGTTAGGGTTTGACATGGTTCACTTAGATTTTCAATCTAGACATCGTAGAAGAAGGAGATGATACTAGGTTTTACGAGGGTATAAATTGTAGGGTTAGTCTTTGTGAGGTTTAATCCTAGCCCTATGAGAGTATAGTCCTAGGGTTTCAAAACCTCCAAGTCTTCTTGGTTATCTAACCTCCCATTTAAGGTGTTTCTTGACTCCATTTTCCCAAAGAAACAAGACGACACTATTATTTTTCTTGCAAGTGATACAAACTCTCAATTATTACTCTCTCTCTCTCTCTCTCTCTCTCTCTCTCTCTCTCCATTTTCCCAAAGAAACAAGACGACATTATTCTTTTCCTTCCAAGTGATACAAACTCTCAATTAATACTCTCTCTCTCTCTCTCTCAAAGATTTTTGGTAATTTAGATATTGCATTGCATCTCCATGTTTATTGTATCTCAATGCCTTGCATCCTAGTCCATTTATTTGTTGCTGACATAAATTATGTTACAACCACTAGGGCTTGAACATATTGCAATTAATTATCTTAATCTCATGATATAACATGCATACAATCATTGTCTAACATCTCATACATATTCTACTCACTAATTGACATCTTTCTAATAATATTTGTTGATTTTAGGACTACTAACTTGTTGTTGTTGCAAATCAAAACATTGTTGAAGCGCATTGTCTTTTATCCTAAGTTTTATTACAACAACCTATTCTCCTTGATATCTAGTGCTCTGGGGCTTATTATTTTTTCCTTAGACTTGGTATTTATCATTGAATGCATTGGAACAGTTCTCACACATACACACGATCAATTACCTTGTTTAAATTCATTCTAACCTTGCCCTTTTCCTAGACCTAGCCTATCTCACCAAGTCACCAAGATAGGGGTCCATAGACTTCCCTTTATCTTGTTATAGTATCCCTTGAGGTTGCAAGGGAAGCCTCCCTTGTGTTGGATCCTCGTCCATCACTGAAACGAGGGAAGTACTTACCTAAGTAATAGTGGAAATTACTTCCATATGTTACACCGGTTTAACACTTTGTGAAGGCTTTGCACAAGTGCTAGATTTTGTGATAATAGGGAGCAATATTGAAATTTTCCAAGCAACCTACTCGTAAAAAAAATATTCCCTATCACAAGACATCTTACATATGGTTTAAAATGGTGCCTTTCCTAAATAAATTTTTGATCAAATATTTAACCTTTAATAATGAAAACAAAACCTAAAACGTATTTAGCAACATGTAGACATCATTGTTCTTCATAAGAAGATAAAGTGGATCTATAACCAATGATTTACAACCTCAAAGTTTAAGAATCTAGATTCTATTATGGAGGTACTTGGCTATTGAACAAATTGGTAAAAGTTAAGTTACTGAGAATGGTAAAATTTTAAACGTGGTTGTTGCAATTCATAGTAATATATATTGATAATTGAGATATAAATGATTGTTTAAGAAATATTTTATCTATCAAAAAATCATTTCGATAAAAAATTTATTCATCCGTGAAAACTTTCTAGTAAAAATGTTAACCAAAATTGACAGACAAAATCCTTATCAAATTCCAACCCTCAATGGGAGTTTGTGAGTCCCTTGCTCACTTAGCAAGGGATATCCCCATCACCCAAAGACTAATGACTCAATTTGGGTTGTCTTTTGATTATTTGTGTTCATGTAATTAATTTTAAAACCATTATAAATTCATCTTTAATATTATTCCACATTCATGGTTTTATTGATTGGTTTTGATATGTATTTCAAGTTTGAAGTGAGTCAAGTGGGCTTGAAGGAGGAGAGAAGAATTCCATGTGTGAAAAAAACATATCTATAGCATCTATGATCATATGTAAACCATGACATAATAATATTATTACCTAAATCATGTTAGCAAGTGAGGATAAAGAAAAAACCAAGTGTGTTGTGGCTTCCTTGAGCCATTGTCAACCTCAACAGGCCCAACAAGGTTCAGGAGGTTGGGGTACTTGTTCCTTGAGGATGGGCCTTGATAATATATGTATATCATGTTATCAACGGTATGGAGTGATCCTAACTCTAACAACAACAAAAAACTTCTTAGAATGAGCCCAAGAGTAATTAAAAATAATAATTAAAAGGGGGCCTTCATGAAAACCCCTATGTTTTTTCAAAACTAGAAACTCTTCAATTGTTTTTCATCTTGAGAAATTGTAGATCGCATTGTGTAGTAGACTTAGAAATATTTTCAATGAGTGGACAGATACCTCATTTTGATGTCAAGAACCCCCCTTTCATATTCATTTAAGTTCAACAAGCCTCACTAATCTGAAATCATTAAAGCACATTTACCAACCTATAGGAAACAAAATCCAATTCTATCAATTGTGTTGGATTCATAAATCCCAAAAACCTATAGGTAGACACTTTCATCCAAAAAATTGACACCTTGACTAGACACTCATTTTTATGCTCAAAAGCATTTTTTTAATACAAGTGTGGACATGCACGTGACAGTGCTTCATCTGAATTAAATTCCATCTATTTTGCATCGATCCCTATTGCATGGGGTCTTAATATGCTAAAAACAATTGGTGAGATCTATTGATATTATGGTAGCTGCAAGAGGTATTAAAATCCATGTGTAACCTTTGGCTAGAATAGAATATTCTGAAAGCAAGAGAAACCCTAAACAAATGTGTAGAAACCCTAGAATACAAGTCGGCTCAATAAAAGAATTAATATTAAAGTATTAGATTCTAAAAGGACAAGTCGGCCCAGACAAGTGATAAGAACCACTATAAATAAGAGATGATCTAGCTCATTTGTACACACACACTTCACACACTCTCTTAGTCAAGTCTGGCACAAGTTTGGAGCTGCAGCTGCAAGGATGGAAGGTGGATCTTCTGGGATGGTTCTTGGTCTCTCTCTCTAGCGCCATCTAGCCTAAGATGTGTGCCATATCCTCTAGTATCTTTTGGTTGTGTTCTTGGTGATATTCCTTGGTGTTATTCTTGGTAAGTGCAACTGCAACTGTTGCAACTGAGTATTTTTCTTGTTTTGTGGCTTTGGGATTTTTTGTTTGGTGAGATATCTTTGGAGAAAGATGATCTCTCTTGATTATCTGTTGGTTCTAGTGCTGCTTCCGGAATCATTCTATCTATAAAAGGTTATGGTACTCGGGGGTGGTTGCATGCCTATGGTTGGGTGAAAATAGTGATTGTCTATGGTAAAACGAGCACATCAAATATTTTAACAAGTTATGGGCCCACACCACCTTCAAGACTATCTAACCATTGGAAGGTAGTGTGGCAGTTCTTTGTTAAGCTCGTTGTAGCTCCAGCTAGGGTTTCTGATTGTGTAGCTGCAACAAACCTTAATCCAACTCTTTGGGCACTTTAAGTCAAGCGTTGGACCTAATTTCTGGATATTCCAGTGTGCCTTAGCCTAGCACACCTGTTGGTACTCTCAACAAGCAAAAACGTCAAGTTTGAGTTTTTGGTCAAAATCAAAGTCAAAGGTTGATTGGTCAAAGTCAAAGTCAAAGGTTGACTAGTGAAAGTTGAAATTTTCTAGCTTGTTCTAATCATTAAACCTTTTTTATTCAATTTATAACCTCTTCTTGACAAGATGGTGTCTAGTTTCAAATTAGAAGACAAGATAAACGATGTTGCAATTTTCAAAGGTGTGCACTTGTATATACTTTTCTTGTTATATCATCTAGCAAAGCATGAGTGTATTTTGCAGGGAATGTAAGAGACCTTTTCCAAGCAGTGATCTTGGATTCAATACATTCATAGGAACAAGTAGTTGAGGCTCTAGGTTCCATGTTTGATTGATCACATTGTTAAGTTTCAATTTGCACAATTCAGGTTTGATGGTTGCTATAGTACAAGTAAATATTATAGTTGAGACAACAATCTTTGAAGGGTTCTATTACTGCTAGGCATACTTGGTTGTATGTAAGTTGAGACAAACAAAGTTCGCTCACACAAAGAATATCCAATATTAATACGATAGTACACAAAAATCCATATAGGATAATAATAATATGAATAATGAATATGATATGAAATGATTACAATGAGAATGAGTGCTTGTTTATATATCCTCACATGGGTTCCCTTTCATGAATAGACACATCCTTTAGATAAGACATGATTTTATTTATTTATAATGTGTTTAATTATTATTTATTATATCTATTTCTATATATATTGTGTTCATAACATTGCCTTCCCCTTAAAATTGTTGTCCTCAATGCATACTTTATGGAAGACTTATCTCTTGCTCTGGCTTGTAATTATTGTCTCCTAATTCTTCATTCTTGAGTTAGTAGTCGTTGAGGACCTGAGACGATAGGATCTTCCAAGTGTTGAGCAAAATTGTTGAATAGTAAAGGAGTCTTCCCATCCTAATTCGATCTTCTGTTGATTTGGGATTTTATAGGGTTCTTGGAAAGAACTTGATACATTTCTACTCCCATGATAGCTTCTACTTTGATCCCCACTTGTAGTGGAAGTAATATTCTTCAACATATCAGTTATTTGTTTCTATTGATACATTGATTGGCTGAAGTATCGACTTTTGCGATTAGGATGTCGATAAAGCATCCTTGCAACTTGATCTTTACTTCGTATACTTGTAGCTTTTTCTTGATTAACTTTTGGAATTGAGTCTTCTTCATACCCATGGATTGTTTCTTCTTCAACATTTGAAGACCTCTTTACATGAGTTCTAAGGTTGACTAGATCTGTATTAATTCCTTTAACCAAAATTGAGATTTTTACATATAAAGATTTCTCTAGCTCCTTAGGTTCAGTAATTATATCTTTATCAACTATTGATTTTTTTTTATCTAGCTCTTCTTGTAAAGACTTCTTATCATGCTTAAGTCTTTTAATTTGTGTCAGTAAATCCTAATTATGTTGTTTTAATCGTAAAAGTTATTTTTTATCTTCTAACTCATCATCTTTATTTTTTATTCTAGATTCTCCTTTCTTTCATCCTTTAAGATTTTAATTTTTTCTAGTAAATTTTGATTAAGGTTCCTTAGGCAAGAGATTTCTTCCTCTTCTTTGGTTAATTTCTCTTTGAGACCTTGAATTTCTTGTTCCAACTTTTGAAAACACCGCTTCTTCTCCTCGGACTTCATGATTTTTGCAAGTAGTTTCTGATTATGATTTCTTAGGGGGGAAATCTCTTCGTTTTTTTCAATGATGATCTTGTCACATTCTTTATGTCGATCTTGCAACTTTTGTATTGACTTCCGGTTATCTTCAAGGATCACTTATGATGTGTCCTTTAGGTCTTCTGATGATAGAGCCTCTAAAATTGACTTCATTGTAATGTCCTATAATGTGATTTTCTTCTTCTTATAAGAAAATGTGAAAACTTTCTCCTTGTGTTGAAAATAAAAGTACTCAATGTATCTACCCAAGTTGACCCTAGAATTATATCAACATTGTCTTGATACATTGATACCACATTGAATTGACCTATGAATTTGCAATCACCAATAGATAGTTGTAGGTTCTTAATTTCATATTTCTCATCGGAAAGACACGTGTCATTTTCAATTATATTTGGTTCTAAAACCATTAATTGGTTCGATAGGTCAACATTAATGTGATTTTTCTTAGCGTTCGAGCAAATAACGACGTTGATATTCTTTCCTTGAAAAATCTCATTAACTTCTAATAAGACATCTGCATATTTTTTATAAGTATGAAGGAATCTTCCTTGTTTTTCACCACGAAACTCCATTTATATAATTATATGTTTGAACCTTGAAATATTATAATAATATATATTACTTTTCTTCACCTTCTAAATATAAGATTATTTATTTTCTTTAAGTATATAACCCTTTCTTTCTTTCCTTCCTTCCTTTATATATATATATATATATATATATATATATATATATATATATAATTTCTTCTAAATATATATAATTAAAAAACTTTTACAACTTTAAATATATTTCCACTTTATATCTCTTCTTAAACCTTCCAATGATATTTTAAAATTACCCTTTATAACTCTTCATATAATACAAGATATATTTTATACTTTATTTTAAAAACCCACTCAATGTTATGCTTTGAGTAATACTTTTCATATCATAAAAAGCAATTCTTACACATTTTCTTTAACTTAAATGTGGTAATAGGTTATCAAAAACCCTTTGCTGGTTTCCAAAAGCTATGATGCTTTTTCAAAGGGTCGTGTTTTATATAACTTAGGATAATTTTTAACACATTTATGCAATGGTTTTGTCTAGTTGTTCTACGAAATGAATTTTTTTTTTACCGGAATTCAGCGATATAAATTTACACGAATTTTTATTTTTTGTTATTCAAAATCTATTTTTGAATGCATAAATAAATTCAGAATGCAAAAAAACCTTAGGGTACGATTATACATAAATAATCACTCAATTCTACAAATCTAACAATTTTTCACCAGATTTCGGGCAAAAGTCCCTCGAAAAAATCCTCATTTCATAACATGTTTAACCTATTATGCAATTGTTGTTGTACGGACGCGATGGTCAACCTTCACACATACTTCGGGCTATGATTTGCTTGAGGTGGAAGGTCCGACTTTTAATTTGTCTTGAGCCCTATGAAATTAATATTGATTACGATCATATACTCCAGTGGAAAGCATATTCTTTCCTCGAAAACATTGGTTTCAAGGAATCTCAGTGGTTCTGGGGGCTCATAGACTACGAATTCTTTAATAAATATTACAAATCTATAGTTACTATGATACCTGACAATGTGGTCACCGCTAGACTAATCTCATACGTTGATGGTAGGCCGTTTAATCGTTAATATTTTCATATATAATTTTTAATGTCACAGTTTCCATGGTCGGAAACATAACTTCTCTTGCGATTACAGCTGGCAGAGTGGCTGCTAGAATATCACGGGTTTCTCTCTCTCTTGGTGAGTGTTCATATATGTTTACATAGGAACCCTACGCCCACGCATTTCTGGTGCTAGATATTTTACTCCACTGCTAACTATAGATTCACCCCTTTCGTTTATGTTTGTGCTTCCCAAAAAAATCTGTGAACCCTATGCGTGGGGGCTCTATTTTTCTACTTGTAAACTGAATTTCTTCGACACTTTGCCCTTTCTCTCTTCTCAACGACAATTGGCAGCGGAATACTTTAATTTGTGGTGGAAATGTTAGACTTCAATTGGCCAGAGGTCCTTTTATGGTCAAAGACCTACAACAGAAAATTTATGCACTAAAAACCAATGTTTTATTGCCAAGGCAATGAATTTTGACCAAAGGTCAAGTGGCCAAGGGCCAGCATGACGATTACTCTCCAAAAGAGGGCATTGGTTCTAAAGGTGGAAAGGCCCTCAACTATTGTTAGAGGAAGGGCATGTGGGTGGTGGCTTCAAGAAGAGGTTATTGCTGCCAAGGAAGGCAAAGCCTCCTAACAAGTTACCGAAACCCACAAGGGGTGGTTGCTCCAAGGTACAATGGTTATGTAAGGTTAAAGGGCCCAGGGGGGGCTTGTACTCAAAGGAGGGAAATGTCTATTTGGAAAAGTGTTAGCAAAAGAGCGGGCTTTGGTGAGAGAAACCCATGACCAAAGGAGGAGGCAGTGGGAGATAAGAGGAGCGCCACTATAATTAAAGGAGGTTGTTGGTATTCTAGTAGTGGGAGGAGCATGCCTCCCCAAAACAAAGGCAACCGTAAACAAAGGAGGAAGGTATCGGAATGAATGGTGCCTAAGCCAAGGTTATCAACTCTAAGGGTGTGGAGGGTGGATTGGGCTAGAAAAGGGCTTGAACTCTAGTAACCAATCTAGCTAAAAGGCCACCAAAAAATTGTTGGAACCACAAAAACCATTGAAAAAACTAGTAAGGGACTTGGAGGCCAAGAACAACAGAGGCCATGGAGGCATCAAACCATAATGCCTTGCGAAGCAATCCCAAAAAATTACCAAAAACACCACAATGTTGCCTAGAAAACCAAACATTGACAACCCAAGAATAGTGGTATGAAAAAATAAAAATCACTACTCTAGACATGGTGGAACAATGAAAATTATTCCTCAATGCATGGATTTGACTAAAACATAATAGTGAGCTTAGATCTTTGGAAGATAATAATAGGGGCTTTGCAGGTTTGAGTCCAAAACTGAAAGAAGGGTTCTAAAGCTCTTTGAATGCTTAAGATGTCTACCAAACATGATCATGCAAAGGAATAAAGAACTTTTGCGTGCAGTTGAAAAATCCTTCATAGTTGTCACAAGCTACTCAATCTTTGAACAACAAAGGACTTAATCTCATAGAAGCTTGACTACCGTGTTGAACTCAATAGGTGGGAAACCACAGGGATGAACATCACAAACAAATAACTCACACAAATTAAAGATCAAGACACCAATATTGATGTGGTAAAACCTTCACACAGGGGCACATCCATTAAGCAACAAAAAGTTGTACTACTCAAGAAAGAAACACTACATCCAATGCATTACTCTTGGAATGGCATCACACGAATATATGGCTATCACTGACAAATGACCCTCTATGATCTTTAAATAAAGATCATGACCAGTTAGATGAAAAGTTACGAAGCAAGTGTCATGTAATAGCAAGAGTAGGAGCATCGTCGAATCAACCATACACAAGATAGAATGGTGATTGTGGGATACAAAAATACAATAGCAGTGAAATGGATGGGAACTCATGAATGGGTAAGAGTGTAAGACTTAGTAACTGCAAGACAATTAGGCAATTTATGAAGGTTATGCAAACATTGTAAATGTAAAGTGAATAAAACAAAATAGATTTTAAAAAAAAGAAATAAATGACATAAGAAAATAAAAATAGGAGAGGAGTGAGACATAGGAAACAATAGTCAAGCTCTAGGCATTCCCATTATCCTAACTCTTTCTATTTTCTCATGTAATTTTACTTTCAAAGAGTCTTTTGGCCAAGGAAAAAAAGATGAACAACATTGTAACCAAAGATAGCCAAATGAAATACTAAACTCCATTCAAAGCTGGTTCCCATTTGGGTTAGAGGGTAAATAATGTTTCTGTGTGTTTTAATTTATCTAATGTGTGCAGGGATGCTTTGAACATTTTAATCACTGTTAACCGTTAGTTAGTGAGCTAAAATTTCATAATTTAATTTATATTTGGAGTTTTGGAGTTTTCATTCACACTTATTTGATGTAGTTTATGAGTAAATGGATATCCAAACAGCTCTCATTTCCCCACCGTTGGTTGATTTATGAGATTGGAGATCAGTGAAAGTGTTATTTGGCTTTTGCAATCTTGGTAGGAGTTTCTAAATTGGTTTAATCAAGAAATTTTTCAATCTGTAGAGTGTAATTCTCTCCCTCATTCGGATTTCTCAATCCTTGGGCCGATTCCACGTTGCATGGACCGAATTTCATACCTACATGTGCATTTGCAGCTTCCCATGGTTCGTACAACAATTAATTTATATAGTGATACTAAACGGGGTCGTACGACCGCATTTCCATCTCCAAAAATTCCACGCAGGCCATACGGACGTACGTGGCTTGGTGGGCGTCTTCGTCTTTCCTGGAACGTGTGACTGTTCTCTGGGTCGTTTCCGCTTGACTTTGGCGACTCAATCCATCCCTTTGAGCCATTACTCATTCCCCGGGCAATTTAATTTACTTGCCTGGGCCGATTTCTTCCTTGGCCGAGCGATTCATCTTTCCCTTAGGCTGCACATTTCTCCCTGTGCGATTTTCTATTCAGTTGATTAGGCGGACCGTACACTGGACTGTCTCTGCGTTTCAAGTTTGGAATGTTTGGGCCGATTGCTCACTCGCCGGCTTCAACACAATCACTCATCTCAGTTATGTGATTCATGTTTTTTGTCATATATATGAGAAAAAGAGAAGAATAATGTGATTGTGCATGCGAGAGCTGAGAATAAAATTAATTGCAATCAAATGAAAGAAGAGATAATCATTGGTTGAATCTTGTAGTAGCCACAGCGCCCTCATTTCTTTTTGGATCTTTACTGTATCAACTTGTAACAAAGTCTTCAATAGCTCTTGTCACTAAAATGTTGGGTGTATAAGAAGTAGTAGCACCTATGCTCATAGAAGTCTGAGCATGACCAAATAGGCTTTGAGTCCCTGTTTTGAATAAGTTACATTGAAAGGATTGGAAGCATTGCTGAGTTTGACATAGAGCTTGGCGGCTGTAGCAAGTAGCAGGGATTTTGAAAACCCCAGAGGCGTGGCATTGGAGGGTGGGATTGATGGCCAGCATTGGTCCTACCTAGCCACAAATAGAGGGACCTAGCCACAAATAGAGTATTGAACCAGCCAATCAATTCAGAACACATAACTTAATTGCAGTGTAATAACCCACCATCCGATGTCACAATTTTTCCTTGCTGTTGTAGCAATTTATGGGCATTTTTGAGTGATGACTTTTGTCAAACACTTAGACTCTAGGTTAAGTTCACTATGGGATTCCTCAGTTCTGCTGTGGTATTTGGTATTTCTAGATGGATTTCTGAAGTGTTATTGGTGGTTTGCATATGGTTTGGGTGTGCCAAATATTCCTTTTAATACAGTAAAGATATATAATAACAAGCATATAAAAAGAACTTATCTCATAGTTGATATAACACGGAAAACACAGTAGAGATAAATCTATTTTTTTATCAGCTTTAACTGAGCAATGACATTAGTAACAACTCACAGGTCTACATGATAAATTTACAGCTGATAGTTCCTTATTGGCTGGAAGAATAGGCTAATAGACTACCCTCCAATGACACTTTGTTGTTCCCAATATTGACCTCCCAAAAAGATAAATCACCCCTTTCCAAAGAAAACGATCTGTTACATTTGCAAGATGCCACAATGGCTCAGACCTGCCTCGTAAAAATGAGCTCGGTCCCCATACACAGCAGATGATATTTATGAGAAAAGTGCAGCTCTGCTGCCCACAAATTGACCTCCCGAAATGGCTGGAAACTCGGCTGCAATACCAAACCTCTGCCCATAAAATACGCCCAACAAAGAAAAGACAGCCTCCTCTGCCAACTAACACGACCCAACCAAGGAATGCACCCTCCTTGCTATCCAAACTCGGCCCTATAGTACCAACTCGACCTCCACCAAGAGCTTCGATCCACAGTAAAGGAACTTGTCCTCTTGGGCAAGTAATTCGACCCAACCAACAATAGAATACTGCCCAACCTCAAGAACTCGCCCAACAAGAAAGTTCGACCCCAATACAAGCTAATTCGGCCTCCAACCTCGAGAAATCGGCCTCCTTACCAGGGGAAGAACTCGCCTTATTCAATCAAATTGACCTCCACAATAAAAACTCCGCTGCCAAATGATGAGAAAACCAGCCATAATGAAGTACAATGAAAGATTGAATGATCTATCCTCCATGACCGACTAGGGTTAGGGTTTTTCATCCAAGATTCAAAGCCACAAAAGTTCTCTCAAATTCCTTTTAGAAAAATATTTATAAACTCAATTTACTTTTTTTAATTAATAACTCAATGTCACTTTTGAAATATAACCTTGTTTAACCAAGTGACATCAAATAATCACATCAAATAATCACCTTGACCCCCTTTCTTTATTGCTTATAGCCTACGAGAGTCAACTAGGCTACTACACCATCCATCTGGGATGATCACTTGGAAAAGGACATCACAGTCCTCTATTCCCGAGATTGCTTGCCCTCAAATAACAACAAACAAGGATGTTGCAAAATTTGCTCACTCTCCCACATGGCATCTCCTATCGACCAATCCCTCCACTTGACACGTTATTCCTTGATCACTATGCTCCTCAATCTCCTTCCCCAAATGTCCAAAACCTCCTCGAGAGTCAGTATCATCCCTCCCCTCTCATCTAGTGGCGGTAATTCAATGGAAGTGGTAACATGTGGTAACCACTCATTCTTTAGGCTTGACACCTGAAAAACACTACGAAGTTGGTTACCCTCTGGCAACTCCATCCCATAAGCTACCTCTCCAACTCCTCGGGTCACCCTGTAGGGACCATAGAGGTGAGGCCGCATCCTCTCAGCGCCACCTCTCCTCAATGAAAATGGTCTATGTAGTTACACCCTCAAGAAAACCACGTTTCCAATCTCGAAACTGTGCTCCACCCTATGTCTATCGGCATACCTCCTCTGTTGATCATGGGTGGTTTGTAAACTATCATGAGTGGTGTCGTAGTAATTTTCACCTAAACGTAACCACTCTATCCATGACCTCACATAGTCCTGCAAATACCTCCCAGCCTGTAGGTTCACCATATGCGCTTGACCATCCGTCTGAGGGTAAAAATTAATATTGGGAGTCAAACCTGTGCCTGCAAATCTAAGCAGCTCCTACCAACAGGCGCTATGAAACATGTTATCTCGATAACTGGCAATGACTTTGGGTTGCTCGTGGACTCTAAACATCTCCCCCCGAGATAACTCTATCACTCGTGTTGCCCCATACTTCGAAGAAATCGTATGAAAGTGCGTGAACTATGATAATTAGTCAATCGTTGCACACATACTATCTGCTCCCTACACCCTTGGCAAACCTGTGATGCAATCTATCAACATGCTCTCCCACTCTCGCTTAGAAAGGGGCAAATACTGCATCAACCCTGCTGGATGAGTATGCCCCGACCTGCTCGGCTGACAAGTTGTACACTCCCCCATATCTCCCAACACCTCGTCTGCAAAGTCCCTCCATGCGAACCTCTCTCGGACCTGCCTATAAGTGGTAAAGTCACCAGGGTCCCAAACTAGCATGTATTATGTGAAGCACCCTCTACTCATAGCACTGATCTGCAAGGTGCTAACACCAAAGTCCACCTGACTGCCCTTGATAAGCCAGGAAATCATAAGTTGCATAAACTCAATCAACTCCTTAGAAGACCATTCCTCTAAGCAACCAATCCTAAGCATCCCATGAGTAAACTTCAGAAAGCAAAAATTGTCCATCTCATCTGTATCGGCTGTCGAGTTGTCAAACACTGTAGTCCCATGGTCCCAAGCTAATCTCTGAGAGGAACCATCATGTTGACGATGCACCCCTATGATCATAATCGTCTGATCGCCATGCTCAAACTGCACTCTCCTCCCATGGTACCCACTATCATGAATCATACTCAACCTAGGCATCTCAGTGAAGTCAAAACCTACCAATCCACAACTATACTCGATCCTCGGTATCATGAGGGAAAAACTACCTCGCCACATAGAAAAAAACTCCACAAATCCTCTCACAACATCCCCACAACGACGCAGACCAATCACTACCTCAACTATGTCGATCATCAACCTCATCTGAAGCAATCCATTACCCGGATGAATGCCCAAATCCCACCACCAAATTGGAAGTTCACCATTCCCAATGACTACTACAAAGTCCAAATGAAAGAACTTTTCCATGGCCATAGTCCCACCTGTCTCATCCAATTGACTCAGGTGAATCTCCCATGTCTTGTTGTATATAATGAGGGCATCAAATAATAACAATAGTTGCCTCTGCCATTGCCTGCAAGACTGGGAAGTGACTAGTGTGTTGGTCAACCCCAAGGGCATGACCAAGAAATCATAATGAAGTTTGGA
>ML791564.1:366792-381750 GCA_009831015.1 Picea engelmannii | reverse complement strand
CATTGTCTTTTATCCTAAGTTTTATTACAACAACCTATTCTCCTTGATATCTAGTGCTCTGGGGCTTATTATTTTTTCCTTAGACTTGGTATTTATCATTGAATGCATTGGAACAGTTCTCACACATACACACGATCAATTACCTTGTTTAAATTCATTCTAACCTTGCCCTTTTCCTAGACCTAGCCTATCTCACCAAGTCACCAAGATAGGGGTCCATAGACTTCCCTTTATCTTGTTATAGTATCCCTTGAGGTTGCAAGGGAAGCCTCCCTTGTGTTGGATCCTCGTCCATCACTGAAACGAGGGAAGTACTTACCTAAGTAATAGTGGAAATTACTTCCATATGTTACACCGGTTTAACACTTTGTGAAGGCTTTGCACAAGTGCTAGATTTTGTGATAATAGGGAGCAATATTGAAATTTTCCAAGCAACCTACTCGTAAAAAAAATATTCCCTATCACAAGACATCTTACATATGGTTTAAAATGGTGCCTTTCCTAAATAAATTTTTGATCAAATATTTAACCTTTAATAATGAAAACAAAACCTAAAACGTATTTAGCAACATGTAGACATCATTGTTCTTCATAAGAAGATAAAGTGGATCTATAACCAATGATTTACAACCTCAAAGTTTAAGAATCTAGATTCTATTATGGAGGTACTTGGCTATTGAACAAATTGGTAAAAGTTAAGTTACTGAGAATGGTAAAATTTTAAACGTGGTTGTTGCAATTCATAGTAATATATATTGATAATTGAGATATAAATGATTGTTTAAGAAATATTTTATCTATCAAAAAATCATTTCGATAAAAAATTTATTCATCCGTGAAAACTTTCTAGTAAAAATGTTAACCAAAATTGACAGACAAAATCCTTATCAAATTCCAACCCTCAATGGGAGTTTGTGAGTCCCTTGCTCACTTAGCAAGGGATATCCCCATCACCCAAAGACTAATGACTCAATTTGGGTTGTCTTTTGATTATTTGTGTTCATGTAATTAATTTTAAAACCATTATAAATTCATCTTTAATATTATTCCACATTCATGGTTTTATTGATTGGTTTTGATATGTATTTCAAGTTTGAAGTGAGTCAAGTGGGCTTGAAGGAGGAGAGAAGAATTCCATGTGTGAAAAAAACATATCTATAGCATCTATGATCATATGTAAACCATGACATAATAATATTATTACCTAAATCATGTTAGCAAGTGAGGATAAAGAAAAAACCAAGTGTGTTGTGGCTTCCTTGAGCCATTGTCAACCTCAACAGGCCCAACAAGGTTCAGGAGGTTGGGGTACTTGTTCCTTGAGGATGGGCCTTGATAATATATGTATATCATGTTATCAACGGTATGGAGTGATCCTAACTCTAACAACAACAAAAAACTTCTTAGAATGAGCCCAAGAGTAATTAAAAATAATAATTAAAAGGGGGCCTTCATGAAAACCCCTATGTTTTTTCAAAACTAGAAACTCTTCAATTGTTTTTCATCTTGAGAAATTGTAGATCGCATTGTGTAGTAGACTTAGAAATATTTTCAATGAGTGGACAGATACCTCATTTTGATGTCAAGAACCCCCCTTTCATATTCATTTAAGTTCAACAAGCCTCACTAATCTGAAATCATTAAAGCACATTTACCAACCTATAGGAAACAAAATCCAATTCTATCAATTGTGTTGGATTCATAAATCCCAAAAACCTATAGGTAGACACTTTCATCCAAAAAATTGACACCTTGACTAGACACTCATTTTTATGCTCAAAAGCATTTTTTTAATACAAGTGTGGACATGCACGTGACAGTGCTTCATCTGAATTAAATTCCATCTATTTTGCATCGATCCCTATTGCATGGGGTCTTAATATGCTAAAAACAATTGGTGAGATCTATTGATATTATGGTAGCTGCAAGAGGTATTAAAATCCATGTGTAACCTTTGGCTAGAATAGAATATTCTGAAAGCAAGAGAAACCCTAAACAAATGTGTAGAAACCCTAGAATACAAGTCGGCTCAATAAAAGAATTAATATTAAAGTATTAGATTCTAAAAGGACAAGTCGGCCCAGACAAGTGATAAGAACCACTATAAATAAGAGATGATCTAGCTCATTTGTACACACACACTTCACACACTCTCTTAGTCAAGTCTGGCACAAGTTTGGAGCTGCAGCTGCAAGGATGGAAGGTGGATCTTCTGGGATGGTTCTTGGTCTCTCTCTCTAGCGCCATCTAGCCTAAGATGTGTGCCATATCCTCTAGTATCTTTTGGTTGT
The DNA here is from genome assembly GCA_009831015.1 of Picea engelmannii. Taxonomy (NCBI): domain Eukaryota; kingdom Viridiplantae; phylum Streptophyta; class Pinopsida; order Pinales; family Pinaceae; genus Picea; species Picea engelmannii. The sequence continues at coordinate 379,459 of ML791564.1, read as the reverse complement.
GTTCTTGGTGATATTCCTTGGTGTTATTCTTGGTAAGTGCAACTGCAACTGTTGCAACTGAGTATTTTTCTTGTTTTGTGGCTTTGGGATTTTTTGTTTGGTGAGATATCTTTGGAGAAAGATGATCTCTCTTGATTATCTGTTGGTTCTAGTGCTGCTTCCGGAATCATTCTATCTATAAAAGGTTATGGTACTCGGGGGTGGTTGCATGCCTATGGTTGGGTGAAAATAGTGATTGTCTATGGTAAAACGAGCACATCAAATATTTTAACAAGTTATGGGCCCACACCACCTTCAAGACTATCTAACCATTGGAAGGTAGTGTGGCAGTTCTTTGTTAAGCTCGTTGTAGCTCCAGCTAGGGTTTCTGATTGTGTAGCTGCAACAAACCTTAATCCAACTCTTTGGGCACTTTAAGTCAAGCGTTGGACCTAATTTCTGGATATTCCAGTGTGCCTTAGCCTAGCACACCTGTTGGTACTCTCAACAAGCAAAAACGTCAAGTTTGAGTTTTTGGTCAAAATCAAAGTCAAAGGTTGATTGGTCAAAGTCAAAGTCAAAGGTTGACTAGTGAAAGTTGAAATTTTCTAGCTTGTTCTAATCATTAAACCTTTTTTATTCAATTTATAACCTCTTCTTGACAAGATGGTGTCTAGTTTCAAATTAGAAGACAAGATAAACGATGTTGCAATTTTCAAAGGTGTGCACTTGTATATACTTTTCTTGTTATATCATCTAGCAAAGCATGAGTGTATTTTGCAGGGAATGTAAGAGACCTTTTCCAAGCAGTGATCTTGGATTCAATACATTCATAGGAACAAGTAGTTGAGGCTCTAGGTTCCATGTTTGATTGATCACATTGTTAAGTTTCAATTTGCACAATTCAGGTTTGATGGTTGCTATAGTACAAGTAAATATTATAGTTGAGACAACAATCTTTGAAGGGTTCTATTACTGCTAGGCATACTTGGTTGTATGTAAGTTGAGACAAACAAAGTTCGCTCACACAAAGAATATCCAATATTAATACGATAGTACACAAAAATCCATATAGGATAATAATAATATGAATAATGAATATGATATGAAATGATTACAATGAGAATGAGTGCTTGTTTATATATCCTCACATGGGTTCCCTTTCATGAATAGACACATCCTTTAGATAAGACATGATTTTATTTATTTATAATGTGTTTAATTATTATTTATTATATCTATTTCTATATATATTGTGTTCATAACATTGCCTTCCCCTTAAAATTGTTGTCCTCAATGCATACTTTATGGAAGACTTATCTCTTGCTCTGGCTTGTAATTATTGTCTCCTAATTCTTCATTCTTGAGTTAGTAGTCGTTGAGGACCTGAGACGATAGGATCTTCCAAGTGTTGAGCAAAATTGTTGAATAGTAAAGGAGTCTTCCCATCCTAATTCGATCTTCTGTTGATTTGGGATTTTATAGGGTTCTTGGAAAGAACTTGATACATTTCTACTCCCATGATAGCTTCTACTTTGATCCCCACTTGTAGTGGAAGTAATATTCTTCAACATATCAGTTATTTGTTTCTATTGATACATTGATTGGCTGAAGTATCGACTTTTGCGATTAGGATGTCGATAAAGCATCCTTGCAACTTGATCTTTACTTCGTATACTTGTAGCTTTTTCTTGATTAACTTTTGGAATTGAGTCTTCTTCATACCCATGGATTGTTTCTTCTTCAACATTTGAAGACCTCTTTACATGAGTTCTAAGGTTGACTAGATCTGTATTAATTCCTTTAACCAAAATTGAGATTTTTACATATAAAGATTTCTCTAGCTCCTTAGGTTCAGTAATTATATCTTTATCAACTATTGATTTTTTTTTATCTAGCTCTTCTTGTAAAGACTTCTTATCATGCTTAAGTCTTTTAATTTGTGTCAGTAAATCCTAATTATGTTGTTTTAATCGTAAAAGTTATTTTTTATCTTCTAACTCATCATCTTTATTTTTTATTCTAGATTCTCCTTTCTTTCATCCTTTAAGATTTTAATTTTTTCTAGTAAATTTTGATTAAGGTTCCTTAGGCAAGAGATTTCTTCCTCTTCTTTGGTTAATTTCTCTTTGAGACCTTGAATTTCTTGTTCCAACTTTTGAAAACACCGCTTCTTCTCCTCGGACTTCATGATTTTTGCAAGTAGTTTCTGATTATGATTTCTTAGGGGGGAAATCTCTTCGTTTTTTTCAATGATGATCTTGTCACATTCTTTATGTCGATCTTGCAACTTTTGTATTGACTTCCGGTTATCTTCAAGGATCACTTATGATGTGTCCTTTAGGTCTTCTGATGATAGAGCCTCTAAAATTGACTTCATTGTAATGTCCTATAATGTGATTTTCTTCTTCTTATAAGAAAATGTGAAAACTTTCTCCTTGTGTTGAAAATAAAAGTACTCAATGTATCTACCCAAGTTGACCCTAGAATTATATCAACATTGTCTTGATACATTGATACCACATTGAATTGACCTATGAATTTGCAATCACCAATAGATAGTTGTAGGTTCTTAATTTCATATTTCTCATCGGAAAGACACGTGTCATTTTCAATTATATTTGGTTCTAAAACCATTAATTGGTTCGATAGGTCAACATTAATGTGATTTTTCTTAGCGTTCGAGCAAATAACGACGTTGATATTCTTTCCTTGAAAAATCTCATTAACTTCTAATAAGACATCTGCATATTTTTTATAAGTATGAAGGAATCTTCCTTGTTTTTCACCACGAAACTCCATTTATATAATTATATGTTTGAACCTTGAAATATTATAATAATATATATTACTTTTCTTCACCTTCTAAATATAAGATTATTTATTTTCTTTAAGTATATAACCCTTTCTTTCTTTCCTTCCTTCCTTTATATATATATATATATATATATATATATATATATATATATATAATTTCTTCTAAATATATATAATTAAAAAACTTTTACAACTTTAAATATATTTCCACTTTATATCTCTTCTTAAACCTTCCAATGATATTTTAAAATTACCCTTTATAACTCTTCATATAATACAAGATATATTTTATACTTTATTTTAAAAACCCACTCAATGTTATGCTTTGAGTAATACTTTTCATATCATAAAAAGCAATTCTTACACATTTTCTTTAACTTAAATGTGGTAATAGGTTATCAAAAACCCTTTGCTGGTTTCCAAAAGCTATGATGCTTTTTCAAAGGGTCGTGTTTTATATAACTTAGGATAATTTTTAACACATTTATGCAATGGTTTTGTCTAGTTGTTCTACGAAATGAATTTTTTTTTTACCGGAATTCAGCGATATAAATTTACACGAATTTTTATTTTTTGTTATTCAAAATCTATTTTTGAATGCATAAATAAATTCAGAATGCAAAAAAACCTTAGGGTACGATTATACATAAATAATCACTCAATTCTACAAATCTAACAATTTTTCACCAGATTTCGGGCAAAAGTCCCTCGAAAAAATCCTCATTTCATAACATGTTTAACCTATTATGCAATTGTTGTTGTACGGACGCGATGGTCAACCTTCACACATACTTCGGGCTATGATTTGCTTGAGGTGGAAGGTCCGACTTTTAATTTGTCTTGAGCCCTATGAAATTAATATTGATTACGATCATATACTCCAGTGGAAAGCATATTCTTTCCTCGAAAACATTGGTTTCAAGGAATCTCAGTGGTTCTGGGGGCTCATAGACTACGAATTCTTTAATAAATATTACAAATCTATAGTTACTATGATACCTGACAATGTGGTCACCGCTAGACTAATCTCATACGTTGATGGTAGGCCGTTTAATCGTTAATATTTTCATATATAATTTTTAATGTCACAGTTTCCATGGTCGGAAACATAACTTCTCTTGCGATTACAGCTGGCAGAGTGGCTGCTAGAATATCACGGGTTTCTCTCTCTCTTGGTGAGTGTTCATATATGTTTACATAGGAACCCTACGCCCACGCATTTCTGGTGCTAGATATTTTACTCCACTGCTAACTATAGATTCACCCCTTTCGTTTATGTTTGTGCTTCCCAAAAAAATCTGTGAACCCTATGCGTGGGGGCTCTATTTTTCTACTTGTAAACTGAATTTCTTCGACACTTTGCCCTTTCTCTCTTCTCAACGACAATTGGCAGCGGAATACTTTAATTTGTGGTGGAAATGTTAGACTTCAATTGGCCAGAGGTCCTTTTATGGTCAAAGACCTACAACAGAAAATTTATGCACTAAAAACCAATGTTTTATTGCCAAGGCAATGAATTTTGACCAAAGGTCAAGTGGCCAAGGGCCAGCATGACGATTACTCTCCAAAAGAGGGCATTGGTTCTAAAGGTGGAAAGGCCCTCAACTATTGTTAGAGGAAGGGCATGTGGGTGGTGGCTTCAAGAAGAGGTTATTGCTGCCAAGGAAGGCAAAGCCTCCTAACAAGTTACCGAAACCCACAAGGGGTGGTTGCTCCAAGGTACAATGGTTATGTAAGGTTAAAGGGCCCAGGGGGGGCTTGTACTCAAAGGAGGGAAATGTCTATTTGGAAAAGTGTTAGCAAAAGAGCGGGCTTTGGTGAGAGAAACCCATGACCAAAGGAGGAGGCAGTGGGAGATAAGAGGAGCGCCACTATAATTAAAGGAGGTTGTTGGTATTCTAGTAGTGGGAGGAGCATGCCTCCCCAAAACAAAGGCAACCGTAAACAAAGGAGGAAGGTATCGGAATGAATGGTGCCTAAGCCAAGGTTATCAACTCTAAGGGTGTGGAGGGTGGATTGGGCTAGAAAAGGGCTTGAACTCTAGTAACCAATCTAGCTAAAAGGCCACCAAAAAATTGTTGGAACCACAAAAACCATTGAAAAAACTAGTAAGGGACTTGGAGGCCAAGAACAACAGAGGCCATGGAGGCATCAAACCATAATGCCTTGCGAAGCAATCCCAAAAAATTACCAAAAACACCACAATGTTGCCTAGAAAACCAAACATTGACAACCCAAGAATAGTGGTATGAAAAAATAAAAATCACTACTCTAGACATGGTGGAACAATGAAAATTATTCCTCAATGCATGGATTTGACTAAAACATAATAGTGAGCTTAGATCTTTGGAAGATAATAATAGGGGCTTTGCAGGTTTGAGTCCAAAACTGAAAGAAGGGTTCTAAAGCTCTTTGAATGCTTAAGATGTCTACCAAACATGATCATGCAAAGGAATAAAGAACTTTTGCGTGCAGTTGAAAAATCCTTCATAGTTGTCACAAGCTACTCAATCTTTGAACAACAAAGGACTTAATCTCATAGAAGCTTGACTACCGTGTTGAACTCAATAGGTGGGAAACCACAGGGATGAACATCACAAACAAATAACTCACACAAATTAAAGATCAAGACACCAATATTGATGTGGTAAAACCTTCACACAGGGGCACATCCATTAAGCAACAAAAAGTTGTACTACTCAAGAAAGAAACACTACATCCAATGCATTACTCTTGGAATGGCATCACACGAATATATGGCTATCACTGACAAATGACCCTCTATGATCTTTAAATAAAGATCATGACCAGTTAGATGAAAAGTTACGAAGCAAGTGTCATGTAATAGCAAGAGTAGGAGCATCGTCGAATCAACCATACACAAGATAGAATGGTGATTGTGGGATACAAAAATACAATAGCAGTGAAATGGATGGGAACTCATGAATGGGTAAGAGTGTAAGACTTAGTAACTGCAAGACAATTAGGCAATTTATGAAGGTTATGCAAACATTGTAAATGTAAAGTGAATAAAACAAAATAGATTTTAAAAAAAAGAAATAAATGACATAAGAAAATAAAAATAGGAGAGGAGTGAGACATAGGAAACAATAGTCAAGCTCTAGGCATTCCCATTATCCTAACTCTTTCTATTTTCTCATGTAATTTTACTTTCAAAGAGTCTTTTGGCCAAGGAAAAAAAGATGAACAACATTGTAACCAAAGATAGCCAAATGAAATACTAAACTCCATTCAAAGCTGGTTCCCATTTGGGTTAGAGGGTAAATAATGTTTCTGTGTGTTTTAATTTATCTAATGTGTGCAGGGATGCTTTGAACATTTTAATCACTGTTAACCGTTAGTTAGTGAGCTAAAATTTCATAATTTAATTTATATTTGGAGTTTTGGAGTTTTCATTCACACTTATTTGATGTAGTTTATGAGTAAATGGATATCCAAACAGCTCTCATTTCCCCACCGTTGGTTGATTTATGAGATTGGAGATCAGTGAAAGTGTTATTTGGCTTTTGCAATCTTGGTAGGAGTTTCTAAATTGGTTTAATCAAGAAATTTTTCAATCTGTAGAGTGTAATTCTCTCCCTCATTCGGATTTCTCAATCCTTGGGCCGATTCCACGTTGCATGGACCGAATTTCATACCTACATGTGCATTTGCAGCTTCCCATGGTTCGTACAACAATTAATTTATATAGTGATACTAAACGGGGTCGTACGACCGCATTTCCATCTCCAAAAATTCCACGCAGGCCATACGGACGTACGTGGCTTGGTGGGCGTCTTCGTCTTTCCTGGAACGTGTGACTGTTCTCTGGGTCGTTTCCGCTTGACTTTGGCGACTCAATCCATCCCTTTGAGCCATTACTCATTCCCCGGGCAATTTAATTTACTTGCCTGGGCCGATTTCTTCCTTGGCCGAGCGATTCATCTTTCCCTTAGGCTGCACATTTCTCCCTGTGCGATTTTCTATTCAGTTGATTAGGCGGACCGTACACTGGACTGTCTCTGCGTTTCAAGTTTGGAATGTTTGGGCCGATTGCTCACTCGCCGGCTTCAACACAATCACTCATCTCAGTTATGTGATTCATGTTTTTTGTCATATATATGAGAAAAAGAGAAGAATAATGTGATTGTGCATGCGAGAGCTGAGAATAAAATTAATTGCAATCAAATGAAAGAAGAGATAATCATTGGTTGAATCTTGTAGTAGCCACAGCGCCCTCATTTCTTTTTGGATCTTTACTGTATCAACTTGTAACAAAGTCTTCAATAGCTCTTGTCACTAAAATGTTGGGTGTATAAGAAGTAGTAGCACCTATGCTCATAGAAGTCTGAGCATGACCAAATAGGCTTTGAGTCCCTGTTTTGAATAAGTTACATTGAAAGGATTGGAAGCATTGCTGAGTTTGACATAGAGCTTGGCGGCTGTAGCAAGTAGCAGGGATTTTGAAAACCCCAGAGGCGTGGCATTGGAGGGTGGGATTGATGGCCAGCATTGGTCCTACCTAGCCACAAATAGAGGGACCTAGCCACAAATAGAGTATTGAACCAGCCAATCAATTCAGAACACATAACTTAATTGCAGTGTAATAACCCACCATCCGATGTCACAATTTTTCCTTGCTGTTGTAGCAATTTATGGGCATTTTTGAGTGATGACTTTTGTCAAACACTTAGACTCTAGGTTAAGTTCACTATGGGATTCCTCAGTTCTGCTGTGGTATTTGGTATTTCTAGATGGATTTCTGAAGTGTTATTGGTGGTTTGCATATGGTTTGGGTGTGCCAAATATTCCTTTTAATACAGTAAAGATATATAATAACAAGCATATAAAAAGAACTTATCTCATAGTTGATATAACACGGAAAACACAGTAGAGATAAATCTATTTTTTTATCAGCTTTAACTGAGCAATGACATTAGTAACAACTCACAGGTCTACATGATAAATTTACAGCTGATAGTTCCTTATTGGCTGGAAGAATAGGCTAATAGACTACCCTCCAATGACACTTTGTTGTTCCCAATATTGACCTCCCAAAAAGATAAATCACCCCTTTCCAAAGAAAACGATCTGTTACATTTGCAAGATGCCACAATGGCTCAGACCTGCCTCGTAAAAATGAGCTCGGTCCCCATACACAGCAGATGATATTTATGAGAAAAGTGCAGCTCTGCTGCCCACAAATTGACCTCCCGAAATGGCTGGAAACTCGGCTGCAATACCAAACCTCTGCCCATAAAATACGCCCAACAAAGAAAAGACAGCCTCCTCTGCCAACTAACACGACCCAACCAAGGAATGCACCCTCCTTGCTATCCAAACTCGGCCCTATAGTACCAACTCGACCTCCACCAAGAGCTTCGATCCACAGTAAAGGAACTTGTCCTCTTGGGCAAGTAATTCGACCCAACCAACAATAGAATACTGCCCAACCTCAAGAACTCGCCCAACAAGAAAGTTCGACCCCAATACAAGCTAATTCGGCCTCCAACCTCGAGAAATCGGCCTCCTTACCAGGGGAAGAACTCGCCTTATTCAATCAAATTGACCTCCACAATAAAAACTCCGCTGCCAAATGATGAGAAAACCAGCCATAATGAAGTACAATGAAAGATTGAATGATCTATCCTCCATGACCGACTAGGGTTAGGGTTTTTCATCCAAGATTCAAAGCCACAAAAGTTCTCTCAAATTCCTTTTAGAAAAATATTTATAAACTCAATTTACTTTTTTTAATTAATAACTCAATGTCACTTTTGAAATATAACCTTGTTTAACCAAGTGACATCAAATAATCACATCAAATAATCACCTTGACCCCCTTTCTTTATTGCTTATAGCCTACGAGAGTCAACTAGGCTACTACACCATCCATCTGGGATGATCACTTGGAAAAGGACATCACAGTCCTCTATTCCCGAGATTGCTTGCCCTCAAATAACAACAAACAAGGATGTTGCAAAATTTGCTCACTCTCCCACATGGCATCTCCTATCGACCAATCCCTCCACTTGACACGTTATTCCTTGATCACTATGCTCCTCAATCTCCTTCCCCAAATGTCCAAAACCTCCTCGAGAGTCAGTATCATCCCTCCCCTCTCATCTAGTGGCGGTAATTCAATGGAAGTGGTAACATGTGGTAACCACTCATTCTTTAGGCTTGACACCTGAAAAACACTACGAAGTTGGTTACCCTCTGGCAACTCCATCCCATAAGCTACCTCTCCAACTCCTCGGGTCACCCTGTAGGGACCATAGAGGTGAGGCCGCATCCTCTCAGCGCCACCTCTCCTCAATGAAAATGGTCTATGTAGTTACACCCTCAAGAAAACCACGTTTCCAATCTCGAAACTGTGCTCCACCCTATGTCTATCGGCATACCTCCTCTGTTGATCATGGGTGGTTTGTAAACTATCATGAGTGGTGTCGTAGTAATTTTCACCTAAACGTAACCACTCTATCCATGACCTCACATAGTCCTGCAAATACCTCCCAGCCTGTAGGTTCACCATATGCGCTTGACCATCCGTCTGAGGGTAAAAATTAATATTGGGAGTCAAACCTGTGCCTGCAAATCTAAGCAGCTCCTACCAACAGGCGCTATGAAACATGTTATCTCGATAACTGGCAATGACTTTGGGTTGCTCGTGGACTCTAAACATCTCCCCCCGAGATAACTCTATCACTCGTGTTGCCCCATACTTCGAAGAAATCGTATGAAAGTGCGTGAACTATGATAATTAGTCAATCGTTGCACACATACTATCTGCTCCCTACACCCTTGGCAAACCTGTGATGCAATCTATCAACATGCTCTCCCACTCTCGCTTAGAAAGGGGCAAATACTGCATCAACCCTGCTGGATGAGTATGCCCCGACCTGCTCGGCTGACAAGTTGTACACTCCCCCATATCTCCCAACACCTCGTCTGCAAAGTCCCTCCATGCGAACCTCTCTCGGACCTGCCTATAAGTGGTAAAGTCACCAGGGTCCCAAACTAGCATGTATTATGTGAAGCACCCTCTACTCATAGCACTGATCTGCAAGGTGCTAACACCAAAGTCCACCTGACTGCCCTTGATAAGCCAGGAAATCATAAGTTGCATAAACTCAATCAACTCCTTAGAAGACCATTCCTCTAAGCAACCAATCCTAAGCATCCCATGAGTAAACTTCAGAAAGCAAAAATTGTCCATCTCATCTGTATCGGCTGTCGAGTTGTCAAACACTGTAGTCCCATGGTCCCAAGCTAATCTCTGAGAGGAACCATCATGTTGACGATGCACCCCTATGATCATAATCGTCTGATCGCCATGCTCAAACTGCACTCTCCTCCCATGGTACCCACTATCATGAATCATACTCAACCTAGGCATCTCAGTGAAGTCAAAACCTACCAATCCACAACTATACTCGATCCTCGGTATCATGAGGGAAAAACTACCTCGCCACATAGAAAAAAACTCCACAAATCCTCTCACAACATCCCCACAACGACGCAGACCAATCACTACCTCAACTATGTCGATCATCAACCTCATCTGAAGCAATCCATTACCCGGATGAATGCCCAAATCCCACCACCAAATTGGAAGTTCACCATTCCCAATGACTACTACAAAGTCCAAATGAAAGAACTTTTCCATGGCCATAGTCCCACCTGTCTCATCCAATTGACTCAGGTGAATCTCCCATGTCTTGTTGTATATAATGAGGGCATCAAATAATAACAATAGTTGCCTCTGCCATTGCCTGCAAGACTGGGAAGTGACTAGTGTGTTGGTCAACCCCAAGGGCATGACCAAGAAATCATAATGAAGTTTGGATGCAGAATTGTGAGTATCCTGCTCCCTAGCCCTCATCTGATGATATCTTGGATGAAGATCAATTATCAAGGGATATGTTGCTCCATGAGACTCACCCATCCACTCATCGATCATGGGTAACCTCAACTCAATGGTATGCTTGAGGACTCTGTCGGGAGGTTTCCCTGGAGGAAATTCCCCAAAACTCCATTGTACACTACCATGTGCCAATGAATACCCTTGCATATTGTTGCCTATCACTGAATCATCATGTACCATCATGTATCTTGTAGGATCTACTGTATCCATTACTCTACTAGTGTCGCATGAACCTGTATCCCAGAGCGTGCCCATGTCTGTTATATACCTATCCACCCAATCTATGGATGCATATACTTCCTTGTGGACTGATCCACAAGGAATGTGCTCAACTATCTCCTTTGTAGCTAAGATTTTAACCTTTAGTGGGCTCTCCAAAAGAAACGACTCATGATACCCACAATGCAAAACATAGTCAAAGCCCTTTGTGTCATACCTCTCCTCAAGCACCTGCAACTCTGAATGCTCCTCATGCGGCATCGCCACAAGAGGCTCCTCCTTCAAATCATGGGGGTCACTCATGCCTTCATGTGTCATCCCTGCCAAAGACGATGGAGTCTCTACTGCAAGTGATGATGAGCGTGCCAAACTCAACTGGAAACAAAGCTTCTCAACCTCCCTTTCCTTGTCTTCAATGAACTTAAGAGCAAGGTCCCGATCCATGAACAACTATAAGTAATTTGATTTCACCTTCTCTAATGCTTCTTTGATTATGCGCAATTGAGCACTAGTAACTCCACCTGCAACTCCTTTTTGTCTCTCCTCCATCTAGGTTTTCCACATAAGACCTTCAGTGAACTTATGAGCACCATCTTCCCTCGTCAACACCTGTACAATTTGTTCCTCTATGACCGATAATTGATCCTCCAAGTCTTGCATTGTTGAAGGCCTTTCTTCATATTCATCATAGTGGCATGAGTTGTCCCACCATTGATTTTCTATTTTGTTGTCCACCGTAAGAACACTACTCTTATCAAAATTAATTGGCTCACTAGATGATACCATGCAATCTCCAAAATGTGGGGTAGCATCATGATCAAGCACCGCTTTATCAAGGAAGCTCTTCTCTCCACAAGGCCTATCAAAGATGGTCTCTAAGTTAACATCAAAGAGACTTGTGTTCCCCATACCATCAACGATATTTGTTTCTTCTTCATCCCAAATCACAGTGCCATTAATTGATTCTTTTTCATCCCAAATCACAATGTCATTCTGCTGGAATAAAACTGTATCAGTGCTATATTTTTCCTTGTCTGCCCAAATCTCCTTTGTGGTCTCAGGTTCTAAGGCCTCATGAGCGTCCATGTGCTCATTTGCAGGAGAAGAAACATATGAAGAGTCAACATTTTTCTCATTTTTATAAGCATCAAAATCTTTAGGAGCTAGTACCTTTTTCCTTGGCACCTTCACCTTCATGTCCACTGATACTTGGGGTTCATACCACTCAGGATGTTTGATGGTGCAAAAATCCTTGAATGCATGGCTGCGTGAAATGCTTCACTAAGCGCCATATACTCCCTTAAACAATCTGTAAACTCCTCATCTTGCTCTTGTTGTCTTTGATTTCTTGTTCGTTGCCCCATTTAACCATGGGCTCCATTGTTCCCTGCATTGTTTTTATTATTTGTCATAGCCAAGATTTTATACCCTCACAGGCTGGGAGGATCACAAGTTATGATACCACTGTTATAACCCACCCTCTAATGTCACAATTTTTCCTTATTGTAGTAATTTATGGACATTTCTGAGTGACGACTTTCATCAAACACTTAGGTTGTAGGTTTCATTTCACTATGGGACTCCCCAGTTTACTGTTGTGGTATTTCTAGATTGATTTATGAAGTGTTATGGGTGGTTTGCATATGGTTTGGGTGTGCCAAATGTTCATTTTAATACAATAGATATATATAACAACAAGCATATAAAAGACCTTAACTCACAACT
>ML791564.1:349384-365509 GCA_009831015.1 Picea engelmannii | reverse complement strand
AACCAACAATAGAATACTGCCCAACCTCAAGAACTCACCCAACAAAAAAGTTCGACCTCAATACAAGCTAACTCAACCTCCAACTTCAAGAAATATGTCTCCTTACCAAGGGAAATCAACCTTGCTTAAAAGAACTCGCCTTATTCAATAAAATCGACCTCCACGATAAAAACTTTGTTGTCGAATGATGAGAAACTCAACCACAATGAAGTACAATGAAAGATCTGAATGATCTTTCTACTATGATCGGCTAGGGTGGATAGTCTCACCACCAAACCTAATCTTCCTCTAGGGTTTTTTGTCCCAAGAGCCAAAACTACAAAAGCTCTCTTAAATTCGCTTTAGAAAAATAACAACGCATAATGAGAGAGGGTGCCCTCATTTTCCTTTTATTTCTTCATTGACTTTTTTTGGATCATTTTACCATTTTAATAAAGTAAAGTGACTTTATAAACTCAAGTCACTTAAAACACCCTTTTTAATTAATTACTCATTGTCACTTTTGAAATATAACCTTTTCTAATCAAATGACAACAAATAATCACCTTGACCCTCTTTCTTTGATGCCTATAGCCTACGGAAGTCAGTTATGCTACTACACCATCCATCTCGAGTGATCACTTGGAAAGGGACATCACACTCGGGATTGAGAACAAAAGCTAAAACCCAACCCTTATTGACATTTTGGACAATAAGATACATTTTGTTATCACATTGTTTGTTGGTTGTTGTGTGCAAACTACAACCACGAGAAGGCTTAGCAGTGAAAAGAAGAGAGGTCCTTGTATAGGGAAGAAAACAAAGTTTTAGTGGCCTTTTTGAGAACACAACACTCTGTCTTAGACTAAGAGAACAAAAAGTAAATTCCACAAAGGATCACTGCTTGTGAAACAAGAGGACTATAAGTCCCTCATTTATGGATCAAACACACTTGACTAGAACATTAAACCAAGCTGGTCCTAAGCAATATGTAATGTCTAATATCCTAATAACATATATACAGACAAGACTCGTCGAAATGAAACAATTATTCCTATTAGAAATGGTTGTTGACAAATTGATCATCGTTCTTGAGTTATTTGGCATTATCTTGATATAATCAAATATACTTCAAAATAATATAAAAAAGTTAAATCAGTTCAGTCAAATTTTCATTATGGATTTACAATCTTCCCTTGCTCTTTAGTGTTTTGTTGGAGCATTGCATGCAAAAGCACCAATTTTGCATTTTTAATTACAATGATGAAATAAAATAAAACTTTCATTCTTAATGTATCCTATCCCTTGTTGGATGAGTATATTTTTAGTAGCCACAAACAAATCCACACAAAAAACATTTGTTTACCATATATCATAATCATGGTGTAACATCATTCTTTTGAAGTAAGTATGGTTGGAGGCTACATTTTATTAAAAACTTTGTGAAAATCTATTAAATAACGTGTATACTTTGTATTTGCATATCTTACTTCCTTAATGATAGTTGCAAGTGTTAAGACGTGGTCATAGGTGTGATTGGGTGCATAAAATACTCCTTATCTTTTATATGAAATTCATTAGATTCAATCTTTTTGAGATTAGGTCATAACACTATAGTAAACTAATTGTGATGGTTTTCTCATCAATAAAATTCCACTAGCCTCTAGACTTGTGAATATGATGGATGATCATGTTAAATGTTTAAGAGTGAGTAAACCCATGGAAGGCATGTACACATATATGTACCTTACAATCCATGTCACTATATATGTATTATGTTTATATAATATATTATAGGTTATACTATATAACAGTATTTATAATATTATATTTATACCCTATAAGATATGTTGAAACATTTATAAGTACCTTATATAGGATTAAGTACATTATTTGTCATATGGATACTTTAAAATGCAAGTACCAACATTAAGAGTAACTATAATATATGGTCATGTTTGGAGAAAATTACCAACCATACAATATAGCATATAATAAAATGTAGAGGCATGTAGGTTGAAGCCAATAAAGCTTGGACAATTTACTATTCTTTTATTGTCCCAAATGCTAGTCCTTCTAAAACTTGAAGGAATTTCTCAAACATGTAATTTCATACACTTTATCAAGCGGAACATTTCATACACTCTATCAAGCGGAACAAACTTTCCATAAAAGAGCAAAGAAGTTAGTAACTCCCTCCATCTCCAATATTGGAAGAGGTCGGTGTATAGAGTATTTGGAAGGACCAAAGGCAAGACACGTCAATCCAAAACACCATACAAATGATGAGAGTGCAAAGTTGAAATAGACTTTGGTTAGGTGTCAAGAGCATAAGATCATTACATAAGCCAAGTAATGTAATTATAATTAGACATATATACTATATGTCAGTGATAAGTACGCTAATTAATATTACCACGCATGTATTTATAAATATGCGGAATTATATTTTTCATTAGTATCATTCATCTCTTATTTTCATTTTGAAATACCTCTTAAATATACGCTATTGTGTATAATCTACACTCGTGTCTTTTACATCAGGGTGCTACTATCATCTTCAATGAGCCAATGAATCAAATGGCAACAATGAATGCAATTGGTATTGTTTTGCATCACATATAGTAACAGAACAATCAAACATCACATATTTAAGCTTAGCTACCGTTGACGTCTTTGTTCCTTTTTTCGTTTATATAGAGAGATATCTTAGAGGGCACCATTCCCTAAAATTAGGGGATCTCTAGAGATATCCCCAAAACTTACAACGCCTCTCAACGTTGGTGTATGCAAATAAATTTGTAGTTTGTGTGGTCACTGGAGAAGTTTATAATGTACACAAAATTATATTGAGCAATGTACATTACTCCAACCAAAAAATAACAAGGCCTCATCATAATTCCATGATGCACAAGATAATTGTTCATACACAATGGAAATTTGAAGTGCATTGATAGTCAAGCTGCAGATAATCAAAGTCAATGGGGTCACTTCAGCAGTGAAGACATGAATAATTCCCCCAGAGACATGAATAAACGGTAGAGGGCAGGGGTAAGTCCTGCACAATTTTGATGGAAGAGTAACCCCCTGTCGCAGCAGCATAGCCCAGAAGAGTGCTTATGTTCAATAGTTTGCTACTCCAGGGCTGTTTTTCCCATGCAAGAGGGCCATTTCTGGTGCCCGACCTCTTCGGGCCATTGGTAATACTTCTCTTGAATTTAAAGGAAGCACTTTAAAAGAAAACTATGCATAATAACCATCAAAGCTAAGGTAGCAAACAAAGAGGAAGGGAATAAAAGGATAATAGGAATGGTACAACTGTCAGATAATTCACAAGTACCATACAAGAAGAAGATTATGATCTAGGACATGGTAACCAGCCCTGAGAAGTTTGTTCATCAAAGCTAGATGTTGCCTACAGCTACCAAGCATTTATCCTTGGTACACACATTATACACTTTCTGTTCATCTGCAATGATCAGGACGACTAAATATTTCTACCATCTATCACAATATTTTCAATACATTACACTGTTGATTCCCTCACAAGGCAATTGCAACAGAAAAACAAAGCACATACCCAGCAGCTAATAGTCTTGCATTGTGTTTCTAATTTACCAGTATCATGACAAAACCTCCAAAAGCTATTCCAGGAAAAAATACTTCTAATAAACTACTCATGTCACTTTATATGCTCACATGATACTCAAATTCAGTCTGACAGAGTGGAAATTCATTCGTGTACATTCCCATTGTCTGGATACGTTTCAGGAATTATAAAATGACAGAAAGGCATATTTTGACTGTTGGGGTAGTGGATGGCAAGAGCCAATCTGCAGTAGCAATTTCCAAATCTATGTTGTCATTTCATTGCATACACACCATTGACCCTAATCACCCACAAGCAAGGAAATCAGGCTGTGCATGACCTGTTAAGGGTTCAAGTTACTGTAACTCCCTTCTGTCACGTAGAGACTATTTCAAGGTGCATGGAGTCATCAAAGTTAAATTAAATAAACAGACCCTAAGAATAAACAGAATAGTCCCCCATACTATACCTGATTATAAATTTGAAGCGACTACTGTTTCCTCTTTTCCAGTTTTGTAATAATGCCAAATGGAGACTAGTAAAATAGCCATTGTGTTCCTTTACAGCTTTCAGTACGTGTGCATTTAGCACAAATTCTTGAGCAAGTCCCCAGAATAGATGTTGTGTTGAAATTCCATCAAGAAAATATAAAAAATTAATTGCAATCACCAATGAGCAATTGCTCAGTTATACATGACAAATACAAAAGATCATGAGACAAAATGGAAGATTACAGAAATCTTTGAGGCAAAATGGAAGATCAGGGCAAGGCCGTAGTGGAAGAGAAGCGAGCCTCATCAATAATTACATATGATTCATGCATAGGGCATAATTGCCTCCAATACAACTTGCACTCCCAATTTGAACATGATCAGGCCATCTCACCTGCAAATTACAAAATTGTTGAGGTCATATGCAAGACCATTTGTGACGGAAAGGGCAAAGACTTCTGGCAGAAACCATTGAAGATACAGCATTAACTTGGCCCAAAAACATCTTTTAGTGAATAGTTCTCAAAGGAAGGAATATATGATTCAGAGACATTACTTCAACCCAGAACCTATATTTGCTCCCATTGACTGTTGGGCACTAAGAGGAGAAGCTACAGTTTGACTCGAACTTCTGGCAGTTGAACCAACAGGTGCACTAGAAGATGTTGGTATGAAATTTGGATCCACTGAAGGAGTGACCTTTCTAATATGTGTCTTTGGATATGTAAAAGCAGGTGACTTTGTTGTCCCTGTATTCAGACTTGGAACAGGTTTTGAAGCCCCTCCTATAGGAAACTGTCCCAGTGCAACTGCAGGTGTATTGCCAACTGAAAACAGTGAACTGGACCTTGGCATAGGACCAGGAATGCTGGGACGAGCTGCTGCTAATATGTGTGCACGTTCAAAGTGTAATCTTTGTCTGGCTCTTTCAATCTGCTCTCGTTCTTTAGCAAGTGCACTCTCTAGCTCTCGAAAGTGCCTCAACTTGATCTCCAGCTTTTTCAACTGCAGAATTTTGGCAGCATGAATGATACTTTTCTGTGACAAAAAACTTCAAAAACAAAGATACATAAATCTTCAAAAACAAGGGTACCAAATACTCAGAAATACCTGGTTGTCAATAACTTCAGCGACCAGCTTTTGTATCTGTTCCTCCTCCTGATTAGCCAGAAGTTTTGCCTTCACGGCAATTCCAGAGAGAACAGAAGCCGCAGCATGCTTTAACTTGTCTAAAGAATTAGAATCTTCTATCTCAACTGAATCTTCTGGAGATTTCTTTTCGTTTTCATGCTTCATCTTATCAAAAAGAGAATCTTCGACCTCAACTGAATCCTCAGGACATTTCTTCTCAGTTGCATCCTTCATCTTGTCTGGAGAATCATTCGTCTCAATTGAATCCTGTAGACATTTCTTCTCATCTGCATCCTTCATCTTGTCTGGAGAGTTGTCTGTCTCAATTGAATCCTGTAGACATTTCTTATCGTTTTCATCCTTCAACTTGTCTAAAGAACGAGAATCTTCGGTCTCAGTTGAATCCTCAGAACATTTCTTGTCATTTGCACTACATGGTTTTTCAGGATCAACTTTACCTGTGAAAGAATCATACAAAACAGGAACATCCATAGTTAGGAAACACCAAGCCTGAATTCAGGCCACTATATATATATATATTATTTCTTATTTACATTTAACCAAGATAATATAAGATAAGATAATTTTATTAATGTCCAATAAATGACCACAATAGTAGGTCAATCAGACTAAGACAGTACACCCAGTGCAAGTACAAAGTGGTATTGCCAAAGCATCTCCTAAAACAATGCTAAAAGCAGAAAGATATTAGGATCTGAAAACAAGCTAGAAACTAGATGCTAAATGTCTAGCTAAGAAGTACCTGTTTCTTCCTCACTCATTGCCAAATTGGAACCAGAATCTCCAAGTTCGGGCTGTTGTCTGGATGGTGTTGCTTCCACCATATCTGTTTCTTTTGGTGCTTCGGGTATGGCAGAAACACTCTCTATCTTAGATGTGTCCTTTTCAGAATCTTTGCTATGCTCCAGTGGTAGAGTTTCATTTTCCAGTTTCTGTGCATCTGTCCTGTCAACAGCGTCAAGAACTCTGCCATCATTTCAACTCCTTTGCCTTACATCCATGGATAACAAGTTATCACAGAGAAAACAAAGTTGTTCAAATTTTCTATTTGTTGATAACAGATTCCCTACCTTTCATTTGTATTATCTTTGGTATCACTCGGAGGGTCCTCAAGCAGAAAGCAATGCCTTGCAGCAAGCTGAATGGCAGGTGCTTCTTCAGATATTGCCTTCAATGCACTTTGAGCTGAACCTGCAGCTACTTCAGGGCCAACCATGGCAGCAAGAAATGCCACYAATGCTATGACAGGGTTTCCTGCTTCTGCTAATGATAGTGACTCCTCGGATCCAGATAAGGCACCAACTGCCTGGAAAGCAGCCTTTATTGCCTTGATTGCATCATTCTCAGCTTTGATTGAAGCAGGTTCGCTTTCATCTACTTGTTTTGATTTACTATCATCATTCTTGGGTACCCCAGGCAGCTCCTCACCATTAGGACTTTTAGCAACTGGACTGTCTGAAGTGCTTTGAGAAGCAGCACTTGCTGAATCTTTGCTTGCTAAAACTGTTTCCAAGTTGCCTTGGATGATTGTATCAGGAGTCTCCTTGTCTTCTAAAAAAGGATCTTCAATTGGAAGCCTAATAAAATGTAAGATAAACTGAGCCTTGGATTTTGTAGCTACATGTTCARCAATCTCATTCCAATTGTCCCCATAAAGTTCTAGACCCTCAAGTAGAAGCAAAGTCTCTTGGTCTGTCCAACTACCACCATTGACACCTGCTCTTTCAGTCATAGGTTCCATGAGGATAAAATCTGTTGAAACCATGCCTGTGCCAAACATCTCGGCATTATAACATTCTGAACATAAATCAAAATCTGCCTGCCATAACAATATATGGTCAATATGAATTTGAATTTCACTGGTAATCAGATGACAAATCTTCCAGATTGCAAGCATCCACAAACAAAGGCAATATAATATAACAGACAGGAAAAAACCTAATCCACAGCAAAGGGTATCATAACAATGCTAACAACACTCTTTATTCTCAGAGTACAAAGAGAATAACACCATTTACCAAAAAAACTGGACTTCACTTGCAAATCAACCACTGTACTCCTCTGTACTAAGTTACTAACTGCTCCATTACCATGTTGCCATAAAATGGAGCAAAACATCAATACATTGCACAGGAAGGATAGATTGAAGAGTTTGTCTGAAACAAGGATAAGAGAACTTGCCAACTACATTAATGGCCTACATTTATAACATAATTTGACTCTTGGTATCCTTGGTGACCTTGCAATATCTATGACCTATTACATTCTATGTCACTAGCTTTTTCTTTATTACTAACTTGTTCTTATTCACTTTTTCCACACATGGACAATACACACACACACACACACACACACATTTAATATCGACAACAATATATATAAAGGTCCTACTGTTACCATTAGGACTGACATCCTAATTCTAACAAGTGACCCTTCATATGTCGGCCCACACAGGATACACTGCATCAACTTCTGAAAAAGGCACATCTTTGTAAGTTTACATGTCTGCTTGAGTTTCATGTGGACAGCTTTTTTTAAATATTAGGGGAGGCAAATGCTTCAGAATGCAGAGCTGCATCAAATTTAACTGCAATTTTTTAGTTACCCAGAGTTCAAAAAGAGCCACTGCCTAGAGTTATAGCAACTTCATTGATTAGAAAAGTTAAGGGCAATGCATATTCTAAAGATTTTTTGGTTGAAAAATGTATCTATTAAAAAACTGAAGCTAACGCCACTAACAAAAAAAGCAATTCTCACTCAGAACGGTGATCATGACAAAGGAAGCATTGCAACTCTAACAAGAAACATGAACTTCGGAACAATTCTTTGGCCTAAAATTTACCAATATAACAATATCAGTATCTTATAAGGTGCCTGGTAAAGATAAAAATCATCAATGACAGCCAGCTGACTTTGACATATACTCAATCTCACGCCATTAACACAATTTCACCTGTCACAAAAATATGGGGCATGGTGAGGTGCACACCAAAAGCAAGACAAGCTATGATGAGGCACCTCTTAAGTTTCCTTTGACCTAATGAAATTGGCATAAAGGGGTATATGATCAAAAAAATACAAAAAGAGGGTCAACAGAACTATAATGTGCGGACAAATAGAAGAACATGGTCAAGAGGAATATGTTGACCAAAGCATAAGCACCCAAAAAAAATCCTACATAGGTACACAGTCTGTCATGACTCATGTTCTGGATTTTCATATACTTTCTTAAAGTGCATGTCGAACATGCATATAAAGAATAGCAGCAATATAATCCAGAAAAGAAAAGAAATCCAAAACAAGCCTATCACTATTGGTAACTAAACAGGTTTCAAAAAGCAAGAGGAACCAGTTTGATGGTGGCTGAAAAATGTGTCTTATTCATCATAAATCATATAAATCATCTGTAGATATGAAAATCTTAACTTAAATAGAGGAAGCAAAACACAAGTTCAATGACCAATCATGTGGTACAATTTATGGGACATGTCTGTAAGAAACAATGTTGCCATGAACATTGAAAAACAATAAAAACTTTGCCTAAAACAAACATTCAAGTGAAGAAGATCCGTAAAGGTTCACAAACAAACCTGCTTCTGACAATGATAACGTTTTGTAGAGCAATCAGCTGAACAAGTATTGCAATGATACTCGACTGCAGGTCCTTGGGGTATATTCAATATATCTGGAACTACAGCTTCAGCAAGGACAGGGGTTGGTAATGCCCTAGAAGAAATGGCTCCAGAAGGCTTTGTTCGAGAATGATGATCATTTTTTTCAAAACAATACAATTTTTCTAGTAATGAAGCTGCTGTTCTTGCTTCCTCGGTCTCAACTGCTTCCTTGCCTGCAGAAGAATTTGATGTTTCATGAGCCATAGGATCATCTTGTTGGCAATTAGGAAAAGGCCGAAAGTTTATCAAGCCCCAATGGTCCAAGAAGTCCATGATTTCACGCACAGCATCCATGTCTTCCATTACTGTAGCAGATAAGTCAGTCAGCCCAATTTGTTTATGTGGACTGTTGTGGTACTGTTTCATGATGGAATTCCGTATTTCTAAATACATTTCTGGGTTCCGAGTCATGGACTTTCCATTAAAGAATGATGGTAAGCCACGTTTCTCTAAGGTATGTATCTTTCTCCAGGAGAACCAACCTGCAATAAAATTGTAAACATTGTAAGCCAATCTCCTAAAAGCGATGGAAACCATACTTCATTATACCAGGTACACCTAAACTGTCAGTACAAATCATATATTGGGAGATATGGCACTTATAGGCCGAATGTTTAATCTACCCTAATATCAGCATTCCCATGTCCATGCACATCTATTTATGGACCCCCTTTGCAAATGTGGAAGCTCATTGAGGCTGAAATTCCCCATTGTTGAGTACATCCACCCTATGCTCTAGAGACTAGAAACCAGTGTATGCATATACGCAGTTGTTAATGCAAGTTCACCATTTCTATGAACATTCACACTTTACCTGAAGAGAAAGCTATGCATACTAGACTTCTCAAAGATCCAAGTTCCTTGTAGCTCCCCAAAGTGAGCTTTAATTGAATAAACCAACCCTAAGTGACAATACTGAGTTGTATCCCTGAGGATACATCCAGCTATAGATTATGGTCAACATGTAGAGTTCTGTGTGCATGTTTTGGTGCTGATCTGGATGTCAATATGGTCAAAATGTAGAGCTCTCCTCTAGGTGTGTAATTGGAGGTGTGAGCATGGGTGTGGGAGTGATCAATATGTGGAGCTCTTAATGTATATATGTCTCCATTAATGCAGGTGTAGGTGTCGGTGTGGTTGTGGGTGTGGTCAATATGTGGAGTTGTGGGTGGGAGTGAGTATATTTTGATGTAGGTTCGGAGAGGTGTCTATAAGTTGATGAGAATGTGGAAAATACACAAAGCTCTAAGTGTGTCATTGTCGATATGGGTGGAAATGTGCCCAATATACAAAGCTCTATATTGTTGAATGCTTGTGTAGATGTGGGTATGTTTGGTTAATAGTGAAACTCTGTGTATGTGTATCTATGGTCCACTTTTAAGATTATGATCGATATATAGAGCTTTAAGGGTAAATGTGTTTGTTTGTTCATAAGGATGCCAAAGTGATCTGCAAGCAAAGTTGTTTTTGTGTATATGTTAATTTCGGTGTAGGTGTCACTGTACTCATTATGATTTTGATTTCGAGCTGGCAAAGTTCAGGGCTCAAACATAACCCTGTGCTTATGAGGCACCCAGAATCACATCATGGCTTGGGAGGTCTGCACCTGCGGCTTATGATTTTCAATTATTGTAGTTTTCATGCTTGTGACTTTTCTTATAGTGCTCCCAGTGATCTCGGGTGCTCTCCAAATTACTTCCCATAAGTTTGCCTTTGCATTTCCCAAAGAGAAAGTAAACCCTACCTATACAAACATCAGCTCATTGTGAGAGTTTCTATGAGAGGATGTGGGGTCAATATGGAGAGATTTTGTATATGTCAATGGGAGAATGAGTATGAATAATATGCAGAACTCTATGTGCAGGTATGGGTGCTGTTGAGATGTATATGTGGGTGAGATCAATACGTAGGGCTTTGAGTGTATCCAGGATATGGGCATCTTTGCGTTGGGTGTGGGTGACAAATGTCTACATAGGATTATGCAAACTGTAAGTGAGTTTTCAGATGACTTCATGTGTTTGCTTTTTCTTTCATGAGTGTTTGAAATGATTTTATGGGGTTGGAAATCATGATCACTGATTGAAAATTGCACCCTACTAACCTCTACACACAATCTGCTTTGATAAACCCAACAAACCATAAGCAAGGAGTCCTTGCATTGCCTTCAATATACAAGCCAACCCTAAAATAACCCAAAAGGGGGGAAAACCACTTACCTGCTGGAGTGGGAACAACATGGGCATTTTCGTCTCTGAGAACCTCTTCACTTAACTCCATATTAACCACAACAAGAGCCTGCTGATCGACTTCTCCCTGCTTTGGATCCTCCCCAACAAACTCTGGTTTGGCATTTGGTTCGGCCAAATGATCAGGCTTCTGTGGAGGAGATGGAGGGATATGATTCGGCCGGAGCACCTTCTTTTGTTGTTGTTGAGCAGCAGCAGCAGCCGCGGCAGCCATTTTGATGGGGGATTGCCTCGTTGTTCTAAGAGGGCCATTGTGCAAAGGGGGTAGAGGGGATTTGTCTTTCGCTAAGCGTTTAGATGGGCCACCTGTTGAAGATGAATTGTTTTTCCTTTTCAAAGAACCAACTCTCCTTCTGGAGCCCTCAAAGGTCTCCGGTGCCTCTTTGCTCCCTCTTCCTGCTCCTGATCCATCCTCCATGTTTCCAGCCATGCTTCTCCTCGTCCGCTTCTTACATATAAAATGCGAATTGAATGAACGATGGAATATGATGGTATTCCATTATTCATTATTTAACAATTGTTTTCTACGAAACTGTTGTTTTTCTTTTTTTTTTGGTTATATGGGGATGCCTACTATTGAAAATACGTATGTATGCTCATTTTATTTGGGCTCTTCCTCCACAAATCCTCTCAGAATCCATTATTCCCACCATTCTCAGGTCTCGCCTTAATGGCCTTTCTTTGTTGGAGAGGATGTTTTTTCCTAAAATAAGTTTCTACAATTACGACATATATGTAGGGGTTTTTAAAATCTAGTGGGCAGAAATAAGGGGTGTTTAAATCTTAGTTGGCAAAATAGGGGTTTTTTAAATCTTAGTTGGCAAAAATAGGGTTTTTTAATTTTAGTTGGCAAAAATAGGGGTTTTTTTAATCTTAGTTTGCAAAAATTCATGTTGTTTTTTAATCTTAGTTGGCAAAAATTCATGTTCAAATGTGACTTGTGGATTGTAAATAAATACTAAATAATAGTACTCAAGGCATTATATAAATCAACATAATATGTGTGATTTCAATATTATACTATTAAAATTTTTATAAATCAACATAATATATGTGATTTTAGTATTATCTCATTAAAATTTAAATTAGATTCTTAAAGTAGATTTCAAGATACCTTCGAAATTGTACAATTTGTTGAAAGTTGAATAGACTTTAGGATTATACAATTTGTTAAAGTTAAGTCAGCTTTTATACTAACACATCCTTAACAAAATCTAGTGAAAAGTGAAATCAAAGGTGGTCTTGTTTAGGGTCATCATGATAAATTAAAATAATTTTAATTTTACAGTTTTGTCATTAATTTAATGATTATAATATTAATATTTATTGTTTTAATAATAATTTTTTAATAAATAATTTTGATTAAAGGTTTTGTCATTAATTTAATGATTATAATATTAATATTTATTGTTTTAATAATAATTTTTTAATAAAATTTAGTGAAAAAGGTGAAATCAAAAGTGGTTTTTGTTGAATTTCATTTTATAAATATAGATAATTTTAATTAAAAGATTGTTTTATTAGTATATTTTTAATAAAAATTAGTTAAAGTCCCCCGGATGGGGTGACACGCGGCGATGTGATGACACCAGGCTTAGCACTAAGCTTGGGCTTAAATGTCGATGGCCGACACCCACACATCTGCATTTACGATGGCGGACGGCCTTAGCAGCAGTCATACGACGGAGGGACTCCTCCCTCGCATGACCATTTATGCCCACTGCGTACTCAGCATGATAGAGGTTAAAGGCGGTCAGGTGACCTCGGCTTTTGGTTATGTGTTCTCCTATGAGCCCAGACAAAGTGGGACTGCTCCGGCTTCGGCTCTGCTCTTCGCTTGGATGCTTTGGTGCAATCCTGCACTCCTTTTGTCCTGGCTCACCACCCTTACGTTGCATCTTGGCAACGATTTTCCGAGCAGTTTGTCTTTGTGTGTGCCGAGACAGAGCTGGTCTGCTCGTGCTTTGTACCTGCAATCGCTCGCGTCCTGGCTCTTCAGTTTATCTCTGCAACCGCTCTGTACATTCATTCATTCCCAGGATAATATGGCTAGAAAACGAGGCAGACCTCGTCGTGGCTCAACATGGAATGCCCACAAGGCGCAGCGGCGACGGAAAGAGCAATTGGAACGCGCTCTGGCATTGGCGACCTCCATGCTTCGGAAGAAGGCTCGGGCTGAGAAATTGGCGTTGCTCGCCACCATTGCAGAGTCGGGAGATGGTTGTAGTAGAGAGGCCACGGCAAGGAAGGAGGCTGGAACAGAGGACACGTATCCCGCCTGCATCGTGGAGGAAGACCCGTTTATGGAGGACCTGTCGACTGCTGCGGAGCCCCGCGCCACAGTGGCGACCCACCGGGAGGAAAGCAAACCCACTTTGGTTATGAATGAAGAGTTCCCCGGCTGCATTGTTGAAGAAGTTCCTTGGCTGGGTAATAACAGTCCTACCAGCCATGAAATGCAGGCAACTGGAGCAAAGTTGAATGTGGATAACATTCGCTCGGTGAGGAAGGCTGCAGGGGATGATGCGAAGCAGAGGGAGTTCGAAGTTGGTAGTGATGCGACAGTGGACTCGAGGAATGTTCCCCTCAACGACGTGGCTGGCGGTCTGCATGGCTCTCTCCTCCAGGCAGAGCACCTGGCCCTGGTGTTCAAGCTCCGAGGCCACATGTCTGACCTGGAGCATAGGGCCCTCCTCATGGGTCAGCGCCTGGACATGCTTCTCGACACATATTCCAACGTTCCAGCTCAGCAGAAGTGCCCCCTCTGCGCGCAGGCTTTTTCCATCCCGGCTGGGTCCATGTGGCAGACTAGAGATGGCGACAGATCACCGGGTACCTAGGTTTATATGCTCTCTTGGTTTTTAGTCTTTTTATGTTACTGTTTTACGTTCATTTGGACTATAGACATCTGTCCTGGTTTCCTCCGGGCAGGACAGATGCTACTATCATACAACTATTATTTGCTCTCCACCTATGCTGGTTTCCGGTAATCGGCAGCATTTTTGGTGACTTAGACACATGCCACTGTATATCTTGTCAAAGTTTTTTGTTAATCTAATATAGCAGGCTCTACCCCTTTTTTATTTATAAAAAAAAAATAAAAATTAGTTAAAGTAAAATTGAAATTAGTTTTGTTTAAAGGCAATATAATAAATTAAGATAATTTTAATTGAAAATTTTGTTATTAATTTATTTATAAGAATATTTATTGTTTTGATAGTATAAAATTTTGTTAGTGAGAATTTAGTTTTAAATATTAATATGAAAGTTTTGTTATTAAGGTTTATGTTTAAAAAAAATTGGATTTAGTTAGAGTGGTTGTGTGATGGAGGAGCGTTATCCTTCTCATCCAAATTATATTTTTGTAAATGACATGTTAAATTCATACCGAATATTGTTGAAACTCTTTGTAAATCCTTACCATTTGTTGGAACTATTGTCATTGATGGCAAAGCATGAGGCAAAGGAAGAAGAAGAGTTTTCATGTAAGAACATCAATGTATGGTTGCGTTTTGGATGGGCGCGTATGATCGTTGAAGAGGGTCGCCGACAGCCGTCAGATCTGCAGAAGTTGCGAGGGAGATAAGCCATCGGGAGATCGGAGTTCTCAAGGTCGTGAGAACCGGGACACTGAAAGTCTCGAAATCCTGACATAATCGAGACCGTACATTTGGAAGGACGCGTGGCAGCGATCGGGCGCCACCGGGAGAAAGGCTTCATCGAAGAATCGGGAATCGGAGTTTCGCGAGTCTCGTGAACAAGTGCATCAGACATCGCGAAATCGCGATACGCGATTTCCCGATAAAGCAGATAGCATGTGGGCCACCCTGGAGGACAGGTGGCAGGTGGAGAAAAGCTTCATCGGAGAATCGGGAATCAGAGTTTCGCGAGTCCCGTGAACAAGTGCATCAGACATAGCGAAATCGCGATACGTGATTTCCCGATAAAGCAGATAGTGTGTGGGCCACCCTGGAGGACAGGTGGCAGGTCAAAGGCCCGTCGGAGGACCAGCGTATCGAGAATCAGCAAATCAGTATTCCCATGAACGAAGGATCGGGGAAATCCCTAAAAGAAAACCCGACGCGGAATCTGAACCGTCCATTCGGTGGGACGTGTGTCAGAAGTACGGAGGAAGTCGGGGATCGGCAAATTGTGAACTCAAGAGGCAAAGAAACCAATACATAAGGAATGCCGAAACCCGATTTAAAAAGGGCGCGTAGGTTTAATTCAAATTTAAAATGAGGGACCCGAGCAATGGGGATCCGATTTTTCCCTTCGCATTATTGGTTCATGATGCTGAGGTCTAAAACCCTAGTTGAAGATTTAAAAAGAGCGACGTGGAGCAAACCTAGTAGATAATGAGCGTTGAATGGTTTTTGACCCATGGCCATAAGAAGGGGTCGATGCCCTTTTATAGCCGGGGATCTGCAAGAAAAGGCAGGTGGTAAGGATTTTGACATGTAGCAGGGGTCTTTTGCAGGACGTGGAGGCCAGTTTCTGACAGTAGGTACATCTACAGTTTGTTGAGCTCATTTGTTCAGGCTGCACGGAAGGTTTGAGGAGGGAAGAACCTCATTGTGGCAGTTGGGTGGCAGATCTACACTGATAGAGAGTTCTCTATCGTGGGTTTAGCAACTAGGAGAGTGGAGGTATCCTCTCCAGGTTTATGGTATTGTTTAATGTGTGTTTAGGAGGCTTTTGCAGCTGTCTTGCAGTCAGTAGATCTGTGTTTCCTTAAGAGATAATTGCAGTAGTTATCATAGTCACTAGAAAATTGTGTATTGATGTGATTTCGGAATACCAGTCTTAATAAGATGCAAGAATTGTCTCTTCTAAAAGAAGATGATGGCCAGTGCATAGAACTCCGGTGAATCCGGGGTTGAATCTGTCTGATCCAGTGTGAAAATTTATGAAACGCGATCAGCAACGAGTCTGAGGGTTAAAGCCTTCAGTAGAAGCATCTTACCAGTAGAAACTGGTGCGATTTTCAGGGG
>ML791564.1:328258-341714 GCA_009831015.1 Picea engelmannii | reverse complement strand
CCTCTCAGTATTTCTCAACACCATTCTCAAAATGAGGAAGGGTTTTCCTCAAATGACTCTTAAAATCATTTATATAATGCAAAATTTTGTACTTAATAATTTAAGAAATTTTTATAAATGACATGTTAAATTCATACCGAATATTGTTGAAACTCTTTGTAAATCCTTACCATTCTCAAAATGAGGAAGGGTTTTCCTCAAATGACTCTTAAAATCATTTATATAATGCAAAATTTTGTACTCAATAATTTAAGAATACATTAACTAAAGTTTAATTTGCACCTCAAAGTAAATGAAGTATATGCAAACTTTCACTCTGTTGTATGGATTCAAATGCAAGGTTATTGTGCCTAAAACACCTCAAGGAATGAAATCATTACAAAAAAAAGGTTATTGTCCCACAAACAAAGAGTCTAATAAGTCAATTTGGCCTTTAGTCACATTGAAATTTTAAATAATAATAATAATTGTTATATATTTTTTTTTAAATATGTTTTTTACTAATTCATTTTACTCATTTTAATTTTAAATAATGTTACCTTACGATCATACAATCTTTGCATATTTTTTACAATATTTTAGTTGATATTATTATCTTTTATATTTCCCAAAATAATTTAGTTCCTAAATAAACACAATCTATATAATATTATTAAAATATATAATGAAAAGTCCCTGTGGCGTAGAGCAGTCTGTGAGGGAGTGCGTTGTTAAGGCACTCTGTAAGTGAAGTTATTGGTTTGAAACCTCGGGGACACCTCAAATCCAGCCATGTTAAGGGTTGGTGCAGTCCAATCCGGGTGCGATCCCCGGGTGATTTTAATGGCTTAGATGTGTGAGGCTCTCTTTTTCAGGGCCTCTAAATATAATTAACTCCTATTGTAATGACTCTTTTATGTAAGAAATTTTTTGTATATATGAAGTAAAATTTATATTTCTGAAAGATCTACAAGTAAGAAGTTTCATTTACAACAATTTAGTTTAGAATTTTCTTTATGCAAGGAATAAACTAGTAAATAGACAACATAATAGCAACTTGTATACAACATAATAGCAACTTAGTTTATATTTTTTTTGATGCAAGAGTAAATTGGTAAAAAGGCAGTATAATAGCAACAACAAATTGATTACAATATTTACAAATAAATCAAATAGTAAAATACATACATCAACCTCAAGTTCTGGTTGATTTAGTCCCTTGCTCCTTTGTCCTTGTCCTTTCCCAAATTGCCCAAAACTGAATATTTTCCTCCCAGCCAACTAGGAATAGCCTCTCCGACTCCCTAGCTCTAGGAATCCTTGCGGTTTCCTAACCCCCGAGCCCAAAATTCCCAGCAACAGCAGTGCCCAAGTAAACCCCCCCCCCAAAAAAAACAATTTTGCCTTGCAATCTCCTCCTTTTCCCCTCCTCCTTCTTCCAGATTTTTTCCAAAAAGAAGACCCTCTTCCAAGTCCCCTCCCCTCCCCTCTTCCTTATCCTCCTCTCTTGAATTCCCCTCCCTTATTCAATTCCCAACTGTCTTATCCCCTCATTAATTCCCTCACCTACCATTAAATAATAAAATAGTAAAAAGATTCAATCTAATTATTTAAATAATTAATATAATTTACCTTAAATGAATTATAATCATTAATTAATAAAATTTGACTTTTACATACACTCACCCTTCAAGAAACTTCGTCCCAAAGTTATAGTAATTTGCCATACAAGGGAAATAAAACATGATTCATGCATCCAAATTAAATAAGTAACATCATCAATTTAAAACACTTATACATACTAGTGTACATGTGCAAGGCATGCATGCGTAGCTAGCACATACAGGACTTGAACGTGTACTAATGACAATAATTTATCACACCTAATGCAATTCTTGTATGCGTCCAATCCAATCAACAATGTCATTCATCTCATAAATAATAGTAAACCATTTAAAATATTCGCAAAATCCCTCAATTATAATAATTTAACACAAGCAACATTCACTTAGATAATTGTAGTTCAGTTAAACAAATATATATATATATATATATATATATATATATATGAACGAGAGGAAATCAATAAATTCTACTATAAGGTGAAAACTCCACACACTCTCAACTACTTCTAGTCACCCTTCCTTCCTAACCTACTTCCATCTTCCATCCCTATCCTTCCTTTATTGGACTATCTTGGAGTTTCAACTATATTGACCTAACTCCAGATAGAACCCGTAAGCAGAAGTGTCAACCATCTTGACCAAGCTTCCCCAACAAGCAACTGGCAGTCATCATCACATGTCTAGGGGAGCGTGAGTTGACATCGTCCTCCCATGACTCCAGGTTTCAAAGGATACACGGTGGGAAATGCCTCCACCCCTCCTAATAGAACTAGGGTCAACACCCTACCATGGACCATACAATGGCACTGTGTTGCTGGGATTTTGTCATCATATATTCAGTTTCAGGCAGTCTCACCACCTGAAAAACTTGCACTTTTCCACATATCATAACAATGCATTTGAACCAACATAATTTCACAAACAAAGATTCATAGCATATTGTTTCTCGGTCGATGTTCATGACACCAACCTTTTATTATCATTATCCTTTGGCTATGTCATAGCCCATTGACCTGCAAATTGGTTTATAACACAAACTCATACATATCTATGCATTATTATCATGTAAATGCATTTAATCATATCCTCAATTCGGTATCCACGTACCAACAAATTTAAATGTCAAAATTTTCAAGCTAGAAATAGGTTGCATAATATCCATCATAATTCAAATAACGATAAACATTCATATAATTGACATTCACATAGGTCCATATGTCTAAAATTTCAAGTGTATCATTAATAGTTTCACAGTTAATAAGCAAATAAAATACGATTAGGACTTAAGTAATTCTAGTTGTCTAAGTCAAAAGGTGGCATTATATACACCCAACTTCGGGAAACATATTCCTGAGGTGGTCAAAAAGGTGAGGGATGATCTCGTTGTAAGGTCTCTGCATCCTCCCAAGTAGCAGATCATGGGTTATACTTGTCCCACTGGACCTTAACTTGGTCTACCAGATGATTCCCGAGCCGTCGGACTCTACAGTCCAATATGTATAACGGTTCCACCATGACGGTTCCCACATTTGAAACCTGCAATCCCTTCCAATTTAGTTTGTGTGATTCGTCAACAACATATTGACGTAGAATAGATACATGAAAAACATTATGAGTTTTATGCAAGTGGGATGCTGCACTCCCTGCCATTGAAATACATGTTGTAACTGCTCTAGGTGCGACTCTATTGCCATAAGGAGGTGGCGTAGAGCTTCCTCCCCTGGAGAAATTCCTAGGGGCCTTCCCCACGAATCCAGGCTATTGTGGAATGGTTGATCTCATACATTCATTTAATCTCATATGCTCCTCCATTAACGAGCATTTTCAACTGCTTCAGCTACTGACGATGGTTTCCACATCCGCACCATGGCCCTTACCTTAGGGTTTAACCCGTACACAAAATGTTCTGCTTGTCGTTGATCGGTATCCATGTACGAGACATATTTTACTAACTCCATGAACTTGATCTTGTACTCTTCCACAATCCTGTTTCCTTGAATTAGGGCATGAAATGCTCCTACCTGTTGTTCCCCGTAGTAAGCAAGCAAATATTTCCTCTGGAACCTCTCCTCAAAAATCTCCCACGAGATGGTGTCTGGGGTAAGGTGCAACTGCCTCTCCAGATTACCCCAATAGTTCAAGGCACTGTCTCTCAACTTAAAGATCGTTATATTCGCCTTTGATGTGGAAGCATAGTCTTTTAAGGTGAAACATCGCGTCATTCCTTCCAACCATGCATCTACACGTTCACTTGCACAACCCTCAACAAACTCTGGGAGTTTGATTTTCTGTAGTTCTCTGGTGATGTCCTTGGTGGAGGCCCTCCCTTTGAGTCCCTCGACGCTTCAATGTTACCCACTCCAGGAGGTGGGGGTTCCACTTCGACCTCCACTGACTGGCATCCCTTTAATGTCTCATTAATATCCTTTAAGGAGTGCAAAATCAAAGCTAATTCAGGTGATGGTGGTGGCAGCGTTGACGTTGGTGGTCCTTGCAACGATGCCCCTCGGCCTCGATTTCCCTGAGTCCTAACCATCTTGAATAACTGAATCTCCATCCAACCAAAAGCTTATTAGAAAAGGGTTTAAGGCATTCAAAGTTTTACTCAAACTTATATCTGCAAACATAGAGTTAGGCATAAGTTTTTTTATACTTGTCTGTTGATAGACATTACTCCCATAAGGTAAGTGGCTAAAAGTCAAGGTCAAAAGCCTCTAGGCTTGATAACTTCGTCCAGGTAAGCTACTAACCCTCTTGCCTTGCTAGCTATGCTAACGTTGTAGGGTACTCGTCAATTAGTCTAACTTACGTCATTAATGAGTATTAAATATTTCCCTTTTATAACCCATTTAAGTTCTTATAAATTTTAAACCCGATCAATGTGATTTTAAACATAATATTGATTGATCACTATAAACCAATTTACCCATTATCATGGGTTAAACCTTTAATCTAAGTTTTAAATTAATCACCCTTAACCTTATAATAGAATGTTAATTAATAAATTAACCTTAGTGACATATTATAATACATATATCATATTAACATAATGTAATATATATATATATATATATATATATATATATATATATATATATATATTATCTTAATTATATATTTATATACATATAACATTAAGGAATTAACTAATACTACATATATATATATAAGAGATAAATAATAATAAAACTTATAACCAATAAAATAAAATATTTAAAAAAATAAAAATAACCATGTTAGTAAAAAGAGACGAGGGTAAAAACTGGGTTGCATGAAGCCCACGTTTTTCCTCCCAGTGTTTCCTCATTAAAGAACTTGAACCACAAAAACTACCCTCACGCATTGGTTCTTCATTTTTATTTTTGTTTTGGTTAGGTCTGGCTCGTTTGCACCTGGGTTCGAGTGGGGTTGTAGTAGAGGCGACACATCCTGAAACTACACACTGCAGGGGAAGGACTTAGCTGTGAGGTACACACCACAGGGGAAAGGTAAGGGTGCAACTGGTGGCCATGGTGAACACGCGACCTACTTAGGGTGAGGATTAGGTCTCAAAATGTTTTATGTTCTCCTATTTTCTACTAAAAAGTGAGCGCGAGCTCGAGTATGGTGGTCATGGTCTCCATGGGCGCACGAGGTACGACCATTGCATGACCTGACCTACTATTCTAAAAATATACTATATAATTTATTTTTTTATTTTTTGTTTGTTTCTGGTTGTGCAATGATTATTCTTCGTGGCCATGTTGTAGTGGAGTAGTGCTCTCGACTTCGGATACGCTTCTAAAGACTTTCAATTTGGTGGGTTTTGACGATTCTAAGTCTGTGCAGGTGAGGATTCTTATAGATGGTTCAAACATGGGAGAGTCTCCCTATCTTGGTGCACACTCTCTCCTTCAAGGTTCTTCTAGGTAGTATGGGCACTCTCCTTTAAGGTTTTTCTAGGTAGTCTACATAGGGTTTTTGGGTCATTTTTGGTTGTTTCAGGGTTGTAAATAAAGGGTTTTAGGGCTGCATGCCCAAGTTTTCATAGTTGTTTAAGGAACAATTTGTATAACTTTCATGTGGGTGGGTAAGCCCTAGGTTTCAGTTTTGAGAAACCGGGCTCTAATACCATATGCAGGGCTCTCTTTTTCAGGGCCTCTAAATATAATTAACTCCTACTGTAACAACTCTTTTATGTAAGAAAACTTTTGCATATATGAAGTAAAATTTATATTTCTGAAAGATCTGCAAGTAAGAAGTTTCATTTACAACAATTTAGTTTAGAAATTTCTTTATGCAAGGAATAAATTGCTAAATAGACAACATAATAGCAACTCGTATACAACATAATAGCAACTTAGTTTAGATTTGTCTTGATGCAAGAGTAAACTGGTAAATAGGCAGTATAATAACAACAACAAATTGATTACAATATTTATAAATAAATCAACTAGTAAAATACATACCTCAACCTCAAGTTCTGGTTGATTTAGTCCCTTGCTCCTTTGTCCTTGTCATTTCCCAAACTGCCCAAAATTGAATATTTTCCACCCATCCAGCTAGGAACAGCCTCTCCGACTCCCTAGCTCCAGGGATCCTTGTGGTTTCCTAGCCCCTGAGCCCAAAATTCCCAGCAACAACATTGCCCCAAGTAAAAATCCCCCCCCCAAAACAATTTTGCCTTGCAATCTCCTCCTTTTCCCCTCCTCCTTCCAGAATTTTCCCCAAAAAAAGACCCCCTTCCAAGTCCCCTCCCCTCTTCCTTATCCTCCTCTCTTGAATCCCCCTCCCTCATTCAATTCCCAATTGCCTTATCCCCTTATTAATTCCCTCACCTACCATTAAATAATAAAATAGTAAAAAGATTCAATCTAATTATTTAAATAATTAATCTAATTTACCCTAAATAAATTATAATCATTAATTAATAAAATTGGGTTGTTACAAGATGCCCCTAGGTCGTGGCATATCAACCACAGGCCAATCCCGCAAGTCGGGGATATTTAGTTAAAAAAAAAAATACATAATGAAAACTATATGGGATTTATAAAAATATTACATCAATTAAACACATACTATGTTTTCCTAAATCATGTTTTTGATATTTATTTCGGTATTGCTTGTATCACTTATATACTCAATAAGCTTTGATACTACTTGAGTACAAGTGTCCTTTGCTTTGTTTACAAGCTCTAGTATCACTTGTTGGATAGATTAATTGATTATGAGAGTTAATATTTCTAAATATAGATTTAATTGTAGAGTTAATTATTTAAAGTTATATGAACAAAGGGACAAAAATATAAGTGTAGATATAAACATGGCGTATCTTATAATCATAAATATGTTGAGGACAAAATAATTTTATTCGTTATTATACCTACCGATAGACATGGTATATAGTGTTGAGTTAGGTTTGATTTTCTATTAGTTTATGGCTGACCATAAAATATACACCCCTTTATTTAAAGTTTAAAAAAATAATGATTAATTTTAAATTTTAAATCTCATTTTATTGGCCAAAAACTTTGAAGTCTTATTGTTGCCTTCACTTCCCCCAATGTTATTGTAATAAATATTTCTGCCATCTAGTCATTTCATGCCTACTCCTTGTCTCCCTATCTCCTTAAACAATATTTTCATTATTATATTCGGCAAGTATATGCTACCTAGTAGCCTTGTTTTATTAAGACTAATGCATTCAAAAGGAGAGTTTATGTAGGAGGGTTACACAAGAGGGTATTCCATAGGAGCACATTAGAGGGGACTTACAGGCTCATTCTTAAGGGCTCAATGTGGTACTAGGTGGCATAGCTTAGGGCATGAATTTGGGTTAGATGGATGATCGATTCAACTACTGGATTACTCTGAGGATACAATCTCAGAGGATATGATATTCATATCTCCTTGTGTGTGCATAGACCTAGGTGACTCGTTGTACCATGCAGACGAGGTATTGAATGTACCACCTATCCTTTTTGGTAGATGTCCTAGGTCTATAGGTACTAAAATTGTTGGTCCTCGCAGATCTACTATACTTATGGTGGATTTTTGTCAGGCTATGAATCAAGGCTTTGAATGTTCTATGGTCTTGAATCATGGTGGAAACTATAGTGTGCGTGATGGAATTGACATTTCACCACCTACCTTATCTCGAACATTCACAACAACATTGAGTTGTCAAAAGGGTGCATTTTCGACAGGTCAAAGGTCTTATGGCTTATCGAAGGTATAATAGACTTGGTTGAGTTGCATGGTGGTGAGGCAAAGAGGTACAAATAAAGTCTCGGTCGAAAGAGGCGGAAGGTGGTGAAGTCAAAAGGGGGTGTTGTGTCTTTGGTGGTCGAGGAGGATTTGTGATTCAATCAAATAAAAGAGTAGGAAGGTCGAACGGTGGTGGGGAGGTTCAGTGGTAGAAGGGTCTCCATGTTGAGTCTAAATGCATGGATGCAGAGCGAGTGGGATCCCATTCTGGGTTATGACCTTGTCACCTATTTCCTAGCCCAAGGATCGATATGGTTTATTTTTTAGACTTGGATAGGCATATGTTGTGTATAAAACCTGGCACCCCCTCTTCAACACTCGGGAAGAAATTGTTACCATCTCTCCCACATGGATCAAGCTTTTGAATCTTCCTTTAGAGTTTTGGGCGAATTCAGGTTTGAGATATATCAGGGGAGGCACTGGGGACGATAGTTATAAGACTTGCAATTTCCAATCAGTGGCCCAAATACTAGTGTACATGGATCCTCGACAAGGCTTATTCGAATTGAATGCTTTGGTGGTGGGGGATATATGTTATACTCAAATTTTGGATTATGTTAACATTTCTTTCAAGTGTTCCCAATGTCA
Source organism: Picea engelmannii (assembly GCA_009831015.1). Taxonomy (NCBI): domain Eukaryota; kingdom Viridiplantae; phylum Streptophyta; class Pinopsida; order Pinales; family Pinaceae; genus Picea; species Picea engelmannii. The sequence goes on along the minus strand of ML791564.1, from coordinate 333,276 downwards.
TAAGGTGGGGCATGTTTTTTCTAACTACGAGTTGAAATTTCAAAAGAAATTTACAAGAAAAGGGGCAACAGTGCCAGATGTTAGGGTTTCAACCCTTAAGAACTCTCAGTTGATGAAGAAATCTTCAAGTGCACCTATATTGGGGAGGGTGAGGGAAAATGAGAATATTTGATATACATAGATGGTGGATATGACTGAGAAGGAAAATGATATCGTGGTAGGAGACATGTCCATTCCACTAATCATGGGCACACAACGACGGGAGGAGGAACTGTCACAATAGAAATGCATTGGTGGAGACTTGGAATTTAAAACATTGCAATGGAGCAATATGGAGGCACTGTGGAACAAGGGAGTTTCTCCTTTTGTCATTTCGGGTAAGCCAAACAGCACCCATAACAATTCTTCTATTTCAAGTTCGAGCAGGCCTGTATCTAGTATGCATTCTTGGTGTTCTGCTCCAAGTTCCCCTCGACCATCCTTGAGGGTGGTTTCTTTTAGATGACCAATGAGGGTGAAGGAAGGGGATTCCTTTATTGTCAGAATCTCAAGGGATTTTGATCCCTTCCCCTTACAAATCGAGGAGGCTCTACAACCCTCTCACACTGGCTCCCTTGCGACATCTTTTGGAAGAGAACTATTAATCCCCTAGACAAAAAACCATGTAAAGCCCTAGATATTGAGTTGTTGTATCTCTATTTTTAAAATAATATTGTCAGCTAGACCTTTTAATTGTAATTGTACCCTTGGTATTCTATTATATATATATATATATATATATATATATATATATATATATATATATACCAAGGAGAACTAGTTTTAGGATCATCTCATCTTGTACATTTGTTCTATTATAAAAGGAGAACGACCCCTCGAAGAGGCTTCACAATCATTCTTATCTCTTTATCAAGGCATGGAGTTTATTTTCTCTCTCTCTCTATTCTATTTTGGTCGTTTGGTTGATAACATTTGGTTTCAAAGGATACAATCCTAGGGTTTTTCTCCTTCAAGCAAGTCATCTTGGGATTTTCACTATAACTTTTTTTTGGAGATGTTTCAAACTTTGAAATTTTCAGGATACTCAGGATACATAGCGAAGTACTTTTGGTAAAACATTTAGGTATTGATTTGTTATACTTTATGAGATATAGCCTATGGAAGTCAAGGTTTGTGACTAGTCCTGAAATCAGTTTCAAATGAGTCATCTTGGAATTTTCGCTATAACTTTTTTTTGGCAAGGTTTACGACTATGAAATTCTCATAATCCTGAGGAGACGTTGTGAAGTATTTGTGGGAAAAAATAAATTTTTGGATTATTTTATTTCCCGAGGTACAAGTTGTGGAAATTAGGGTTATTTGACTAGTCTTAAAACTAGTCCCATACAAGTGTTGTTGGTATAAGTGCCATATCTGAAGTTTGGAAATTCCAAATTGAGTGCCACTAGTTTATTTGGAAATAAGAAAAACAATAGTATTGCAGGTAAAAATTTCAGAAATGGATCTGAAATATTGATTATGTTCCACTGGAACATAAGGTATTGCAAGTGCCATACATGTTTTAAGTAATAATTCCTAAGGGTCTACCACCTACTGAAGACCATGACCATGTTATTCATTTGCAACCAGGAAGTGTACTACTTAACATTAGGCCTTATAGGTACCCATATGAACAAAATAGTGAGATTGAGCATAGGATTCAAGAAATGTTAGAGGTCGACATCATTCAACCTAATCAAAGTGCTTTCTCTTCACCAGTGGTGATGGTCACAAAAAAATATGGTTATGGCATATGCATCCACACTATAGACAACTCAACAAAATGAACATTAAAAATAAGTTTCCTATTCATGTCATTGATTAATTATTAGATGAATTGCAAGGAGAAATATGTTATGCTAAGTTGGATCTCTACTATGGATATCATCATAGAAGAATGAGGCAAGAAGACATTCCCAAAACAACATTTAGAAGACATGAAGGTCATTATGGGTTTTTGGTGATGCAATTTGGCCTTCTTAATAAACCTTCAATATTTCAAAGCTTGATGAATTCTATGTTCAAACCCTTACTAGGACAATTTTTGTTAGCATTTTTTATCATATACTATTCTACAAGAAATCATGGAAAGACCATGTACAACATGACATGGTGTAAAAATATTTGGAAGAGAAACAACTATATGCAAAGCCTTCCAAGTGTTACTTTGGGGTTCAAGAAGTGGAATATATGGGTCATATTGTACATCGTGAAGGTGTCAAAGTGGACGCTAAAAATTAAAGCTATGATGGAATGGCCAGTTCCAGAAACCTTGAAGAATCTTAGAGGATTCTTAGGATTGACAGGATATTGTCAAATAACAACACCTCTAACAAAATTATTAAAGAAGGAAGCATTTTCTTGGACTCAAGAAGCAACTAAAACTTTTGAAAAGATTAAGGAGGTTATGTGTATGACTTTTGTCCCAGCCACACCCGACTTCACAAATTTTTCTATTGTGGAATGTGATGCCTCAAGACATGGCATTGGTGCATTTTTAATGCAAGAAGGAAGGCTCTTTGCCTTTGAAAGTAGCCATATTAAAGGAAAGAACTTACTCAAACCCATTTATGAAAAGGAAATGTTTTCCATATTACACGTTGTGAATAAATGACGTCCTTACCTAACAAGAAGACACTTCAAGGTAAAAATGTATCATGATAGTTTGAAGTGCTTCTTGGAACAATGATTATCTTCAGAAGAGCAACAAAAATGGGTTAAAAAGATGCTAGGTTACAACTTTGAAATTACCTACAAAAATGAAAACAAAATATGGTGGCAGATGCACTTTCAAGGAAAGAAGAAGATACAGAGGGTTTACTGTGTGATAGTTCCATTCCACAATCTGATTGGGTGGAAGAAACAACAAGATCAAAAGTTATGCAAGATCATTCAACAACTACAAGAGGACCTGAGTGCATTAGATAAATTTGTGTGGAATAATGATTTACTTTGGTATCAAGATCACTTATATTTATTTAAGAATTCCCAACTCAAATAGAAGGTCCTTTTGGAATTGCACACTTCTCCTATAGGAGGACATTAGGGTTCTTGAAAACTTACCACATGATCATGAAGGAATTTTTCTGGGAAGGCCTTAAAACTAATGTTCAAAAGTTTGGGACCGAATGTATAGTTTTCCAACAGAACAGGGGAGAGACAATCATGACCCCATGTCTCCTATAACCATTAGCTATACCAAGTCAACATTGGGAAGAGGTTTCAATGGATTTTATTACAGGTCTTCCCAAGTCTAAAGGAAATAATGTCATCATGGTAGTAGTGGATCGACCCACAAAGTATGCCCATTTTTTCTCCCTTATCATCATTTTAAAGAAATTACAATAGCCACAACATTCATGGAAACAATTCAAAAGCTACATTGAATCCCTAAGATCATTGTAAGTGACAAAGATCCTATTTTCATTGGAAATTTTTGGACAAAATTATTTTCTTGTTTGGGTACTTAATTTGATCACAAATCCTCTTACCATCCCATCCTCAATCTGATGGGAAAAATGAGATTGTAAATAAATATCTAGAAGGGTATATTCATTGCTTTGGATCTAATAAACAAACACAATGGGTCAAGTGGTTTCCCTTGGCAGAAAGATGGTACAATACATCCTTCCATACTTCATAAAAAATGTCCCAATTTATGGCAATTTATGGAAATCATCCTCCATCCATCACATCACCCTTGAAAGGGAAAATGAAGGTTCAAGCAATGGAGGACCACATAGACCACCAACAAGAGGTTCTCAAACTAATAAAGGACAACTTGGTTACATCACAAAATAGAATGAAACAATAAGCATATCAACATCATAATGAAAGGGAATTTGAAGTGGTGGATTTTGTATTTCTGAGGCTACAACCATACAAAAAGATGTCCCTCAAGAAACAAAAGAAGGACAATAAATTAGCACCTAAGTATTATGGTCCCTGTAAGGCGTTGCAGAGGATTGGAAGTATGGATTACAAATTGGAGTTACCTCCATCTTCACATGTACATCCAATATTCCATGTTTCTTGCTTAAAGAAGGTAATCGATGACAAGATCCTAGTTCAAACTATTTTACCAGAGATAAATGAAGAAGGAAAAATCATACTAGAACTAGAAACAATCCTTGAAAAAGGGGTTAAGAAGTTGTGAAATCAAACAATTACTGAGTACTTCATGAAATGGAAGAACCTACCGATAGAAGAAGTGACATGGGAAGTTGAGTTTTTCATGTAGAAACATCCGCAACTAATCAAGTTTTGAGGGAAACACTTGTTTTAAGGGGAGGGGCATGTTACACCCCTAGACAAAGCCCCATGTTAAGCATAAAGCCCCATGTAAATCCCTAGATATTGAGTTGTTGTATTTGTATTGTTATATTAGTATTGTCGGCTAGACCTTTTAATTGTAATTGTACCCTTGGTATCCTATATATATATATATATATATATACCAAGGAGAACTAGTTTTAGAATCATCTCATCTTGTACATTTGTTCTATTGTAAAAGGTGTTATAAAAATAGGATCGTGGAGCAATAAAATAAAACAAATGTGGAAATAAAACATAGAACATACACAATACAATAGAGACACAGATATATGTGGTTCACCTAGTGTGGGCTACGTCCACCAGAGAAATTGCCAGGTCCTCCCTTTATTATTAGCCAACAAATGAAGGGATACAACCTATAGCATACCTACTACAACTTTCTCTTCTTTCTCTAATAGTCTCCTCTCTCATAATACAATATTCACTCACCTCTACATAGCCGCAAGACAATTTCCTCATAAAAGAGGGTTTCCTTCTAGGGCAAAAAACCCTAACATAACTTATATCGTTATACCTGCGACCTTATAATGAATGGTCCAGATTGACAACGAAATCACAATATTTTACAAGGTAATTTTCCCAAAAAATTATCTTCGGGTGCGCTACCCCCGAACCCCTGTCGGGGGGGATCCAAAATTTCTTGT
>ML791564.1:301938-314304 GCA_009831015.1 Picea engelmannii | reverse complement strand
CAAAAAAAAAAAATATATTCCCTCCAAAATTTCCCCCTCAAATTTTTCCCTCCAAAATCTCCCCCAATTTTTCCCTCTATCATTTTCCCTTCAAAATTAAAAACAACTTTTACTCTATCAATTCGTTATTTATTTGTTAATTACAATATTTTTCATGTTTGTTTACTTATCCCACATTCATTAAACTTAGCGATGATCCATATAATTTTAGGTATACATGTACACAATCTTATTCTTTTTTATTTATCCCACATTCGTTACACTTAATAGTAATTTATATCATTTTTGTTATATATACATAGCCTTGTTTTGTCTTTTTACATTGCGTTAAATATTAGAAAACATTCATTAAATAGTTTGGAGCAATCTACAAAAGAGAAACATCGAGAAGACATTCAAGGAGAATCTGGCATTTTAAAAGTTAGTTATTTTTTAAATTCTTACCATTTACCAAAAAAACATTTATAAGATCATTTTTTAATCAAATGAGATTTTTTCATGTGAAAACTATAAAAAACCCTAAACTTTTTTAGATGTTTTCTAATTTTTTCTAAAGAAATCACAACTTAAAAAAAAAAAAGACCTTTTTCAAAGAAATTTTAACAAAATTCTTAGTATTTTTCGGACAAAATAAAAATAAAAATTGGTATACTTTTTATAAAAATTTTACATTTTTTGTTATGTTTTTATAATTTTTGCGCATGGTGGTTAGTGGGCGTGATGCCCCTCCACGCGAGACCATGACTTGGCCTATAGGGGCACTCGGGGTGATGCTCGACATTGCCCCAGCCCCCGCGACCAAGCCCTGGGTGTGCCTAGGCTTGGATGCAGGGGGCAGCCCCCCAACAACAAGTCATGATCCCCAGACTGTGACTTGGTCGCCGGGGGACAAAGGCGATGCCCGACATCGCCCCAACCCCCACCACAACCAAGCCACGGTATGGGGACAATGACTTGGCTGCAGGGGCGGTAAGCCTTGGTCCCGACATCGCCCTAGTAACCCTATGGGTCAATTTTTTTTAAGTTTAATTTTTTTGCTTTGTGATTTTTTTTTTTCATATAGAAAAATTGGCAGGAAAGAAAATATTTGTGAATGTATCTGGATCACAACCTATAATAATGGCATCCAAAATTGCAATTGGGACCTCCATGAATGCTAGGTAACAAATTGATAACACATTTGTTCAAGGTCCAACACCTGAGCTGTCAAGGGAAATGAAGAATGTTAGAGTGTGGAAATTCGTGGAAGGTGAAAACAAATTGGAATATTCTTGGTTTGTTAAAGACAAACAAGACAACAATGGAGAATATCTATATTTGTATTATGGTGAGTTTGAACATGTGCAAAGAAATTATTAGCCACTTGGCAAGTTGGCTTGTTATGAGATATATGTTTGGTGCAAGACACATATATTGTTTATGCACTCATGAAACAAGCCATGACTTATATCAAGATTAGATATTGTTTGAAATTGAGCAATTATAATTGGGTTGAAATTTTTACAGAATTATGTGCATCTATTGTTGAAGACATTGAGAAAGACAATGTAAGTTTGTTTATTTTTATATTTGTATAGTGTATTATTTATAGTATCATGTTAAATTTCTAATTATATTTAACACATAATGTTATATTTTATTTTTACAGGATTTTGTTGAATGAATTTCACATATCTTAGTGGGGATTTACTCTACAGAGGAAAATATCATGGAAGTCATCCATGCCTTTCATATCAATAAGACACAAGAAGGAAGGAAAAAGAAACAAAAAGTAACAGAGGTTGAATTTGGAAGAGTAGACAAACAAGAACATGAAAAAAGAAAGGAAAGTCTTCATTCTAGAAATCCTAAAAAGGTTACATTTGAAGATGAGGAAACTCCAAATGAAGATTTTGTTGAGATATAGTCCCAATCACGTTATCACTCATTCTCGCAAGAAGAATAAACAAGAGAAACACAAAAGAGCAATGGTCGGGGATGATTCCATTCCTATTGATTATGAAGAAATCGTTGATTTAGATGAAACCCATTTAGATCGTAAGAGGAAGAAAGAAAATGTTGTTGATGATGAAGAAACCATCGTTAGCTCTGAATATTATAATGAAAGTCCTAAAGGTAGCAGAGAAATAATAACACCAGGTGCTGATCTAGAGGATGGTATTATGGAAACAACACAAAATGTCATTCGAAATAGATTGAGTACAACAAACTTAGTTGATGATGGCCATACATTTAAGTTGAAAGTGAAGCAGCTTTATAAACCCACAGAAGGGAAAGAAAAATATCAAATTAGAAAACCACGTCACTTGCATATTCACAATTTGAAAGCATTGATTATGTACAATCCATATGCACATGTGGTTGACTACCTAGTTTTTGTTGACCCAATGGAAGTTCCTAGCAAGGATGAATTTGATAGATCAATTTTTTTTTACTACAAATATTATGTGATTGGAAGAAATCATTCTGTAGAGGCTAGAAGAGAATTGATGCAAGAATATCCCAATAACTCTCTTTTTGAGACAGTCAAATGCATAATTTATGTTGGTTTATCAGATTCAGAAGCAAAGTTATTGGCATGGGATCATAACATAGATAATGAGTACAAAATGTCCATGAATTTCATTCAAAGGGTGAGGTTTATTCATAATGAATTTTCTGAAATATGTCATGGGGAGCGATCAAATGTTGATGTGAAGTTTCAGAAGCAATGTTGTATGGAAACAGGCTTTCCAATTGATGATGAAAATGCAAAAGAAAAAAATCACAAAGGAAATGATGTATTCAAAATTGTGGATAGTTATTTTCATTTGGGATTTAGAATTGGATAGGTATGGGGTTTCATAGATGATATCTTCAGTCTATAGGAAAATATTGGTAAAAAAAATTAGAGAGTTAAGAAGGCTAAACCCATAATATGTAGCACAAGTAAGACATGTCCTAAAATCAAGAATCTGCTAGAAAATATGACTATAACACCTTGAAGAACGATACAAGGAGTGAAGGATGAAAAAATTATCATTGTTATATTATCACGTGTAAGGTCGGGTGAATTGTCAATGGAAGAAATGTGTGATGAATTTAAAAAGTAAGTTTGTTGAGTTATTTTTTTTTATGTTAGGACAAGAATTTTATTTATTTGTTTATTTATTTTTGTTTTTGTTTTTGTTCAGTTTAACATATCAATGTTCTAAGTATATATATATATATATATATATATATNAACATTTTTTTTTATTTAGTCACAAGGTGTATATGAGAATACACGAGAAAATGGTTAAGATCTTGAATGAAGAGAGTTGGGATGATGTTAAGCTCAACTATAACAATTTTTTGTTGCATTCAAAAAGGTATGTTGATTTATTACATTCATATTATTCGTTTGTAGGTTAATTTATTTATATTTTATTAGTATAGATATATAACTATATGTTTGTTTGTTTCAATAAAGATACGAAAGAAGAATGCAGATGGAGTACCTAAAACCTTCAAAAGTTTTATTCAAAAAGCCAAGTTTGAAAGTAATCCATGATCTTTTCATCACGACTTATAAAGAATTACATTAAATGAGCATAAATTAAACTACACCATTAAAGAAGGGAAAACTCAAAAATGAAGAGACATAAGCATCAGATCTAAACACAAGAACTTGATAACGGAGTTCGTCCCTAGTGGACTACGTCTCTGGGTTCTGCTCTCAAATGGGTAGGCTCTTTCATTAACTCAACAAAAGAATTTGGCAAATACATAAATATACCTCATTTTGAAATTAAGCTGCAGAAATAATGCTCAGATCATAAAATAGACATCACCACTGAATTTGTGGCATCGAATTACCCAAAAATGACTATCTCCATGCCTCGATCCGGTTCTAGCACTCCCAAGCTCAAGCATAAATCTGTCTCGGTTTCTGTGCCCTCAACAACCTGCAATGATGACAGTCCTTTGCCTCGAAATCCATGCCCGCATTCATACGGTCCATGCCCCCCTGGTGGCTGGCAGAAACTTGGCTTTAAAATAAAACTAGGCAGACGGATGTTCCAACGGAACAGTTAGGCATATTGGTTATGGCGCTAAAGTTAGAGCGTTGGATGTGGGGAGGTCTCAGGGTCAAACCCCATGGGCTCCCATTTTAGCTCTATAGTTATAACCTATGTTATATTTAGTTGGCGGCTTCTAGATGTGGCATTTTTCGCCAGATATAGCAGGACCTCCGCTAGATTTGGCGGGGTCCTGCCCATATATATTTTTTATTTTTCGGTTATGGGTCCTCCTTGGGCATTTCGGGGGTGTCATGTGTCGCCCGTTGATTGGGCCATGTGGCATCCACTGATTGGTCCACCTGTTATTTGACATCACTGCTCCATTGATTCATACTTGACACATGGCACTTCCTAGGTGGTGCCACATGGCATCGCCTGGGGGTGCCACATGGCACTTTTCTACTGGTCCACATGGACCCCTGAAATGTCCATTGACGGGTGACACATGGAAGCCTATGGTGCTGCCACGTGGCATGCTAACGTCAACATTCATCATGCTGATGTCATCCTACCATGTCAACTACTGACGTCAGCAGTACGGACGATGATGTGGCCCATGTTGACTTGACCTATTTGACCACAACTTTGACCATGAATATCTTCCAAACCGTAACTCTGTTTGACGAGTCGTTTATGATGCACTCTTCACGATCATGCCATTTTCATTGAGTTTTGGGAAATTTGAATTTTTTCCCTTTCTCTGTTTGTTGAAGCCATTCTGAGTATTCTAACTTGCCTCTGTGAGTTCTGAGCTGTTCTTTGCCTTCTCTGAATCCTTTTTGGATCATGCCTTCCCACCGAGAGCTTTTTGGACCACCAAAAGATTTCATCAATCAACAGGTAAGTGAGGGAAAAGTATCCTCACTTTGTCCTTCTCGATCCACTTTTCCTTTCTTGGATGTGTGCCTTTTAAGCCTACTCGAAGATAATCAACATCACCCTTACGTGAAGTCCTCGTCCTCCTATCCGAGATGATATCTTCCTTTAGCTCATCCAAGTTCTCAGGTGAAAACTCATCAACTGATGGTATTGAAACTTCCTCGTCTTGATCCATGATCATGGGAGGCTAAATTTTTTTCAAGTTCTCAACATTCACAACTGAGTAAATACGCATATAAGGTGGAAGATCTAGACGAAAAACATTGATACCACTTTTCTCCAAGATAGTGAAGGGTCCATAGTGAATGGGCTTGAGTTTCTTGCCTTCACCCTTCAATATCTCCTTGTTGATGTGAAGCCATACCCAATCTCCAACCTGGAACTGATGATCAACTCTGTGCTTGTCATGCCAAGCTTTATATTATGCTTGAATTTTCTCCAACTGTTCCCGGACTGCCTGGTGTATCTGTTGAATCCTCTGGATGAACTTGCGGGCTTTATCCTCTGTTCATTCTTCATTCACATCGACATCTCTCCCGTACATCAAGTCCAAAGGAACCTTTGGTAGGTACCCAAAACATGTCTCAAAAGGAGAACTCTGAGTGAATGAATGTAAATATTGGTTGTACACATGTTGTACACATGGTATTTGTTCATCCCATAACTTGGGATGCTTGCTGCAGTAGCCTCGAAGCAAAAGTACCATTATTTGGTTTACGACCTATGTATGTCCCTCAGTTTATAGACGGAAAGAATTGCTCCTCTTCATTTTGTTGTCCATCATTCTCCACAAGCTCGTCCAAAAGTCCCCAAGGAATCGAGTATCTCGATCTGAGACGATGGATGTGGTTAACCCAAAGTGAACCCAAACATGTTGAAAGAAGAGATTAGCAGTCTGCTCAGCAATGATCTTCTTTTTACATGGCATCAAGATACACATCTTGTTGAACCTATCCACTACAACATACAAATAATCACGACTCCCTTTGGTCATGGGTAAACCCCCTACAAAATCCATGGAGACAATTTCCCATGGATGGGATGGAACATGAAGTGGTGAGTATAGCCCTAGTTTTCTATTAGTGGGCTTACAAGTAGAACACATCACACACCCCTTTACATATTTAGTTACAATTGCTTTCATTTGAGGCCAGTAACAAAACATCTGCAAATGAGCCATAGTCTTTCCTACCACAAAATGCCCAGACACAAGAGAAGTATGAGCTTCTCGTATTACATGGACTCGTTCACTTGTAGGAATACATAGCTTTCCAAGATGGTCGAGTAGTTTTCCCTCTAGACGATATTTCTCTTCATGTGCACCAAGGGTTAGCTTCACATATACTTCTTTAAAATCTTCATCGATGGCATATTGTTCTACATAGCTATCATGAGATAAAGAAATATTCTTAAAATAACAGAAGCAACAATAGGAGGTCTAGAAAGCATATCAACTACCTTGTTACTTGTACCCTTTTTGTACTTGATTATCAAGTGAAATTGTTGTATAAAACCCATCCACTTGTAGTGTCGAGATTGCTGCAATTTGGTTTGTGCCTGAAGATACTGTAAGGTTTGGTGATCTGTATGTATGATTGTTTCCTTCCCTAACAAGTAGTGCTTCCATTTATTTACACTCTGGACTAATGCATACAACTCTTTATCATATGTAAGATAGTTAACAACAACTTGGTTAAAAGTTTCAGAGTGGTAACAGATAGGTGTACGATATTGCATCAATACTGCACCCATGGCATATTCGCTGACATCTGTCTCGATCTCAAAAGGCTGTTGAATATTTGGCAGTGCTAATACTGGTGCGGTACTGATCTTCCCCTTCAAAGCATCGAAAGCTTTTTGTTGCTTTCCTTCCCACTGAAAATTGTTCTTCACACTGGTTAAGGAATGCAAAGGAGTTGCTATAAAGGAGAATTTGGGAATGAATCTCCTCCAATACTACACTGCACCTAAGAAGCTTCGGACTTCGGTTACACTTTTTGGCTCAGGCCAATTTACAATTACATCAAGTTTTGGAAGGGCCAATTTTCAATTGTCCTCCTCCTACAATATGACCTAAGTACACAAGTGCAGTCTTGCCAAATTCACATTTAGACAATTTTACATACAACTTTTCCCTTTGCAAAGTATCCAATACTTGCTTTACATGCCTCACATGCTCATCCCAAGTCCCGCTAAAAACAAGAATGTCATCTAAATATATAATCACAAAGTCATCTATGAAAGGCCTGAATACATTATTCATCACACACATCAAAGTTGTCAGAGCATTACAAAGCCCAAACAACATAACCGACCACTCAAACAATCCCTGTTTGGTTTTAAAGACAATTTTCCATGCATCTTGTTCTGTGACTCTGATTTGATGATATCCACTGCGCAATCCAACTTAGTGAAATAGACAACATTCTTCAATTGATCAATTAAATCATCTATGCGAGGAAGAGGGTATCGATTTTTCACCGTGATTTTATTTAAATCCCGATAATCGACACACATTCGCCATGTGCCATCCTTCTTTGGCACCATCACGATGGGAGAACCACAAGGAGATGAACTGGGCTGATGACCCCTTGATCCAATAAGCCATGTACCTGCTTCTTGATCTCTGTCATCTCCACAACTAACATCCTATACATGCGCAGATTAGGAAGAGGAAAATCCTGCTGAAGATGTATCTCATGTTGGATCTCCCTCTTAGGAGGTAATCCATCTAGTTCCTGAAAAATATCATCATACTTAGAAACAATATCAATCAATTCCTTTTTATGAGATGGATCACACCCTTGGAAAGCGTCGGATGTCTTGACATCTTTTTCTCTTACGACCACGAGTACATATCTCTTATTAGTGTTTATGATTCTTTTCATTTTCCCTTCACTAACAAGTGTTGTATTTACCCTCATGTTGTGAGCTCTAACAATGTATTCCACTCCCCCTTTAGTAAGATGGTATTTGTTCTCATGATGAAAGAAGACTGCTTTTATGTCATAAAGATGAGGACTTCCCAACACTATGCCACATATATCAAGTGGTACAACATCCAAATCCACTTCATCAATCAATTTTGAAGCAATAACAAATCTGATCCTACATTGTTTGGTGACATTAAGTTTTTCTTTATCACGTACCCCACCAAGATGATAAGGCTTCGGATGTGGTTTCATTTCAAGACCCATTTTCTTGACAAGTGCTCCAGATATTAAGTTTACTTGGGAACCCATATCAAATAGTGTATCTATCTTAGTATGTTTAGATACAACTCTTATATGAAATAACTCATTACTCTTTCGTTCATCAACATGAGATTCATCATTGGAACTTGAATTAGCATGAAGCAAATCTTTACCTTGTACTCCAATTGTTGTGATCTTTCCTTCATCTCCTGAATCAGAACCAAGATCTTGCTGCACTGTAGCAGCAGTATTTGTCTTCCCCTTTCCACCTAACTGTTTCAGTTTATTTTCTAGATGCAGTTTCCAACAATGTTCTTCATCGTGATCGATCTTCTTGCAATGAGTGCAAGATGGTTTTCCTCCTTCTCGAGTTACTGCAATGGTCTTCTTGTTCTTCCTTTTAAACTTCTTAAAAGTCTTTTGTGGGAAATTGGAAGGTTTCTTTGTGGGATCTTCTTGAACATGTTTCCTCATGTTCTCAAGGTGAGTGGCTTGCACACAAACTTCGTCAAGACTAGTGGGGTTAAACAAGAGCAAAGTATGTCGAATATAACTGTGAAGTGTGCCAATATACTTCATTAAAGTTTCATAAGAATCCAATAGAATGTTCAATGCAAGAGATTTTTTCCTAAATTCTTCTGTGAAACTTTGTACAATTTGTCATTTACTTTGCCTTAAAGTTTGCCATTCCATCATTGCTTTATGTAAATACCCTAATGGATAATTTTTTTTCCTTATAGTTGATTTAAATTCCGACCACGAGGAAAGAATATTACCACACTTACTTATGTCCTGAAGCTTTCTCTCCCACCATGCGAGAGTGGTGCCTTCCAACCGAAGAGAAGACAATTGCACTTTAACCTCCTCTTCATCAATATGTTGGACACAACAATACACTTCAACTTGTCAGATCCAATTATCTAGCTTTTTAGGATTAACATCTCCATTAAACATAGGTAAAGAAAATTTTACATCAAGATTTAATAATGGTTTCTTAAAAGAGGCTTTAAGGCTAAAATGATGAGAATGATGAGAATGCTCAGAGGAAGAAGAACTAGAAATTGAAGGTGAAGACGGAGGCTCATGAGGATCTCCTCTAGCCCCTTGGTTTACTGAAGCATCATCATCTGCATGTGATTCCTTTTTCTTCCCTTTCTTCTTCATCCTCTTCTCTTAATCTTCATACATCCGTTCGACCATTTCTGACATGCGATAAAATACCATGTGAATTTTTTTCTCTTGTTCATCACACTTGTCCTCTTTTGCCATTTTCTTCCTTCTGGATACATGACCAAATTCAGGATTGAAAGTCTTAAGAGTTCCTTCACCCTACTTATGCTTGGCCCTAATAAGCATTCAAACTCAACAATTCAAGTCACAAATGACTGCTCTGATACCAACATGATCCAAGATCTTTTCATCGTGACTATAAAGAATTGCATTAAATGAGCATAAATTAAAGTGCACCATTAAAAAAGGGAAAACTCAAAAATGAAGAGACATAAGCATCATATATGAACATAAGAACTTGATAACAGAGTTCATCCCTGGTGGACTACGTCTCTGGGTCCTGCGATCAAATGGGTAGGCTCTTTCATTAACTCAACAAAAGAATTTGGCAAATACATAAATATACCTCATTATGAAATCAAGCTGCAAAAATAATGCTCAGATCAGAAAACATACATCACCACTGAATTTGTGGCATTGATTTACCCAAAAATGACTGTCTCCACGCCTCGATCCGGTTCTGGCACTCCCAGGCCCAAGCATAAATCTGTCTCGATTTTGGTGCCCTCTGTAACCTGCAATGATGACAATCCTTTGCCTCGAAATCCATGCCCACAGTCGTATGATCCACGCCCCCTGGTGGCTGGTGGAAACTTGGTTTTAAAAGGAAACTGGGTGGACGGATGTTCCAACAGAACAGTTAGGCGTATTGGTTATGGCACTAAATTTAGAGCATTGGATGTGGGGAGGTCCCGGGGTCAGACCCCGTGGGCTCCTATTCTAGCTCTATAGTTATAACCTCTGCTATATTTAGTTGGCAGCTTCTAGATGTGGCAGTTGTCGCCAGATATGGCGGGACCTCCGCCATATTTGATGGGGTTTTGCCCATATATATTTTTTATTTTTCGATTACGGGTTGTCCTTGGGTGTTTTGGGGTGCCACATGTCGCCCGCTGATTGGGCCACATGTTCGCTAACGCCACCTCCCTGTCAATCCATACTTGACACATGGTGCTTTCTGGGTGGTGCCACGTAGCGTTGTCTGTGGGTGCCACATGGCACTTTTCTACTGGTCCACATGGACCTCTGAAAATTCCATTGGTGGGTGACACGTGACAGCCTCTGGTGCTACCACATGGCATGTTGACATAAACAGTCATCATCTTGCCATGTCAGTTGCTGACATCAGCAGTACGGACGATGATGTGGACCATGTTGACTTGACCTATTTGACCACAACTTTGACTACAAATATCTTCCAAACCGTAAGAACGTTTGACGAGTCGTTTGCACCGTTAGAAAGCTTGCGATGTCGTCTTCACACTCATGCCATTTTCACCGAGTTTTATGAACTTTGAATTTTTTCCCTTTCTCTATCTACTGAAGCCATTCTGAGCATTTCGAGTTGCCTCTGTGAGTTATGAGTTGTTATTTTCCTTCTCTGGATCCTTTTTGGATCAGAAAGAGAAATGAGATGTGTTCGAACCGTTGAACTTGATGACACCCTTGATCACTAAATTTGGAATGGGCTCGACACTATTCAATATAAAATGATATTAGGTGATTGTGAACAAATTGCAAATATTGTTTCTAAAAATAAATACTCCCTAGTTATTGTGAATATCCCTCATGGTTATAATATCCAAAGCATTGGATATGATATTGAGCCTTATACTTACCAAGCTTTCAATAAAGTGGTTATGGGATTTATAGAAGTCACAACATCACCATTTTGGAGATTTATGGTTTTTCATTCAGACACACAAAAATGATTAGTACAATCAAACTTCAAGAGAAAAGAAAAGACAATGATGCAACTTATTTGGGAAGATATTTAAAGTGTATGTTTAGCGATTAAGATTAGAAATCAATTTTATTAATTCACAAGTTAATTAAATTTTCACTTATTTATGCTATAGGCACAAGCCTAACATTCAGAGCTCCAATAGAGAACCATTTACACATGATATTGAGAGTATACATCTTGCAACATGTACAAAAGACGATTCTTATAATTACATTCTTGTCAATGTAAAGGATGGAGGGAAGCCTAGTAGTTTATTGGTTTACAATGTTGTGGTTAGAAAACTAACATATGGGGAAAAGGATTTGAAAGGAGAGATGGTTAACATTTATAAAAAACCACAAACATTAATTAATTATCTTACAGATACATTTTCAAATGAAGGAGATTGGGTTTTGGATTTATTCTCGGGTTCAGGTAAGAATTGTGATCTAACATTTATGATATCATACTTCAATCTTTATTATTTTTAATTTATGTATTTTTACATTATTTAACTTAATTATTTATTTTTTGTTTGGCGATTAGGTACAACACTAGCGTGTTGCTTACAGAAAGGAAGAAATTGCATAGCCATTGAAAGTGACCCACTAGAATGCAGTTTTATTCAACAAATAATTAATGTTATTCCAGCTCTTCAAGATGAAATGAAAGAAGTTGGCTTGAGGAAAGGAGATTTTAATGAACCAAAGGGGGCAAAAATGTCAAAGGAACCTCAAGTACCATTAGGAGGATTGATTGGAAATGATCACTTTGGAGAACTTGTGGATATCAAAGACCCAATGGAAGAGCAAAATGACACAATGGAAGCACAAAATGATGTCTAAGAAGATGATAATGTGTTTGTTGAGAATGATGAATTTGAGATATATGACATTTTTTATTAGTTTTAAGATGCCCCTGAAAACGATGCTCAATTTTGCAAATTTTTTTTGAGCTATCACTGTAATGTTTTAACTTTCATATTTTAAAATAAGAATTAAGATGTATCTATTGTTGTTTTATGATGAATCTTTTTTATTATTTTCTTTTTACTTTTATTTGTATGTGAATCACTATACTATGGAAATTGACATTAAATGTTGTCATTTTTTTACTTCAAATGTATAAAAATATGAAAAAATTGTTAATTTAAAAAAAAAAAAATCATTTTTTTTTGTTTAATTATGTCCATAAAAATGTTGTATTTGACATGTTATTTTAAACGGATAAGTAC
>ML791564.1:274939-301888 GCA_009831015.1 Picea engelmannii | reverse complement strand
ATATATATATATATATATATATATATATATATATATATATATATATATATATATATATATATATATATATATATATATATATATATATATATATATATATATATATATATATATATATATATATATATATATATATATATGGCTTTAAAATGTATATTTTTTTGTTAAATATTTAAAAATAGTGTTATTTAACTACAATTATTTTCTATGTATTGAAGTAAAGGTAAACAACATATTAAAAATTATATTTTCCATTATATTTAAAAAGTATGGAACCATAAATTAATTAATCAAGGAGAAAAAATTATATGAAAAATCTTAATTTCAAAAAAGTAAATGGTATACAACATTTTTAACATTGAAAGAAGCATGGAAACATGATTAAAAACACCGTTGAATTTTTTTGTTTGAAAAAAGATGAAAAAACACTGTTGAATTTTTTTTTTTAGAAAAAATTGAAAATAGATGAAAAAATAAGCATTTAAAAAAATAATGTGGACACATTGTGGATAAGAAGATTTAAAATATCAAAAAACAACCTAAAAAGGGAGGGGAGGTGCTACCGGTAGCACAACTTTTCAAAATGAGGTAAAAAATGTGACCCCCCAAAAAATGAGAACTTTGTAGAGTTCTCGTTAAGTTGGTAACTGTGTTCTAGATGCTAGACATCAAGTAAAACCACTTGCTATTGTAAAATTGCAGTACTAAACCAATGTATATTAGCAATAAGTAATTTTCAAAAGCAACAATAAATCAGCCCAGAAAAATCAAGTAGATCAATATACGATCATCAAACAATGGTTTTGAGTTGATTTTCCCCAAGTATTAAGTAAGTTCAACAATTAGTAAATCATTAATGGTTGTAGCAAACCTTTTATAACATCAACAATAAATATACTATGTTTCCCAAGCGATAAGTTAGTTTTAGTGAGTGAGAGAGGTTGGATATCCAATGATTGAGTTGATTTATGAGAGAGAAAGTTTGTGTGAGAGTGCAAACACTTTGTAAAACCAAGACTAGTGTTTTTTTCTCTTTGGGAAATGAAGTCAAGCCACATAATAAATTATATAGCCAAGAAGATGGAATTTGGAACCCTAGGACTATGACCTTATAGGCCTAGCATCAAATTCAAGAGAAAACCCCTAGAGCTTATGGCTTTATAAACCCTAGGTGACGTCTCCTTCTTCTAGGATGTCTAATTAAGGATGAAACTGAACTAGGTCAAGGTATAAAGTTTATGACCTTGTAAACCCTAGACTTTTGAACTAGCCAAGACTAAACCCTAGGGGGATAAAGACTTTTAATCCCTAGGTCTAGACCTTAAATGATTCAACAAACAAGATGAATGAAATAGGGAGGGGGATGAAGACTTACAATCCCTCCTAGGTTTTTCAAGCAAGAAAAAGGAAACATGCAACAAATTAACCATATAACATTCACCACAATATACCATGAAATAATTAAACTTGACAAAGAAGACTTAATTTAACCAACTTGAATTGCATGAGGAAACCCTAGCTCAATATCAACCATTAAAATAAGACAAAGCATCCACAAATTCTCCTCCAAAAGGTGCACACAAGACAAGTAGAGGAAAAAAGGGAGATAAGAGAGCAAGTAGTGGTGATCTCACAAGTGTGAGAGTTATGTTTGATCAAAATGAGCACTCCCTCTATTTATATGAGGTAACCATGCACATATGTCCACAATAATGAAGTAAAACAACAATAATCCATGATACAAGTGGGGTCGACTGATCCATGATCTTTTCATCGATGTGACTTATAAAGAATTGTATTAAATGAGCATAAATTGAAGTGCATCATAAAGAAGGAATAACTCAATAATGAAGAGACATAAGCATCAGATTTGAACACCAAAAACATGATAACAGAGTTAGTCCCTGGTGGACTACGTCTCCGGGTCCCGCTCTCAAATGGGTAGGCATTTTTATTAACTCAATAAAAGAATTTGGCAAAATACATCAGTATACCTCATTCTGGAGTTAAGTTGCAGAAGCTTTGCTCAGATCAGAAAAGAAACAACACCATTGAATTCATGGCATTGAATTACCCAAAAGCGATTGTCTCCACGCCTCGATCTGAGTTTGGCACTTCCAGGCCCCTGAGGAAATTCACCTCGGTTTCGTGCCTGCACCTCCAATTAATTCATGGAAAAATTTCTCGAAAATCATGCCCTGTCCGTACGACCACGCCATGGTCTGATCCCCGAACTCTGGCAGATTTGGCTTCTTAAGTAAAAATGGAGGCGGACGTACCAACATAGCCGTTAGGCTAGTTGGTTGGCAGAGATATATTAAAATCATAGTGGTTGGGGGAGGTCCCGGGGTCAAGCCCGTGGTGCTCCTCTTTTTGGCACTTTGTTACAACAACCCCAAGTTCGACGCCAACCATTGGTGGAGACTGCTACATATGGCGAAGAGATAGTGGTTATTCAGATATGATAGAGTTTTAATCTTGGTGGATCACTCCTATTTTGGCAGACCGACCAGATTTGGCAAATCTTGCCACTATTTTGGTGGATTTGTATTTATTATATATATTTTTTATAAATTCGGTTGTTAGCCCTCATTGGGCATTTCCCTGCTTCCACGTGGTAGCCCATGACTGGGCCACGTGGCAACCACTCATTGGACCACGTCACCTTCTTGCACAATCATTGCCATGTCATCTCTGCCTGGTCATCTTGCCATGTCACCAGACAAGTGGTTGTACGGTCTGGTATGTGGCTGTACGGACTACCACGTGGCACCTTTTCATTGGTCCACAGATTTTCCCGAAAATTCTAAAAATGAGTGACATGTGGCAACCTCTGGTGTTTCCATGTCACCATGTTGACATCAACATGACATGTGTCGCCCTCTGTCATGTGCCATGTATACTATACGGATGATGACATCATCCATACTAGTGTTGACGTCAGCAATACGGATGTTGACTCATCCCCGTTGACTGGGCTAGGTTGACCAAAAATTTGACCACGGATATCTTTTGATCTGTAACGTTGTTTGACGATCCATTTACGCCGTTGGAAAGCTTGCGACACGCTCTTCGCGATAATGCCAGTTTCACTGAGTTTTGGTTACTTTAAAAATTTTCCCTTTCTCTATTTGTTGAGGCCATTCTGAGCTTCTTGAGGTGCTTCTGCGAATTTTGAGTTATCCTTAGACTTATCTGGATCCTTTTTGGATCACACCTTCCCATTGAGAGATTTTGGACCACCAAAAGCCTTTATCAATCAACATATAAGTGAGGGAATTTCTCCCTCACTCTTTCCTTCTCGATCCACCATGCCTTGCTAGGATGTGTGCCCTTTAGGCGTACTTGAAGATAAGTAATGTCATTCTTGTGTGAAGTCCTCAGTATTTGATCTAGGATGAAATCTTCCTTCATCTGCTCTTTGACTGCTTGGTTGACTTGTTGAATCCTTTGAATGAACTTGCGGGCTGCATTTCTCTCCTTGCCATCTTTCCCATACATCAAGTCAAAGGGGATCTAAGGTAGATACCCAATACAAGTCTCATCTGGTGAATCTTAGGAAGTTTTTGCTGGGTTTTCTCCCCCATGAGGGTTTCCCAGGATAAATGATGTGCCTCTTGTGATTGTGTATTTCTCAGTGATCCTATTTATGCTATGGTTATCTAGTGAATTGAAAACAAACCTAATAATAGCTTAAACTCTAACATGGTATCAAAGCTAAGATGAAGAGAGTATCTTTTATAGGAAAAAGAAAATGTCACTCTTGTCGTACAAGAAAATTAGGGATTTTTATTGAAGAGGAATTTCAGCCCAAAATTCATCTAGAAAAGTGTGCCCTAGCCCAAGGAACTCTTTGGCACCTTCAGTGCACATTTTCAGTGGATAGAACTCCCGGAAAGTGAAACCCTAGTTTTCACTGGTACCAGAACTACCAGAAAACCAGAAGCACCAGAAAACCAAAAGGACTAGAAAACCAAAAGCACCAGTCCAGAAATCTGCTGGTCAAGTTTGAGGGGGTAAAATTTGGATTTTCATAAATCTGACTGCACCAACTTACTCGCCTCAGCTCAAGGCTTCTATCCCCTGGATCAGAATTTCAAAATTTGAAGTTTGAAAAATTAGGGTTTCCTCATAAAACCCTAAGTTGTAGTTGCAGTCTCATAATCAGTTGTAGTATCAATTGCAGTTGCAGTATTAGTTGAAGTATTGGCCGCAGTACCAGTTGCAATCACCCTTAATTTTTTTAAGAGGTGGTGATCATTACCGCTGCTACCAGATGGTGCCACTACCTGCAAATGCCATCAGAGGTATGTACTCACACATGTTTAAATGGTTAAGATTTAAAAAGGTATTTGCAGGAGAAGGAGTCTCTTGCCATAGATCCAGAAGGATCTCAAGATCCAACACATTCAGAGGAATAATGCAACCCAGGTTTGATTATTCTAATATGCATCTATTTGTTATGACATCATTTTGATCTAGGTTGCATGTTAAAGCTATGATCATCATACTAACCTTTAGTCAAAATTAAAGTCAAGGTATTATATGGATTAAAGTTGAGATCATAGAGTTTATTCTCTAACCCAACCTTCTGTCAAGATAGCATTTTGTCCTAGTACAGAAGACAGGTTGAAGAAAGCACTTGTCATCTTGAGTGAATGAGACTTGGAAGAAAAACAACACACTCATTCTTGAGAACAAAACTCCAGGTTCMAGATTTGATTGATTAAGTTGATAAGATCCAAAACGTGCAAGTGTCAAGAAAACACTATAGTTGAAGTAACAATATTTGAAGAGTATTATACTTGGTATCATGTAGGCATATTGAGATAAATGCTTAATGTAACAGATACAACTAACATCTCCTCTAGGAGAAACTTCTTGTGTTGATTCCAGGTTACCATGGAGGAATGTTTGATCACAACACTAGAAGAGTGTTGACCTCATTTCGTATTGTATTTCTTACTTTTGATCTTTGCTTCAGACATGTCACAAGTGATAGCTCTAAAGGAGCTACTGTGATGATTATTCATGTCTTTGTTTTATCTACTATTATCAAAAGAGTATTATTCTTGCTTGTTGTTTTGTTGACCTTGTTCAGGTCACAGGTGATAACCTTGAGGAAGCCATAGTGAAGGTTGCAGAAGGMAACATATTAGATGAGATATGAAGCAGACTATGTACATGACCATATACATTCATGTACCAAAGAAGATGAAGAAGAAGCTATATTTTGAGATTCAGAGTATCTCATATGAAGATTGATTGTAAGGAGCAAAGGGCTCCAAAGATGATTGAACATTAGAACAATAACTCATAGCAGAATTGTTCAAAGGTTAATGAATCCACCTACTCGTTTGAAGCCTGACTCAGTCTTTCATATTTAGACTTGGTATTTAACACCAAGTATATCCTATAAAGAGAAGATGAAGTCCTTGTAGACTCAAAAGAAATCAAGGATAAGTCTGATCTCAGAAAGGATCAGATGGAGAGACAACTTCCAAGATTTTGAGACAGATGACATGAGAAGACTAGATCATGTCTTCATAGACTCCTAGAAGATATTAAATCTCCTGGAAGATTCCCTTGTTTCAGTGACAAAGAAGGAAGCCAATAAAAAAGACTAGGATATGGATTCTTCTGTGAGACTAGAAGAGAAGTCGATATTGACTTCCAAGATTGATCTATATAGATCAAGCATGTTGTAGATGTACAAATCTTAATATGTGTCTAAGAGGATTCTCCTAGAAAGAGGGAGAAGACTATGACGAGACACTTACTCCAGTTATTGAAGAAATAGTTCTAGTATTTATGAAGACAACTAGAACAACCATGATTCATATATAGTATGAGATGCAAGGGGAGAAATCCCCATATTTAAAATTGAATGGCAGTTGTTGCATTACATTAGTTGGGTCATGAAGACATGACTACAATGAAAGATAGAGTTACCTCCATGAAATAAGAAGAGCTAGCTTCAGTATCAGTCATTGAGCCACTCTCAATTTCAGATGAAGTGTTTGTCGTGATAGAATAAGAGGAGTTACTCTCATATTTTAGAAGCCACAGTGAGGATGAAGCAATCATTCTCAACCTCAAATCAACTGCAGGTACAGAGTCCCAGTTCCAAAAGGAACAATTGCAGAAAGAGGAGAAGACATACTGTCATGCAGTGAGATAGATCGTGCTTTGCAGAGAGCACATAGAGCTAGCACATGATTGTGCAGATTGAGTTGCAGATGAACAAGTGTACCAGATTAATACAATGTAATGTGAAAATTTGGTTTGAAGTTGAAGATAGAAAGATTTAGGTCTGCAAGTTGAAGAAGGCTCTGTATGTGTTGAAGCAAGCTCCTAGAGCTTGGTATGAAAAAATTGACAGTTTCCTGATGAACTTGGGCTTTACCAAGAGTAAAGTTGATTCTAACCTTTATCTCAAGGCTATGAATGATGAGCCAATGATGTTACTACTATACGTAGATGATGTATTCTTGACAAGATGAAAAAAATATCATCACAGATTGCAGAAGAAGATCACTACATAGTTTGATGGAAGACCTAAATGCATTATCTCTTAGGTCTTGAAGTTTGGCAGAGCACAGAGAAGATCTTCCTTAACCAAGGGAAGTATTCAGTTAAAATGAAGAGGTTTGACATGTTGAAATGCAAATCCATGTACACACACATGGAAATGAAGTTGAAGCTTCTGGTAGATACCTCGTCAGAATTGGTTGATGCCACTCTGTATAGACAAATTATTGGTTCAGTGATGTATCTGATGAACACCAAGCCAGATATATGTTTTGTTGTGAACACCTTGAGTCAGTTTCTGGTAGATCCCAGACGTGTTCACCTAGTTGTTGCAAAACATGTGATGAGGTACCTTAAGGGCACATTAGATTGTGGTCTCAGTTATAATGAAGATCATGACTTCAGACTGAGTGGTTACACCGATTCATATTGAGCTGGAAGTGTTTATGATAGAAAGAGCACTTCAAGATGTTGTTTCAGTCTGAGGTCAGCCCTGACTTCATGGCATAGTAGGGAGAAATTCAACATTGCTCCAAGCACGACATAAGCGGAATACATTGTTGCATGTTTCGCCAGTTGTGAAGCCATATGGATTAGGATGTTGTTGAAATATCTATTTGATTTGGAGATGGAAGCCACCATGATCCTATGTGATAACTAGATTTGTATAAAGATGATGGAGAACCTTGCGTTCCATGATGAGTCGAAGCACATAGAGATCCAATATCTCTTCATTCGTGATATGTTGCAAAGAGGAGCCATAAAACTCCAATATGTTAGCACAAATGAACATGTTGTTGATGTGTTGACCAAGCCTCTATCTTGTGTAAAGTTTGAGCACTTTCAAGATAAGCTTGGTATAGTCTGAAAGGACCCCCCTCGAAAGGGGGAGTAGTGTTGATGTGCCAACTTAATTTTTGTGATGATGTGCCAGTTTAATTGTTGTGATGATGTGCCAGCTTAATTGTTGTGATGATGTACCGGCTTAGTTGTTGTGATGATGTGCCAAATTAATTGTTGTGATGATGTGCCAACTTAATTGTTGTGATTATGTACCAACTGAATTGTTGTGATGATGTTCCAGCTTAATTGTTGTGATGATGTACCCGGTTAATTGTTGTGATGATGTGTTAGCTTAATTGTTGTGATGCCAACCTCGTGCTAATGACATGCTAGCCTCGTGCTGATGACATGATAGCCTCGTGTTGTGATGATGTGCCAACCTTGTGCTGTGATGATGTGCCAACATCGTGCTTTGATGATGTGCCAACCTCGTGTTGTGATGCCAACTTCGTGTTGTGATGCCAACCTCATGTTGAAGACTCTCAGCCTAGTGTCGATGTTGATGATGCTCCAACCTTTGTGTTGTGATGTTGTTGTTGTTGATGATGCTCCAACCTTTGTGCTGTGATATTGTTGTTTTTGATGTTGTATCAACATTGTGTTGTTGTTGATGATAATTATGTATTAGTGTTATACTAGTCCATGTTGATGCAGTTGATGATGATGATACCACTTCATCTTCTTGCTGAAGATGGTGATGATGATGCCACTTTAGCTTCTTGCTGAAGATGATGATGATGATGCCACTTCAACTTCTTGCTGAAGATGATGATGATGATGCCACTTCAACTTCTTGCCGAAGTTGATGATGATGATACCACTTCAGCTTCTTACTGAAGAAGATGATGATGATGCTACTTCAGCCTCTTGTTGAAGATGATGATGATGATGCCACTTCAACTCCTTGCTAAAGATGATTATGATGATGATGATGTTATTTCATATTTCATGCCGAAGATGATGATGTTACTTTAGCCTCACGCTGAAGATGATAATGATGTTACCTTAGCCTCATGCCAATGAGGATGATGATACCATTCCATCTCCCTACTGTGAATGATGATATTGATGATGAGAAAAACTTCCGATGATTTATAGATATGCCAGTCAGTGCTCCAAGATGTTGTTGATGATGTTGCCCTCTCTCTCGCCTGATGTTGTTGTAGACTACCCTTCTTGTTAAGGGGGATTGTTAAAATATTGTAACTACAAAGAATATTCTATTTATTATTGATGTATTATTCATTAGATCAATCCCCTTTTGTGGATTGATCATGTCGGGCATTGTAAATGACCAAATCCCCTTTTACGGATTGGTCAAACCCTAATTGTAATAGGCTAAATGAGAAGTCAACCCCCATAATATATTAAAGTGGTTATAACCACCCAGAATGAGAATCCGGCCCTGCCAGTGAAAATACACCTCAGTTCAGCACCTGCCAGATTGTATAAATAAGAGAGGCCAACGCCTCATTTGTTCACTCACTCACTTGATGATCAGAGCGCAAATTTGGAGCTGCAGCTGGAGAAGACGAGAGAGAGATAGGCACACTACTTGGGGGAGGACTTTATGTATTGTTTGGTTTATTCTCTTGGCATTGTATTGGCTATCTATATTAAGGAATTTTTTGTTGGGTTTTCTCCCCCATGAGGGTTTCCCAGGATAAATGATGTGTCTCCTGTGATTGTGTATTTCTCAGGGATCCTATCTATGCTATGGTTATCTAGTGAATTGAAAAGAAACCTAATAATAAATTAAACCTTAATATTTACCACCTATGTCTGTTTGTCGGCCTGTGGATGGAAAGAAATGCTCCTCCCCATATTGGTGTCCATGAGCTGCTACAAGTTTGTGCAAGATTCTCCTAACAATCGAGACTCTCAATCAGAGATAATGAATGTGGACAACTCGAAATGGACCCTTACATACTGGGAGAATACAAGAGAAACTTGTTTGTCACATAACCTATCCACTACTACACACAAGTAGGCATGACTCATACTAGACATGGGTAATCCCCTTACAAAATCCCCTAAAAAACTTTCCCATGGATAAGAGGAAATAGGAAGTGGTGTGTATAGCCCTGGCCTTTCAGTAGTGGGCTTAAAAAAGTACAACACACATTCCTTTACAATAGTGGTTACAAATACTTTCCTTCGAGGCAAATTCCATCCCTGCAAATACACTATAATTCCCAGATTCCCAAGTACAAATGAAACATAGGCTTATTCAATTACATGCACTTCCCTATAGGAAGGAAAGCAAGGCTTACTCAAATGGCATAGTAAGTTGTCCTGCAAACAAAACCTCTTCACCTGCAAATCGTAGAAGATCCCACATACATATTTGAAGATTTAATCAATAGCATACCATTCAACATTCCTGATTTAAGCTAAGGGCACATTCTTCAAAATAATAGATGTAATACTAGGAGATATAAAAATCATGTTTGTACTCATGACATCGGTGTTGGCACTGGTCTCAATCTTTCATGATTGCAGAAGGTCAGGTAAGGCCATCATTGGTGCGATGTCGATCTTTAATGTGTTGAAGGCCTTCTGATGGATGCCTTCCCATTGAAAGACCTGTCTCATATCAAACAATCCATTCTCATGTAAAGGATCAAGAGCATCATAAACATTTGACTTATCATGGTATTCTGCTCTTACAATTGTGAGTGAAAGTTTCTTGTTAGAATTTATAATTCTTTTTACTTGGCATGAACTAACAAGTATTGATTTGTCCTTTATGTCGTGAGATTTAATGATGTATTTCACTCCATCTTTTGTAAGATAGTACTTTTTTTCCTTTCGAAATAAGATAGCTTTCCTATCATACAGATAGGGACTCCCTAATACAATACCACATACATCCAAAGGAACCACATCTAGATCCACTTCATCTATCATCTTAGAAGCAATAACAAACCTCAACCTACACTGCTTAGTGACATTTAACTTTTCTTTATCAAATACCCAACCGAGAGGGTAAGGTTTTTGGTGAGGTCTTGTGGTTAATTCCAATTTCTTAACAAGTGTCTCTTATATCTAATTAAATTGGGAACCCATATCAAATAATGTGTCTATCTTCGTATGTTTCGATACAACTCTTAAGTGGAATAATGCACTTCTCCTTTTATCATCATCATGTGATTCATTTAAAGAACTTGAGCATGCATAAAAATAATCTTTACCTTGCATCCCAACTGCTGCGATCATTTATTCGTCACCTGAATTGGAATCAAGATCATATTGCACTGTAGCAACGGTCTTTGTCCTCCCCCTTCCACCAAACTACTTTGGCCTAAACTTTGGATGTAGTTTCCAACAATGTTCGCTATCATGACCAATTTTCTCACAATGGTTGCAAGAGGGTTTTCCTTCCTCCTTCTTTGTTGCAGTTGTCGTCTTGTCCTTCCCATTTTCTTTTCTATTGAAATGGTTTTCAAAATGCTTGAATGGATTTTCCTCCTATCCATTCTTACCTCTGCTTTCAAGGTGAGTGGCTTGCACACAAATTTCGTCAAGATTGGTGGGGTTAAACAAAAATAAAGTATGACGAATATAATTGTGAAGTGCGCCAATATATTTCATTAAAGTCTCATAGGAATCTAAAGGAATGTTCAATGCAAGTGCCTTCTTCCTAAATTCCTCTGTGAAACTTTGTACAATCTAACCTTTACTTTGTCTTAAAGTTTTCCATTCCATCATTGCTTTATGTAAATAACGCAATAGATAAAATTGCTTCCTTATCACTGATTTAAATTCCGACCATGAGGAAAGAAGATTACCACACTTACTTATGTCATGAAGTTTGCTCTCCCATACGAGAACGGTGCCTTCCAACCGAAGAGAAGCCAAATGCACTTTAACTTCCTCTTCATCAATATGTTGAACACGACAATATAGTTCAAACTGTTGGATCCAATTATCTAGTTTTTCAGGATTAAAATCTCCATTAAACATAGGTAAAGCAAATTTTACATCAAGCTTTAATAATGGTTTCTCAAAAGAAATTTTATGGCTAGAATTATGAGAATGATGAGAATGCTGAGAGGAAGCAAAGATAGAACTTGATGGTGAAGATGGAGGCTCAAGAGGGTCTACTCCAACCCCTTGATTCACTGAAGCATTATCATCTGCTTGTGCTTCATTTTTCTTCCCTTTCTTCTTCATCCTCTTCTCATAGTCTCCATACGTCCACTCGACCATTTCTAACATGCGATAAAAGACCATATGGAAGTTTTTCTCCTGTTCATCATGTTTTTCCTATTCGTCCATTTTCTTCCTTCGGGATGCATGACCAACTTCGGGATTGAAAGTATTAAGAGTTCCTTCACCCTTCTTATGCTTGGCCCTAGTAAGCATTCACACTCAACAATTCAAGTCAAATATGACTTCTCTGATACCAACATGATCCAGGATATTTTCATCGATGTGACTTATAAAGAATTGTATTAAATGGGCATTAATTGAAGTGTACCATAAAGAAAGAATAAATAAATAATGAAGAGACATAAGCATCGGATCTGAACACAAAGAACTTGATAACGGAGTTCATCCTTGGTGGACTACGTCTCTGGGTCCTACTCTCAAAGGGGTAGGCCTTTTTATTAACTCAACAAAAGAATTTGGCAAAATACATAAGTATACCTCATTCTGGAGTTAAGATATAGAGCTTTGCTTAGATCATAAAACAAACAACACCATTGAATTTGTGGCATTGAATTACCCAAAAAAAAATGTCTCCACGCCTCGATCTGAGTCTGGCACTTCCAGGCCCCTCAGGAAATTCACCTTGGTTTCTATGCTTGCACCTGCAATTAATTCATGGGAAAATTTCTCAAAAATCATGCTTTGTACATACGGTCGTGCCTTGGTCTGACCCACGAACTCTGGCAGGCTTGGCTTCTTAAGTAAAAACGGAGGCAAAAGTACCAACATAGTCGTTAGGCTAGTTGGTTGGCTTAGTTATATTAAAATCATAGTGGTTGGGGGAGGTCCCAGGGTCAAGCCCGCGAGCCTCCCCTTTCTGGCACTTTTTTACAACAACCCCAAGTTTGGCGTTAACCATTGGCAGAGACTACTATATATGGCAGAGAGATAGTGGTTATTTAGATATGATAAAGATTTAATCTTGGCGGATCACTGCTAGTTTGGAGGACTGACCAGATTTGATGGATCTTGCCACTATTTTGGCGGATTTGTATTTATTATATATATTTTTTAGAAATTTGGTTGTTAGCCCTCATTGGGCATTTCCCTGCTGCCACGTGGCATCCCATGACTGGTCCATGTGGCGACCACTCATTAGCCCACGTCACCTTCTTGCATATTCACTGCTACGTCATCTCTGCCTATTTAGCTTGCCACATCAACAGACATGTGGCTATACGGTCTTCCATGTGGATGTACAGACTGCCACGTGGCACCTTTTCATTGGTCCACGGATTTACCCGAAAAGTCCAAAAATGAGTGACACATGGCAGCCTCTAGTGCTGCCACATCACCATGTTGACATGAGCATGGCACATGTCACCCTCTATCATGTGCCACGTATATTGTACGAAAGATGAAATCATCCATACTAGTGTTGACGTCAGCAGTACGGATGTTGACTCATCCCTGCTGACTGGGCTAGGTTGACCAAAACTTTTACCGCAAATATCTTTTGATCCGTAACTTCGTTTGACGATCCATTTACGCCATTGGAAATCTTGCGACGTGCTCTTCATGATAATGCCAATTTCACTGAGTTTTGAGGACTTTGAAAATTTTCCCTTTATTTGACTGTTGAGGCCATTCTAAGCTTCATGAGGTGCATCTACGAATTTTGAGTTATCCTTAGACTTCTCTGAATCCTTTTTGGATCATCAACCCCTAAAATAGTCTCTAATGATGCTAATACATGATAATACACCACAATAACGTCACATGTGTGGGGATGTCAAGCTCCCAAAGAGTGAAGAGAGTCTTCCAAGGCCACATGTCATCATCAAATGGTGCAAGCAAGGTGGAATATCCTCATCAAGTGCCATGTCACATATCAAGCCATTAAATGGTGTCCTAATGACAAGTAATCCCCAACATCATTAACAAACCCTAGTACATGACGTCATCATCAATATCCCAATGTCAAGGGTGAGAGGGATAGCGCCCAAGGTGGAACGATCATGTATCGCCTCTTTAAGTAATGTCTAAGCATAATCAAGTGCAACACCCTCCATCAAAACTTGGATAAGGTCTGGGGTGCACTGCCCAAGGTGTAGGATTCCTTCCCATCTTCCTACCATCATGACCATATTTTTCAAATGAGAGCCCATCTATACATCATCTAAGGTCTAGGAAGTGTGAGAGGATTTACCTAAAGGGGGTCAATCATCAACTGACCTAATGCTCTGCATCACACGTGTTGTATCATGTACAAAGTGCACAATATCCTAGGTGAAAACACAAAGATGTCCTCCAAAGACCATGTTGGGTGCACTTAAGGCAGTGAAAACCATGGAATCAAGTAAAACCAACAATCACAAGCTACAATAGTCCTAAGAAGTATATAAAGTAAGCCATGAGGTAATACAAAATCCAAATGAACAACTCTCATTTGGTATCCCATTCGAACTTCACAGAAGCCCAAGACTTTATGCAATTTGGGAAGTTTAAGTATGGGAGGGCCATCAAAGGAACCTATTAGACATGCCAATACCCAAGTAGAGAGATATATCCCAAAATCCCTAATGGAAATCAAGCCCCAACAACATCAACAAACCCTAGTACATGACATCATCATCAATATCCCAATGTCAAGGGTGAGAGGGCTGGCGCCCAAGGTGGAGTGATCATGCATCACCTCTCTGAGTAGTGTCTAAGAATAATCAAGTGCAACACCCTCCATCAAAACTTGAATAAGTTCTGGGGTGCACTGCCCAAGGTGTAGGCTTCCTATCCATATGCCTACCATCATGACCATATTTTTCAAATGAGAGTTCATCTATCCACCGTCTGAGGTCTAGGAGGTGTAAGAGGATGTATTTGAAGGGGTTCAATCATTAAGTGACCCAACACTCTGCATCACACGTGTTGTATCATGTACAAAGTGCACAATATCCTGGGTGAAAGCACAAAGATGTCCTCCAAAGACCATGTTAGGTGCACTCAATTCAGTCAAAACCATGGAATCAAGTAAAACCAATAATCACAAGCTACAATAGTCCTAAGAAGCATATAAATTAATCCATTAGGTAATACAAAATCCAAATGAGAAACTCTCATTTGGTGTCTCCTTCAAACTTCACACAAACCTAAGAATTTATGCAATTTGGAAAGTTTAGGTATGGGAGGGCCGTCAAAGGAACCTATTAGGTGTGCCAATACCCAAGTAGAGAGATATTTCCCAAAATAACCAGTAAGAGGTATGTAATGAATATGAGGTGGTCATTGGGTTTACTTCTGGGCATGGGGTCATTAACATGAAAGACAATGTATGGACTCACCTCCATGAGTGCCTTTATGGAGGGTGCACTTGGTAATTGAATTACCCTTTCCTTGGCATTTTTTGCATTCCGTACCCCTTTTGTTGTATTTTTATTTTACTTTTTTATATGATTTGTGAGTTCCCTTAAAAAGGTTTTGAGCATAACACTTCCTTTTTTATTATTCAGGATATATTCAAGTCCTTTTTGATAGATGAATTCATATATTCTCATTGGGACTAGGGGCGATCGCCATTAATGAGGGGGTAGAGCTCAATTGTGGACTTATTGTTTTTTATTGTCCTAATTATCCAATTTATTTCCCTTTCTCTCAACTACAATCTGCCTCTAGGCCTTTATCCCCTTCTTCTTAGACGAGAATGAAGTACATTCCTTTTTGGTATCCCCTTAAAACTTCACACAAGCCTAAGAATTTATGCAATTTGGAAATTTTAGGTATGGGAGGGCCATCAAAGGAACCTATTAGGCATTCCAGTACCCAAGTAGAGAGATATTTCCCAGAAGAACCAATTAGAGGTATGTAATGAATATGAGGTGGTCATGGGGTTCACTTCTGGGCATGGGGCCATTAACATGCAAGACAATGTATGGAATCACCTCCATGAGTGCCTTTGTGGAGGGTGAGCTTGGTGATTGAGTTACCCTTTCCTTGGTGCTTTTTTCATTCTAAACCCCTTCTCTTTTCTTCTTCTTTTTCGTTTACTTTTTTTTATATGATTTGTGAGTCCCCTTAAAAAGGTTTCAAGCATATCACTTCCTTTGATGTTATTCCAGATACATTCAATTCCTTTTTGATAGATGAATGTGTTTAGTTGCATTAGGACTAGGGGAGATCACTATTAATGAGGGGGTAAACCTCAATTGTGGACTTATGGATTTTAACTATCCTAATTATCCCATTTCTTTCCTTTTCTACCAGTTGCAATCTACCTTTGGGCCTTTAGCCTCTTCTTCCCATAAGAGAATGAGGTACATGCCTTTTTGGTGTACATGTAACCACATTACCCAAAAGGTGGGAGAATGAAAGGATCAAGGATGGAAAAGTGGTAAGTATGATCGAGAATGGTACACTACCCCTTTCAAGGAACTACCAGTAGTACCCTTTTTTCTAGGAGTGACAACACATGACTAAGATGCCCAGGATGGTCACCAAGGTGAAACAAGGAAAAAAACATAACTTTTGGGTTCATGATTCATTATCCAACTTCAAACTATGATCATTACTCAAATTCCCAATGCATTAAATATGACACTTTACATTAAACAAGGACTAATGTACCTCATAATGAGTTGGATAAACATCTCCCAATGAGCCTTGTTGATTGAGTGTGATAAGATATGATGGTGAGGAAGAGGCATCTGAGCGGCTGCTGGGTTGATCTATGTGGACATGCTAATCATCATTATCATCGGGATCACTGTCTTCACTACATGCCATGAGATATGATCTCCTCTAGTTACCCCTAGGTGAGAGGGGGTAACATATCCTTTCACAAGACATGGATGTCACAAGATTGAAATTCAATTGAATTAGGAACACTTATTGGATAGTCATTCATTAGTAGAGTGTTTTTATGGTTATTATATCTAGAGTCCGCTAAAGACTTTTAGAGTCCTTCTCATTCTAGTTGCTTGGGGAGTTTGGTTGGCTCAAAATGTGAATCTTTTTTAGGATAGGAAATGCCCACATTTCAAGGCTTCTCAATAACCTCTGGCATTACTTTCTTTGTATAAGTCGTCTTTTTCCATGAAGAATGCTCGTTTGGTGAAAGAGGTTAATATCAACAAGGAGATACCTTGGGGATTCTTTGATGGTGTTAGCACTCTATAAATTTGTTCGCTTGATAAACAAACGACATAGGTAACCTACAAACCAACTTTAGAGCTGGGTACTAGCTTGTTTAGCTCAGAGAGGGCTCTCTCGTGTCACTTGGTGTTTCTTTGTCAATCAATGGCTAGGTTTGTTGTTTTGGGGGGCGGGGTTATAAATTTGTTGGCAAGGAAGGGGAGGGACACTTAGGGATATGGAGTCAAATTCTGAAAATGAATGAAAACACTGACTGGCCAGTAGAACTCTCCAGAGGATAAAGGCTAAGTGAGGTGGTGAATTTGAGTTATAAATTGTAGTTTGCAGAGTGTAGGAAGAAGAAGAAGAAAACAAGTAACTGCACCAGAGCATTAAAGAAATGAATTCTGAATTAGTTAGGAAGAACTTAACATAGTTTAAATTGCTTAAGACAAGAGCATCACAAGATGAATTATGGGCCTTTAAACTATTCAATTTAAATAGAAGACGGTGTAAATGAAATTAGAAAACACAGGAAATACATACAAGGATAAAAGAAAAAACTCATATCACCACCATTAGAATCTTTTCATAGAGACTTCAAAGGCTTCTGCATATATATTCAATTCAGCTCCAGAAAATTACAATTGAGTTATGAACAACTAAAAAGGTGCCCTTGCACTTCTGCCAACACTAATAAATTTAGAATGTCTAATAATTATAGAATTCGAGTTCCTTTGGTGTGCAACTGATTACAATAACTAAAATGAAACGTTTCAACTTCTAAAATTGATTACAATAATTACAAATGATAGTTTCGGTATGGGGACCGATTACAATAATTAACAAGGAAAATGTTTTATGATCCAACTATCGATTTCTTTGACGCTTCAGCTCCTTCCTCTACCACATTCTCTTTGAAATGTCACTTGTACTCTTTCAAATCTAATTACATTTATCCATATTCTCCTTAAATATTTTGGAATNNNNATATATATATATATATATATATATATATATATATATATATATATATATATATATATATATATGTAAGTAAGAGTATTTCATTAAAGTATAAAGAGCCTCCAAAAACAAAACCAAAGTTGCAGAATGTTCAGAATGGCCAGGCTGTAGTAACTGAACTGCCCCAAGGGGGAAACCAGTTAATCCATCTGGTGTTAAGGTCTACATGTCTATCAAACTAGTAAAATTGTAAACATAACTGAGAGTAATAGACTAAGACTAAAGTAGAGTCCCCATAGGGGTCATACATTTGGCTTATATTCCATCCAGGTGGCATGGGTGGCCTTGTTCCAGAGCTCTTCTTCGATAGGTGTTCCTCGCCATTCCATCTGCACGTCAGCATCCATATTAGCCACCGCTGCTGCCGCCTCCCCATCCACCTGCATGGTCTGCCCCAGGTTTCCACCCTCCACTGGAAGCTTCTGTTCGCCCCGACCAAACGTTTCTATTGGGACGTGCTCGGCTTGCATTGCTGCTCTCTGGAAGGTGGAGGGGATGTGGAGGAGTGCAGAGGCTTTCCCATCCAGTTTTTGTAGCCAGAATTGTAGATCATCCACTCCCTGTCGGAGTTCGAAGACCATACCATATATAATGTCCATGTTGTCCTGCATCTACTCGTCTGGGATAGAGTCGAAGATAGAATGTGGAAATGGTGGTTCCTCCAAGGGTGGGTGGAAGTGAAAAGTTTCAGAAGCCAACAAAGGTACACTGGCCAGGGGAAGTGGAGGCGCTTCAGGAGGTGCCCGAGAAGTGGAGGCTCTGTCCAGGAAGGGCTTTGAGGGTAAGCCGACCGAATTGTGTGTGAGAACCAAACCTTCAAGCCGGGAAGAGGTGGTGAGTGGTTCCAAGTCAGGCTGCGAAGAGTGCGATGAGTGTGAGGAATGCAAGGACATCGAAGATTGTGAGGGGGATAGGTGTCCAAAGACGAAATGAGAACCAGGGCGAGGTACATGCGCTCGTAGCCGGGATGGAGTCCAGGACGAGCCCCTTCTTGGCCTGCCTCTTTGCCAAGGCATGTTGACCGCGCAGGAGAAATGGTTGGCCTGCGAGAGAAACCCCAGGTGAACGGAGAGGCCGGGAGAATAACCAGTTGCAGGAGAGAACCAAGGTGCAGGTAAGAAGGGTTTGAAGCACAACAGGAGAGCGCAAGGAAGAGGTAAGCCAKAATGGACCATGTCTTCTCAGCCGGTGGAGATGAAGGCCGAGCCACATGCAAAGTCTTAATGAAATCACCCATCGAAATGACAGCCAGAGACGGGAAGCACACCAGGCTTAATGGCGCCTCAGACGTYGTAGGAGGGATTAAATGCATGGGGGTGGCRAATATGCTTGGCATGAATCCGTCACGTGGTTCTCGCCACACTGGCCTATGTGCACCTCCTCTTGATGCCATGTGGCCCGCACCAACACCCAATCYGGGGGMTTATCCACTATTGTGGCTTTATGCTTACAGTGTTGGAGTATGGGATGTTGCAGATTGAGGGACACTTGGCAYAGGAGCTCTGGTCCATCCTAATCCGTTCCCAAGTTTGCTAAGTCATCTGCTATCTGATTGGCCTTCCTTCTAATGTGAGATGGTATGAAGGCCTAGTTGGGCTGCAGGATATTCACAATTGTTTTTAGTCCATGAGAGAGTCTCCAACAGGGTGAAATTCGATCCGGGTCCGCTCTATTTAGAATTCTCCTGAAGAGATTGATGATGACGAGGGAGTCCCCTTCTATGATCAGCATAGTGTATGTGTGTTCCTTTGCTAGTTGCAATCCTCTGGTGAGCCCCCAAATCTCAACAACATTGTTCGTGGTGTGGCCTAGGCTGCCTGCGTTGATGAGAAGGATGTGTCCTTGGTGATTCTGGAAAACCACTCCATAACCTGCTGCACCCGAGTTGCCTTTGGAGGCTCCATCGAAATTGAGTTTGATGAAGCCCTCCTATTTGGGAATAATATATTTGAATAAAAATAATTCCCAAATATTTTTTATCCTGTAGAATTAAATTTCCATATTTTAACTCATGCCCGTGGTTTTGAAAAAACATTTATTGCTTGCTTCCCATGGTTTTGAAAACCATGTCTTATTTTGTCCCATTTACCATTTCACTGAAAACCATGTCTTGTTTTGTGCCATTTACCATTTCACTGAAAACCATGTCTTGTTTTGCCCAATTTACCATTTCACTGTGAAAACCATTTACTGGTTTGTTTCCCATGGTTTTGAAAACCATGTCTTGGTTACCATCTTTGGTAAAATATTTTTAATCCTCTTCTTTTACTTCTATAAAACCTTTGGATAAAAAATTATCCAAATCTTCCTTTCAGGTGCATCTTCCCATTTAATTCTTTTCCATGGCAATAAACATTAATCTCTTTGCTTTGTAAAATTTAAATTTTACCTATGTAAAACATTTTCACCGTGAGGAAGGAGTTTTTTATGGCATTGGAAACTCCATGATTTGTTTTGAAATGCATTCATCAAAAAATATCATCATATGCAACACGTTTATGAAAACAACTCATATATTAAATGTTTTCCATAGTATTTCGGGCTTGGGAGGAGTGGTTTTAACCCACACCACATTTACCCGCGAAATGCATCATGTAAGAACACGTCTCCCCGACCAAAAACCATAGGTTAAATTTCGGCCCACCTTTAAATAATTAACCTATGTTTACTTTCAATCGAGGAAATGTATGTGTGCCCACGTCTCCCCGACCAAAAACCATAGGTTAAATTTCGGCCCACCTTTAAATAATTAACCTCTGTTTACTTTCAATCGAGGAAATGTATGTGTGCCCTCCATCCACCCTTTGACTTTTCCACTTAGTTTTATATTCATGCCCATGATTTGACGTGAGGTCATGAATTAAATATTCGGTTAAATATTAATATAAATATTTAATATAAAAATATTTATATTAATAATTATAAACCTTTTTTCCATTTTTCTAAGGACTTTGGGCATATGAGGCTCATCACATGATTGTGTGGATAGGATAAGGGAGCTTAAGCTTAATAAAAGGAATATTTTTAATTTTCAACGGGAATATGATAGTAAGGGTAAAAATAAATGAAGTGATGGAACCAGGGGGTTTAGATAAGCATTAAGGCTAGATATAGGTTTGGGATATTTGCCAATTTTTACTCATGGAGGACATGACTATTTTGGATGATTGGTCGAGTGAAGGATTTAGGTGATGGGAGCTTGATAGAGCTGGTGAAAAAGTTTTAAAATCTGAGTGGAAAGATAGCACAAGGACAAGATGCTTCAAAAAAATTAATGCAAATTAGCATGTGATAACATTGCCTCCAATGGGGATGTTATCTTCCCAGTGAGGTAGCAAAGAACTCGTAGACCCGGTGCCTAATCCACTGGGCTTCTCCCAAAACATGTGTGTGTACCCTGGTCCGACCTGTCACAAGTGTCTGCTGAAAACCAAAGTCTGCACACTGCTCTCAACTGGAGACTGAACGCTGAATACACCGCTAAAATATGAATGTACACACTATTGAAAATCCAAACTGAAAAATGCTTGACCAATCAAGCTTATTCACACCTACCTACCCTAACTGTTGAAATGAACTGCCAATCAAGTGAAATCATAATGTCAATGCAACCATGCAAGCATTTTATCCATTGTTTGTTTTCTTTGCACATGCTTGCTCCAAAGCATGTTTGTTGATAATTCATTTAAGAATTTACCTATCAATTCAAATTTCAAAAATTAAAAACATTGGGACTGTTTATTGCCTCCAACAAAACTGAAAATGGATCCTCTAAAATATGCACAAAACAACAATCATGTTTCACGCCTTCCACTGCATTCTTGTTTTCATGTGATTTAACCTGTTGATTTCCACCAAGAGGCTGAAAAATTTGTTAAGACTGATGGAAATAACAATCTTCTGAATCAAAAGACAGTGTTGGCTGAAATGAAACCCCTGGTGGAAAGAAATCCATATCTAACACCGACGTTGATTGACCATCATCTTTATTTCCAAGCTGGTAGTTGAGCACAAACTGCAAATCTGAACTTAAATAACCTTCCATGTAATCAACAACACAGTCATTAAATGCATGCGAAGGTTGTTGGTCTTCCTCACTGATAACAATTTGCTCATGTAAAACAATGTCATTGTGAATGCAGTCAGACTTCCCTACTTCCTATGTTATCTCATGATTTAGTTTCAACAATTCAAAGGAAGAAAAACATAATGGAAGATAGTTTTCATTTGCAAGTCCATTACTTTCTTCATATTCAACATCATGCCTAAAGGATTTTTTATTTGAAACATTATAAACATTTTTCTTCAGCAATTTGAAAGAAGCAAAACACAATGGCAAGGTTCTTTCACCTGATTCAAAGCCTTCTTCATTTTCTTCACTGTTGTCATATGCACATTTTTCAATTTCTTTGAATTGCTGAACACACTTATTTTCAGATTCATCTTCAACCAATGACTGCAATTTTGAATTAGCAAGACCTTCTACATAACAAGTAATAGGGTCATCAAACACATGAGAATATTGCTGCATTTTCTTTTCAATTTGTTCCAGTGAATCAGTGTGATTTGGCATCATCACACATTCATTTGCTTCAATGATGGTCTTGGAATTTTCTTTCAACAATTTAAATGAAAAAAAAAAAAACATAAATGTAAAGAATTTCCTTCAATTGATTCAATACTTTCTTCTTTGTAATTGTGATATGTAGGTTGATTTCTCTCATTACACTGCTGAAAAGGAAAATTTTCTGATAAAGAACATGCAGTTGGTTGTTCTAGGAAGTCAACATCATAATCATCATCATATTCATCATATATAGGCAAATCAACAACATCTGCAATGTCATCTAACAAGGAAAATATTGAAACATCAACATGCTCTTCAACAAGCTGATTTGCAAATTCATCTTCTTGATTGTATACAAATGAATACATAAAACAATCAACCCCATGCTTATCATGGGGTGGATTAGAAGCTACATTAGCGCCTTCTCTTTCAATAAATGGAATATAATCCTTTGCAAAATCATTAGCATTTAAAACTTCAAGAGGGCATATGATATTATTAACTCTCTGCTCAAGATTCGAATCAACTGTTTTCTGTTCATATTCACTGTCATGTTCTTTAGCATTCAAATCCTCGTTTCAAATCTATTTACATGCTTGGATATTGTGTTGAATCTTTTGAGCATCATTAAACATTTGCTGTAAGGACTTAGGTCTTCTTTCCATCGGGAGGAAATACAAATCTGGATGAAAAGTTGTTGCATAATGGAGCATGGAAACAACTTCAGTGGGTTGAATTTGTTTGGGCAAATTGTAATAATTACTAGAAAACCTTCTACTGAATGTAGAAATAGTTTCATTGCTCTTCCTTTTCAAGGCATAGAACTCTGTAAGCTATAGATACAAAGATTTTTCCTTGCCCCAAAACTTCAAAAATAATTCTTCAATTCCTCCCATGAGCTAATTGTCTCTGGTTGCAAATGTTTAAACCAGTCTTTGGTATCCCCTTTCAAGGATTGAGAGAAGGCCCTCATACAAACATCATCATGATCAATCTCAAACAAATCTATAAAATGTTCAAAATCTTGGATGTGTTTTTCAGCTGTGATGGCATTAGGTTCTCCATCAAGCACATGTAGGTACTTATAGTGCTTTGGAGGAAAATCATGAAGGATCTGAGGTAATTTTAAAGGACTGTATCTATGCTGAATATTGGAGGGTGTTGGATCAAGTACAAGAGGTGAGACATCAGCCTTGGTTTCATGAGTCTCATCAACTTGGCTATGGTCATCACATGGCTCAGATGGAAGATTTTGATCAAAATCAGTGATAAACTGAAGAGATATATGTACAAATTTAGGAGGAGGATATACAGTTGCAATATTATCATGATCATCAGTTGAATGCAGCAGGTAAAGAAAAAATTGTTGAGTATGTTCAGGAAAGGACAAAAGGTACTTAGTAACAAAAAATATTATGTCTTGGAAAAAACTCAACTTTAGGTACTTGTTTTCTCCCATGATGTCATTTCATAGCTCTGTCAATGGATCTTGTCCTCCAGTGGAGTCTTTGAATCACATTTGAAGTTTGATTGGAGTCACCAATAAAATCTTCAGGCTACTGAGTCTTTGGACAGTGGAGTCTCCATGAAAATTTTGAATTCTAGATTCTTGAAAATGGAGTCACCAGGTGAATGATGTACAATCTTTCTGTGTTTGAATACTTTTCACCATCAGTACTAAGATCTGAACTTTTTCATTTCTCCCAGGGAATATTTCACCTTTGCTCCCTGACAACAACGCCAGAATGTTAGCACTCTATAAATTTGTTCGGCTGATAAACAAACGACAGAGGTAACCTACAAACCAACTTTAGAGCTGGGTACTAGCTTGTTCAGCTCAGAGACAACTCTCTCATGTCACTTGGTGTTTATTTGTCAATCAATGGCTAGGTTTGTTGTTTTTGGGGGGGGGGGTTATAAATATGATGGCAAGGAAGGGGAGGGACACTTAGAGCTATGGAGTCAAATTCTGAAAATGAATGAAAACATTGACTGGCCAATAGAACTATCCAAAGGATAAAGGCTAAGTGAGGCGATGAATCTGAGTTATAAATTACAGTTTGGAGAGTGTAAGAAGAAGAAGAAGAAGAAGAAAACAAGTAACTGCATCAGAGCATTAATGAAATGAATTCTGAATTAGTTAGGAAGAACTTGACACAGTTTAAATTGCTTAAGCCAAGAGCATCACAAGATGAATTATGGGCCTTTAAACTATTCAATTTAAACAGAAGACAATGTAAATGAAATTAGAAAACACAGGAAATACATACAATGAGAGAAGACAAAACTCATATCACTGCCATTAGAATATTTTCATAGAGACTTCAAAGGCTTCTACATATGTATTCAATTCAGCTCCAAAAAATTACAATTGAGTTCCGAACAACTAAAAAGGTGCCCTTGCACTTCTGCCAACACTAATACATTCAGAATCTCTAATACTTATACAATTCGAGTTCCTTTGGTGTGCAACTGATTACAATAAGTGAAATGAAGTGTTTCAGCTTCTAAAATTGATTACAATAATTACAAATGACAATTTCGGTATAGGAATCGATTACAATAATTAACAAGGAAAACGTTTTATGATCCATTTGTCGATTCCTCTGACGCTTCAGCTCCTTCCTCTGCCACATTCTCTTTGAAATGTCACTTGTACTCTTTCAAATCTAATTTCATTTATCCATATTCTCCTTAAATATTCTGGAATAATATATTTGAATAAAAATAATTCCCAAATAAATTTTCATATTTTAACTCATGCACGTGGTTTTGAAAACCATTTATTTCTTGCTTCCCATGGTTTTGAAAACCATGTCTTGTTTTTCCCCATTTACCATTTCACTGAAAACCATGTCTTGTTTTGCCCAATTTACCATTTCATTGTGAAAAACATTTAATAGTTTGTTTCCCATTTAATTCTTTTCCATGGCAATAAACATTAATCTCTTTGCTTTGTAAAATTTAAATTTTACCTCTCTAAAACATTTTCACCGTGATGAAGGAATTTTTTATGGCATTGGAAACTCCATGATTTGTTTTGAAATGCATTCCTGGAAAACTATCATCATATGTCGCATGTTTATGAAAACAAATCATATATTGAATGTTTGCCACAGTATTTCGGGCTTGGGAGGAGTGGTTTTAACCCACACCACTTTTACCCCCGAAATGCATCATGTAAGAACACGTCTCCCCGACCCAAAACCACAGGTTAAATTTTGGCTCGCCTTTAAATAATTAACCTCCGTTTACTTTCAACCCCCAAAATGTATGTGCACCCTCCATCCACCCTTTGACTTTTCCACTTAGTTTGAGATTCGTGCCCATGATTTATGTGAGGTCATGAATTGAATATTTAGTTAAATATTAATATAAATATTTTAATATAAAAATATTTATATTAATAATTATAAACCTTTTTTCCATTTTTCTAAGGAATTTGGGCATATGAGGCTCATCACATGACTGTGTGGATAGGATAAGGGAGCTTAAGCTTAATAAAAGGAATATTTTTAATTTTCAACAAGAATATGATAATAAGGGTAAAAATGAATGAAGTGATGGAACCGAGGGATTTAGATAAGCATTAAGGCTAGATATAGGTTTGGGATATTTCCCAATTTTGACTCATGGAGGACATGACTATTTTGGATGATTGGTCGAGTGAAGGATTTAGGTGATGGGAKCTTCACGGAGCTGGTTAAAAAGTTGGACCAATGCACACACGTGGATTATGATTTGTGTTATATCTTTTAGACTCTCATTTCTTTGCTAGAARATCCAATTTGG
This sequence comes from Picea engelmannii, assembly GCA_009831015.1. Classification (NCBI taxonomy): domain Eukaryota; kingdom Viridiplantae; phylum Streptophyta; class Pinopsida; order Pinales; family Pinaceae; genus Picea; species Picea engelmannii. The sequence continues at coordinate 275,850 of ML791564.1, read as the reverse complement.
GTCAAGGTTCCAATAATTAGGGGGAATTCAGATATTTGTATGCACTTCTTAAATGTGTAGTGGACTTAGCATTAATGGTTGATAAATCTACAATATGTTGTTTTTGAATACTCTACTAATAGTTCCACCATTCAAATTAAATACATAACTAGTAGTTGATCTCGTGTTGTTGATATCCCCAACCTTTAGGATATCACTATATCATATTAGAATTAGTTTTTTATTATGATCTCCATAACAAATTTTAGATTGACTTATATATTTTAAATATACAAAAAAAATCATTATAACAATTCAATGTTGTCAACCAAGGTTGGTCATGGACCCACTAGCAACTAATGTTACTTATAATGTTAGGTCTAGCGCAAACCAATGCATACACCAAATTTCCAACTACTTACTAATAGATAATGTTTCTCTTTTTGTATCAATAACCATTAGTTTCAAGATTTGTCATCTTCAATAGTTTTATACCATGTTCTATTGACATCCTAACAAATTTATTCTTTGACATTTCATACCTTTTTGAAATAATGTTAATGTAATTTCTCTAAATTAGAAATATTTTCCTCCTCTTCCCACTCAATAGTTTTTTATTCCCAAATGGTGATGTGCAACAATAAGATCCTTCATCTTAACTTGAGGTGGAAGTTGAAACTTTATTAACTAAATCAAGCCTTTGTCATCACTAATCATTAGGATGCCATTTATATAAAGAGAAGGTTTATTGCATGCCCACCACTCAATTTAAAGTACATGTAGTCATTTGTATAGATCCTCTCAAATCCTTGATCCAACATAAATCCATTAAACTTTTGATATCATAACCTTCATCAATAATTCAATCCCAAATTATCCCTTTGGTTGGTCTTTCTCAGGCCATATCAAGTCATCCATCACTTTCTTGGTTC
>ML791564.1:186568-265395 GCA_009831015.1 Picea engelmannii | reverse complement strand
CCAATTTGGAGAAATACACTTTTGGCATGACCCAGGTTCAGTATCTGGGATACATTATTGATAATTAGGGGGTGCATGTGGATCCAACAAAGATCCAAGTCATTCGGGATTGGCCAGCCCCAACCACCCTAACAGAGCTCTGCAGCTTTTTAGGTCTTGCCAATTTCTACCGCAAGTTTGTGTTGGTATTCTCTCATATCACTTGGCCCTTGAGTCAAGTCACCAAGGGAGGAGCTAAAGAAAATTTCTTTTGTTCTGAATCTCAATAGAAGGCATTCGGGGAGTTGAAGCATCGCCTTTTCTCTGCACCAGTGCTCACATTACCAGACTTGCAACAACCATTTGAGATCGAGACAGATGCCTCTGACTATGCTATTGGGGCAGTCCTTACTCAACATGGGCATCCAGTGGGATATCACAGTTAGACACTTTCCGACACGGTCCAGAAGTATCCCACTTATGACAAAGAAATGTATTCCATTGTGCAGGCTTGTCTATAATGGAAGCATTACATTTTGGGAAAGGAAACGGTCATCCACACAAACCACCGACTCCTACAGTTCATACAGACACAAGGGAAGTTGCAGAACGATCGCCATCAGAAGTGGTCCACATACCTGCAACAGTTTCATTTGAACATTAAGTACAAAAAAGGCAGCACCAATAATGTTGCAGACTACCTCAGTCGACCACCCATCTTGGTGCTAACCACTGTGCTCAAATCTTGTGGGCACGAGACTTCCGATTGGCCGCTTCTCCACACAAGTGATCCAGAATTCGGCCAAACATACAATACACTCTTGGAGGGTAAGCAAGTTCCAAATTTTCACCTCCAGGATGCCCTACTTTGTCACCTGGGACACCGTTGTGTTCCTTCAAGCGAGTGTGCCAAGCTAATTTAGGAGGCGCACTATAGTCGGGTCGCTTGGCATTTTGGGGTCGAGAAAACCGTGGTAGTACTACAAAAGTATTTCTATTGGTCGAACCTTTGACAAGATGTCGAGAAGTACATCAAGTCCTGCACTGCTTGCGCCATTGCCAAACCGACCATCAAGAAGCAAGGCCTCTATACTCCGCTTCCTACCCCCAGTCAACCTTGGGAATCCATCTCTATGGATTACATGTTGGGCCTTCCTTCTACTAAGCATGGAAATGACTGTGTTTTTGTGGTCGTCGATCGATTCTCGAAGATGTCCATTATGATGGCCTGCAAGAAGAATATCACAGCGGAAGATGTCCATTATGATGGCCTGTAAGAACGAGTGTGGGTACACTTTGGGATCCCATAGTCTATCATCTCAGATTGGGACAGTAGGTTCCTCAGTACATTTTGGTCCAGTCTCTGGTCAATGCTGGACACCAATCTCACAAAGTCCACAGCTTTCCATCCGCAAACTGATGGCCAGACAGAGGTCGTCAACTGGATGATCGTACACATTCTGCGCATGTACAATTCAAAGCATCCACGCACATGGGATGAGAGCCTCCCCTATGTACAACACAACTACAACTGGGCTCTCCATAGCTTAACCAACCACAACCCCTTTCAAGTGGGCTTGGGATTCCAGCCACTATGTCCCATTGACATAGCCATGCCATTTGTGGATACTCAGGAAGATTCAGCTCATGTCCAATCTGAGGCTGACAAGGCAAACAACTTCATTGAGAAAATTCAACACATCTTCCAATAGGTTCATGACATCTTGGATAGAGCCAATGCTAAGTACAAGCAACAACATGATCAACATCGGGTGTCACACAACTTCCAAGTGGGCGACAAAGTGTGGTTGAATTTGCAAAAGGAGCGCCTTGCTGGACCCCACCACAAGCTTCGTCCGCTCCAATATGGGTCGTACACCCTCACCAAGGCTGTAGGGGAAAATTCCTTTGAGCTCAGCATTCCACCATTCCTTGGTCTGGACCCAGTGTTCAATGTGGACCGCCTTCGGCCCTACTTTCCACCTCTACTAGACACATCCGACATTGCAGAACAACTCACACCAACAGAGTTAAATACAGACTGCATGGAACAAGCCAGAACTGATCAGATCATGGATACACAGATCAAGCACACCCAAAAACAAAGGATACCACTATATCGAGTTGTCAAAGCAGGCCAACTCCTTCCCCAAGACAAGTGGCTTACCAAGGACCAAGTTCAGCATAAGTTTCCTCATCTCATGGAGGAACTCAACGCAATGGGGACCATTGCTTCCTAAGGGGGGAGGAATGATCCAAGTGGATATTGGTGGCCACCCACCTATTCCACTTGGACCCCCACCATTGCTTCTTTCAGTTTTTTAGTTTCCGCACAGTTTACTATTTCTAACAGTTTTTTGGGTCCTGAACTTCCAGAGCCGTTTTGAGGCCTTAAACGACGTTTTTTGGGAAAATGGGGAGCAACATGGATTGTAGACCAATGTTCCTCACCCAAAAGTTGTAGTTCTCGGATAGATATTTCTAACGAAGTATGGAACACATCAAACGAAGATCGTATGCCAAAGTTACGTCCCCGGGAAGTTGATGTACCAACTTACCCAAATGGGGCCCATAGTCTTGGTGTTTCATCTCCTAGGGTTAGGTCTTTGGATGATTAGGGTTTTCCATTGTTTCCCAATAATAATAGGCCTTCAAGCCTCATTGTAACACAATTCAGAGGCCAGTAGTTGCCACATCTCTTCTTAGAGATAAGCTACCAACGCCCTAGCTAGTTGATTTCCATTCTGTCTGTAAGCATATTTCAGTCATTTGTTATTAATCAAATGAAGTTTTATTTCCACTGCATCTCTGGGTTTATGTGTATTTCTGTATTTCATTGTGTTCCTACATAAATCTAGATCATTGGAGCAAGAAAACGACAAGGATTCCAACCATGGAAAAATTGTTAAACCCCAACTCTACGTGAGGGTAGGAAGGAACATGAGGTCAAACTCGAAACTCATGTACACAAGCAGGGCATGTTTGGGGCTAGGAAAGAACAAAGCAAGACACTGAGGACAAGTGAAGAAGAGACTTAGAAAAATATGGTTGAACAAGAAACGTTAGCAGTAAGAGAGACAAAGAAGCAACATTGAGCGAGCACAACTTACTATTGCAAACCCTCGGCGAAAGAAACCCACAAAGGACAAGGGAAGTTGGCAACAAGAATCAACCGTTACTAGTGGAGAATATGACAAGGAAAGTCCCCTAAAACATAATCAAAATAACTTGAACACCATTAACGCAATAACGCAGTCGATTGAGAAAAGCCAAATAACACATTTAGAATGGTACACTATCATGAAAGTTGCATAGGAGCACTTGATAGAGGGGGTTTCAATAGCCCCATGGGATAGCATAGGAGCACTTGATAGAGGGGGTTTCAATAGCCCCATGGGATAACACAGATGGTAAGATGTGTGCACACTCTCTCGATTATGGGAGAGGTCACGGGTTCGAGCCTTGTATCCCTAGGGTCGCGGTTTAGCATCCCATATCATCCCCAAAATACCAAGAAGGGGTTAGAGACATACAACCAATGCATTTATGAATATAATGCAAGAGGGAACTAAATAAAGAAAATTCAAATATTAGAAACCATGCAAAGGAAAAAATAGCAAGCCAAGCACCTAGGAATGAAGTATATCAAATTACATAAAAGACTCTCATATGTTACAATAAAAGAAACTATTGCAGAAGTTGATAAAGAGAAAGAAAAAGAAGGAGATGAAGTAGATGAAGCATACCCAACTAGATCAATTCTGACATTATCTAGTAAGATAGTAGTAGGGTCAATAGCCAACCTAAAGAACATATTTATTTTCAATTTTTTGATCAACTAAAGCATTGAGGTGTAGTTAGGGGGCACCAAATGTTCACAACTAGATGTTGGGTATGAAAAATCTCCTCCCTTTATTGTAAGGAAATGTAACTTTAATTAAATTAAGCACTAAAACACTAATTGGGATTGAGTATGTCAACTGATCACTCACTTAGTGATCAAAGTCAACCTTATCGACCCCCTCTCCACCTATAAAAAGAAGTTGTAATAGGGGAATGAGTGAACTATTATTCAATTATCTATCTTTTCCACTTGCAAGGGATGAGGAATGGCATCAGGCTCGATGTTATGCAGTGTCATGGATTGTATAAGCTTTTTCAAATAATAAGATAAGTATACTTTTCTAGAGTTGGTTTTCTTCTGGTCCTTTGAGGTGTCTCCCACTATAAATCTGTGTTATAATGTGGTTGTTTGTTTACTTCTTATGATCAATTTACATATGTTGAATGGTATTATCTTGAGGCCAAGTATGTGTTAAGTAGGGACTTGTACTATCTTTTCATTATCATTCTTTGCTCTTGCAATGAATGCATTTTCTTCTGCTTGGCCTTCTTTCTAGTGTTTCTAGATCTCCAACTCAAGTTCTTTCATTAAGTCTCTTCAAGAGCCCCAATCAAATATCAATACATCAACTTGTAATAATGGGTAATTAGACAAATCCCATCTCCTCGACCAAGTAGATAGTGAACTTTTTTATCCTGGGCCCTTCAAAGGAACACGTTCAAGTAACATAGACATTGACCCTTCTATAAATATAGCTATGGGGATCAATCTCCCTAGATCTTACGCTTTCCCTTCATATCTTAAGCACCAAATTACTTTGATTTGTCTAACTAAAGAAGACAACCTTCCTACATTGAATATTTCAAGTGACCATTCTTCCTCATTAATCTCTACTCCTTAAAACACACATTTAAAAATGTTTGGCTCACTCTGAACAACTTGTACAACTAGGTTTCAAAGTCCTTGAAATTTTTATAATTTTGATTCTTTGAGTTTCCATTTTTATGCTAAATCATTTTTTTTAGTTTCTATAAGACAAGATTGATTAATTGTTCTTCTTGAAAAGGGTCCCTAGTTTTGAAGAAACTCTATCTTTGTATGAAGCCATGGAATCCAAACTATAAACGAACCACTAAATAGTTTGAATCATCCTTATTTGAGTTAGATACCCAAGCCTTCCCTTTCACCTTTGGGAATGTGTCAATCTTAGAATCATTGAAAGTCATTTAGGCAAATAATCTTAACAAAGCAAACCCCCATAAGAGTGCTTTCTTGAATTTGAATGCCACAAATGACGTTGAGAATAATTAATTTTCATGGTTGATAAAATCACTTGTTTATCGATGTTATATTACAAAAATATTTCATTTCATTGCAAAAGTTGTGACCTTGTAGGTATTTGGCTCCTCACCCTCTACAAAATGTTGTTTCCCCAAAATAAGAAAAATGCACTAAGAAATCATCAAAGATAAGGAGAAGAATAGGTTGGAGGTGGAAAAATAGGGAACTCAAGTTGCAACAAGAAATTTTAAAGAAGAAACAACTCATAAACTAAGAAAGATGACAAAGAAAATGGAGCCAAGTTGGAAAACTATAAAGGCCAATCGAGAATTTCAAGGAAACCCCTTCGAAAAGGAAGATATCAACAAAAGCTTGTGGAAAATAAACACAACCTGCTACTACAAATATAAGTCAACATAGAATTGAAGATGTGGACTATGAATTCATTAAGTTGGCACAACATTGAAGATTTGGACTCTACATTCATCCTCTAAGGATTCACGAGACAAGGGTTAAATTAGTCTCTAACCTACTTGCAACAATGATGATGTGGTGTTCCTTGTTAGTTGAAACAAAATATTCAAAGAAAAATATATGGAATATAGCTATAGAAAGAAAATAAATAGAGAAAAATGAAGGGAAATATAACTGTGAAAGCAAATAGACAAAACTAGAATTGAGAAATAACAACCATAAGCAAAATTTTATTGATATTCAGCACCAGATGCAATTTTGACTTGCCTCTTGAAAGGGGAAACCTCCAACATGAGAAGACCTCCAAATGCAATAATTTTCACTTACAACTGAATATGTATCTTTTACTACAATATATAGTTTCTAATTGACCAAAACCTTAGCCACCCAGTGGACCTCCACTAATGCGGCCTCAACCACTAACTAGTTGTAACAGACCCACGGTGGGGCGTAAAAATTTCATGCTTCTTAAGAGAAATCGTTGTCCTAATTCGGGGTTTCTATTCCATTCTTCTCTTCCAGAGCTTCCCAGCCATAGTCTCCATGCTCTGAACCGAGCTCAGAGTTGGCATATACCCTCTCCCAGTTCTTCGGGTTCTTCCACCCCTCTATACTTGCATATGATCGCGAGCTATGATGAGACTCCAAGACAACAGGGGCCAAAACAACCACCACGCGAATCCTCCGGAGTGGCAAACCTCCAAAGTTCACGATCAGACACTGTGTGTCCTCAGGAATTTCGGTGGCTCTGATTCACTTCGAGACTTCGACATTCAAGAGTTTCAAACATTCCTACGCCCTTTTCTCTGAAGTACTCTGTACTTGGAGTTATAGATCGAGCGCCATGCGTCCCTCTGCGATCGACGACTGTGATCCACTTCGGGACTTCGGCGTCTAGGAATTTCAAACCTTCCTACACCTTTTCCTCCGAAGTACTACGTACCCGGAGTTACAGATCGAGTGCCACGTGTCCCTCCAAGATCGACGGCTGTGATCCACTTCGGGACTTTGACGTTCGGGAGTTTCAAGCTTCTAAGCACTCATTTCTTTCAGAGTGCATTCACCCAGAGACTCTGATCTATTGACATGTATCTCCTGCCATCCAACAGACAATATCTACTTTGGCTCTTCGTGAGTTTCAAGGTACTCACCAATGCAAACCTCCAGAGTGCAATCCTTCTGGAGTGTCAAATCTCCGGACATGCGTCCCCCACTATCAACAGTCAGGATGAACTTTGACACTTTAGCCTTCGGGAGTTCTCACTTCACACAATCCATTTTCATCTAGAGCACTAAACCTATGAAGAAAAGGATCTGGTGCCACAAGTCTCCTGGGGCCAACGAATAGGATGGACTTCAACACTTCGGGACTTTGGTAGGTTGACTCACTCCTCGACTAAAATCTCCTGGATTTGGTCAGCATCGGGCTGACCACGGCCTAGATTTGACGGTCCTGATCTATCCATGTAGACCCCAGATCGACGATTCACAACCTCCTCTCAGGGTCCCACTGTTACGCCACACTTGGAAACACCATCACTCAACATGTGCATTCCCACGTGCTCTTGATATGGTACCCACCTTCTCTCGATCGAACGGTCGAGAGGGATCCTGAAGGATCCATAGATCCTCGATCCACATTACTTCGCTACTTCATTCTTTAGGGTTTTTGGCATTACTAAGCCTCTATTCTCCCGAAGAGGTTAACGTCGGGCTAATTACCTCCTAGATTTGACGGTCGGGATGGCTCCCATGCATCCTCAGATCTAAGGCCCAGATTAACTTCCGAACTCGCTCAATTTTCCGAACCGCAAAGTCCGAAGGACTCGAGGGGTTAACTCTCGTGTTCTTTCTCGTATCCAACTGTTACAACAGACCTTGGTTCTTCCCGAACAGATCTTGTTCGTTCATCTTCCATATGAAGGAACTTTCCCTTTCGATACTTCAATCTCACTATCCTTCGTGATCTTTGTTAGCTTTGAAAGGCTTAAGAGATTTGTGCTCTTTCTCCTGAACTTAACACTTAGAATGGTCTTCTGCAGACCACTTGCGCTTCTTCATCCAGTCTAGAACTTAAGAAGTTCTCAGCCTCTGTCCACCCTATAGAGACTCTGTGCATGTCTTCACTACCTATCCTGAGCTTAACAGACTCCGTCCTCTCAGAGACTCAGGGTGACTAGGTGTGTCGACGTGCACCCATGAAAATTGTACCCAAGGTCGACGAACTCACATTGCACAGATTTTAACTTAAGCCACCACAGGGCTCGAGAATTTACGTGTACAATCAGACAATTCCATACTTTATTAAATACACAATTTAAACAAGAATAAAGAAATACAATATAACCATTAAGAAAACATGCACATCCATGGGTCATTCACAGTATATCCAATTTTATTACATAGTTAAAGCTCAATTTCACAGGGTATGAGAATACTTATCTATTACAAGTTGCATCCAACTAACTGACTGTGGGCATGTGCCTTTCCACCCAACCATAGGCTCAGAGGAATTCATTATTAGCACTCTGTCCACCCCCGTGCCAAGCCATGATATCACTAGGGAATTTACGCCATCTCTCAGAGAGACTCTCTCTGTCACAGTGACCCTGCGAGGTTTATCATATGCTTCCTCAGCATCAAGCTCGCGTTTGGGTCCTTCAGGTTATTCTCTCTGCACTTCCTTTCAGTCCGCGCATCTCCTTTTCGATCTTGCGCTCTTCGTTTGTCGTCTCTTCTCTTGCTATCCATGTGTATGTATCTTACCTTCCTTCTTTTGGAAGGTTTCCGACCTATCTTGTTCCTTCTGTCAGAAGGAAGCTTGGGTCTGTAGGTCTCTGCGGTACTTCGGGATGGAATTCCGCAACTAGACCATGCTTCCATTCATGGGGGTGGTTGATAATTCAACCACTGGTCTTTTCTTTATTAACTGATTTCTTTCCTTTAGAGATATCATGGCTCGTACTTCAAGGCTTCACCCCCCAACAGTCAGTTATGGGAAATTTAACAATAATACATTTACATCGTTCACATGACTTAGCATGGTAATCCTATTTTATGATTAATTACAAGCTAGGGGAAACATGGGTGTTACACTAGTGGACCTTCTTTAATGAGGCCACTTACATTTATTGATTTCACACATTTCTACTTCATGAATCCTTATTTAATAGAGATGGCCCTTAATACATTAAGTAACAATCTATTCCACTAACTAGGGGAGTTAGGGTGGGCACCTAACGTGCCCTCCCCCTTACAAAGCATCCTTGTCCTCAAGGTTGGAGAAGAGGAAATTGGTGGAGAATCTTTGCTAGTTCCCATGTAGCATCTGCAGGCTATGTATCCTTCCATTGAATAAAAAATTCATGGATAGTGCAATGGTGAAGACGACGCTGATGTTTGTCCAAAACAACCTTAAGTTGCAACCAAATAGAACCATCCTTGTCCAATTTCAAAAGGCTCATTTGAAATCTACAATTGGATCCAAGCACATTTTTCAAGAAAGATACATGAACAAATGGGTGGAGTTTAGAATTTTTGGGTAGAACTAATTTCTAAGTCATTGGACCTATACATTTGAGCATAATACAGTGTCCATAAAACATAGGAACTAACTTATGGTGGCTCTTCTCCTTGAACGAAGTCTACTAATAGGGTTGGAGATGCAAGAAAACCTAATTCCCTTCATCAAAATGGCATTCAGAGTGATTTTGATCAACCTATTGCTTCATGTTATTTTGAGCCAACACCAAATTATCTTTAAGGGTGTGAAGAATGTCAGCACGAGCTACAAGGGTGTTGTCTACCTATCGAACTTTAGAGATGCCTGGCAAGTATGAGATCACTAAAGGGGTGGTATTCCATAGACTTCCTCAAAGGTGATCATTTTAGTAGCACCATGATAGGTAGTATTTTACCACCATTCAACAACGGGTAACCACTATACCCATTGGGATGACTGGGATAAAGTAAAACAACGTAAATACGATTCCAAAAATTTGTTGACTACTTCCGCCTAGACATTAGTTTGCGGGTGATATGCGGTGTTCAGATTTAATTGGGTACCATTAAGATGAAACAATTCTTGTCAGAAATTGTTGGTGAAGGTGGGATCACAATTAGTCACAATGGATTTAGGCATGCCATGCAATTTAAAAATATTGTCCATGAAGAGTTATGCCACTGTGGAGGCCTTTAATGGGTATTGTAAAGCACATAAGTGAGATATTTGGAAAGGTGATCAACAATTACCATCGTCATTGATTTGTTGTCTGGTTTTGGTAACCCCACAATGAAATCCATAGAAATGTCAGTGCACACAATTGCAAGAATGGGTAAGGATTTCTTCGAGAAGATTTATTTTTTCCGCTTTGTGTTGTTGGAAAGTATCACATTTGACCACAAAGGTGTGAATATCCTTCTTCATGCCTCCCAAAATAATGAACGCTTAATCCTATTAAATACTTTTTGAAACCTAGAATGACAAGCTATGGGAGAGAGTGTGATTCAGATAACATTGTGGATTTAAATGAGGAATATTGAACCAAAACAATATGACTTTTATAATGGATATCATTATCCTACCAAGTGTAACTTGGTTGTGCTTATGGTTTCCCTGTCGTTGGTGGATCATGTGCATGATATTGGCATCCACTTACCATTATTAACGTGTTTCCTGTAGCCAATCAGGGACTAGGAATGAGGAAAATATGGACCCTTTTTCATCATGCTTCCTAGAGAGAGATTCAACCACCACATTTTCCTTTCCCTTGTAGATAATCTCATAGTCATATCCTAACATTTTGGTGACCCACTTTTGTTTCTCTAGGGAGGAGTTTTTGTTCCATGAAATGTTTTAAGTTGTGATGCTCTATTTTAATCTGTAAATGATGCCCCATAAAGTAAGGACATCAGATATAAATTCCATGAAGAATAGTCAACATTTCCTTCTCATAGGTGGATATTCCCAGGTTTCTATCATGTAATTTCTCACTAGTGAAGGCGAGCGGGCACCCTTCTTGCATTAACACAATTCCAATTCCTTTTCCTCACGCATCACATTCCAAAACAAAAGTCTTATTGAATTCAAGTGTGTCTAGGATTGGTATGGTACACATGGCATCTTTTAGACCCTGGAAATCCTTTTCAACATCCTCATTCCAACTGAAGGCATTCTTTTTTAACAGGGTGGTGAGAGGAGTAGCAATTTTACCATAGTTTTGGACAAAGTTTTGGCAGTAACATGCAAGACCAAGACAACCACATAAAATTTTAAGGGTCTTGGGATGAGGCCAATTTTTCATTGCCTCAATTTTCCTATGGTCCACACACACACCTTCCCCACTAACAATGTGTTCCAAATATTCAACTTCTAAAGCACCAAAATCACATTTAGAACACTTGAGGAACAATTGGCGATGGTGGAGGAGTTGTAAGACTTTATCCACATGTTCCACATGCGCTACTCAAGTTTTGTTATAGACCAATATGTTATCAATTAGAAGACCAAGACAAAAGGGCATAGAAGGGGATTAAAGTGTGCTTCATGAGGCTCTAATAGGTGGAAGGTGCATTGCAAAGACCAAAGCATCACCAAAAACTTGTAATGACCATCATGAGTGTAAAAAACAATTTTGGGAATATCGACATCCTTCATGTGAATTTGGTGATAACCAAAGTGAAGATCAAGTTTGGTGAAAAATTGTGAACCATGTAGCTCATCTAAGAGATCATCGATGATTGGAATGCAGAATTTATCTTTAATGGCCAAATTGTTAAGGGCGTCAAAATCATGACATGTGCGCCAAATGTCTTCTTTTTTAAGGACCATGACAATCGAAGATGAGTAGGGGTCAGTACTAGGACAAATGATCCCAACAACTAAGAGATTTTGTACTACCTTTTCAACTTCATTCTTTTGGGAAAAGGGATGAAAATATGGCTACACATTGGATGGTAGGCTACTAGGGAGCATTCAAATGCTATGGTCACGCTCTTCACAACTGCAAATCCAGATGAATGGTATTAAAAGCATCCCCAAAGGCTTGAATAACATGGGATTGTGCAATAATGCTAGAATAACCCATTTTTAGAATTGTTTTTGTACAATGGGTGCTGATGATTTATGGGGAGTCCACTTTGAGGCCTTTGAGCATGTAGGAATGGTCATCCTTTTGAAAACTCAAGTATAATTCTAGGAAATACATGGTGATGGAGCCTAGCGTTCTTAGCCATTCAACACCCAAAACAACATCATATCCACCCATTTCAATGGAAAACATACGAGTTTTCAAGGAATACTCACCCATTTGAAGTTTTACATTTTCACATCGGTCACCACATTTCATAGATCCCCCATTAGCAACATAATACAAAAGTTGTTAACATATTGGATATAACGATGTATTTCGTCAACAATGTGATGATGAATGAAATTATGGGTGTTTTCATTGTTGATCAATACAATGACATCCCATTGTTTGATATAACCAACTAACTTTAGTGTCTGAGGAGAACAAATATAAATCAGAGTATTAAGGGAGATTTGGGGTTCTTCACCTAGTTGGTCAAGAAGAGGAACTTCCTTGGTGATGGGAGTGACTTCCTCCTAAGTCCTGCCATCAACTTCCTCATTAGAAATGTCCTTAGAAATGGCCATGCACAATTTATGCTCCTTACATTTATGCCTTGGAGAATATTTTTCATCACAGTTGTAGCAGAGACTCTTGAGTTGACGTTCTGCCATTTCAACCGATGTCAACTTGTGGACCTTGAGGGGTGGGGTAGGTTGTCGAGGAGCTAACATATTTGGGTGGGGATGTGGAGTAAAGATGGGGAATTTAGACTGAGCATATAATAGAACTTGGGCATGGAAACCAAGTTGAGTGGCCTCCAACCAAGTAGCACAATGATTCATCTCTATGTGGGCTTTGATTTCTTCCTTAATACCATTCATAAAGCATTGCTTAAAAAATTCATCAATTAATTTTTTTGTTCTAACAATGAATCCTTCAAAACCATCAATACAGTCTTCCACTGTGTTTTTTTGGCACAATTTGGTAAGCTGGCCTAAAAGAATTATATCTCAAATAAACTGAGGAAACAAGCCTTTCACAAACTACCACCATGTAATGACCCTTAGAGATGTGTTTCTATGTCACCTCCAACATTCCCTATCTATATAAAGGACCTCAATTCTAAGTATCATCAGTTCATTTGCTATGGAATGAAGGGGAAAATGGTGCTCCATTTGGTCATTCTAAACAGTCAGGTCCAACCTATCAAAGTTATTCAAATCAACTTTAGGGAGGCAAGGCATCAGATTGTGGGAATGATTAGAAAATGAGAAGTGATGGGTGGGATCTTCTTCATCCTCAAGGTGATTACCCTTATGGGAGCCATCATCAAATATAATGTCACCACCGTTAGGCTTACCCTTTACATTTTCAATCTAATCAAAACAAAGGCCAATTTGTGCAATGAGGGAAGACATATTGGTTTCCATTTTTCTCATTGATTGGACGAAACACTTAGTCATTTTTTGTATTTCCTCCATCACTAACATGTTGTAGGTTTTTCTCATGGGACCATTGGGTCCACCAAAGAGGTCATCCAAGAGATATCCCAACACAATCAATGTTTTGAGAGGAATCTATGGAGAGGGATCACAATTAATGGTCATAGCGGGTCCACACAAAAAAAATGCTTACTGTAGAGTGACACCATAGTGATCAACATCGCACAATGATTATTTTAAGCTAGGTCTCCCATGATGAAGTTGGCATCCCCCTGACTTTAATCCAGGGAAAATATTACTCCTTACTGAGTATTACTGCTATGATCAAATTACCAAATTCATGATATTGCAAATTATGTAGGAATTGTGTTGCGTGTGTTGTGGAAGTTAGGGTTTGTAGGAAGAGTCTACGTTTGTAGGTTCCTAAATAAAAAGGAGTGTCTAGTGCTATAACTCTTTGATATACTGGAGGGTTTCCAAAAATAGTACTCAATCAAATATTTCACGACACCAACTATGTTGACTAGACCATACCCTTAGTCATACAACCTAATTCCCTAGTATGTGAGAGTGATTTCCCCGAGTGTTGTTCTCAATGTATTATAACAATAGGACGAACAACATGATCATGTAAGGTTCGTTTCAAGTGCACATAGGGGGATTTCGATATACCCGGAGGTACATGGAAAACAATTCCATATACAAGATCTTTCTAATGTGGTACCACTCGAAGGGTGTCCAACTAGGTGATGCCTCTTGTATTTTATGTGTGGATTCTTCCCCAACTTCAGGTTTACCCATTGAACGACAGATGTATGTGTTATTTAAAGACGTTGGAACACATCTTTAGCTTAAAAAAATATAAAATTGGAGAATGTAGTCACAATAAGTGTTGTGATACTACTTGTGGTGTTCCTTAATATATGAAACAAAGTATTCACAACAAAACAAACATAATATAGCAACGAAAAGAAAATAAATAGAACAAAACAAAGGGAAATATAACTGCAAAAAGAAAATACGAAGCCAGAATTGAGAAATAACAACAATAAGAAAATCGTTATTGATATTAAGAATCAGAAGCAATGTTCACTTGCCTTTTCAAGGAGGCAACCTCCAACATGAGTAGAGCTCCAAATACAATAATATTCACTTGAAAACCAACTACATACCTTCTACTACAATACATGGTTTCCAATTGACCAAAACTCTAACCACCTACTAGACCTACACTAATGAGGCCTCAACCATTAACTATTGGACCTTCTTTACTGATACCACTTACATTTTTTTATTTTACACTCTACTACATCATGGGGCCTTAATTTATAAAGATGACCTTAATACATTAAGTAACAATCTATTCCACTAACTAGGGGAGTTAGACTGAAACCCTAACATATGACTTGGGTTCAAAATTCAACAAGAATTCTCCACATGATAACATAATTGATCAAAGTCCTTTGAATTGTGGATTGTGTTAAGGCAACAACATTGGATCCATGATAACCTAGAGGGATTTGTTAAAGATAGTTTTGTTATCGCTCAAACTAGCATCCTTTGTAAGGATGCTATTGGGAATAAGCACAACAAAAGAAATGCACCATTGTTGTCTTAGCATAATCTACCCTTTACTTTAGACCGTCTCCTTGAAACCATGGTAGGTATCACAATCCTTGGAAATAAATTGTATAGTACAAGCCACTTCCAACTACACACAATATATGTTAGATAGACCAGTGTCTTAGTAGCAAAATGCCTTAAAGATATTCAACCAAAGGTTAGGGAAATAAGTACTAGAATATAAAGAGGTTTAGGAGCTAATTAAAAATGTTTTGAGATCTGGAGTAAATATGTTATAACAGAAGTATAAATCAACAAAAAGAAACCACTCTCTAGATGAACAAAAAATGTATTTTTAATCGCTCAAGAGTGAGATCTAATAGCAAAAATCAAGAGTGAATGACATACGAGTTATACCTTGATTGTATGCTATAAATTGGATTATCTTGTTGTTTTCCAACAATTCCATAATTTGATATATGATTTAAAAATGTAGAAAATGCAGATTTTGGGCGAGGAAAAGCACCCGAAGAGTGCTTAAAAGCACTTAGAATGATGAACCTTGGGTACTTTAGCTAAGGCGATGAATAAACTATTCAAAAATAACCCAAAAATAATTAATTGTAGATACAAAGGAATAAAAATCGTGAAAATAACTCAAACTTGCAAAGAGAGGTGGTGAATCCCCATAGGGTTTCCCCAAAAATCTCCAAAATGAAATATAATTGCAATGAATTGATTAAGAGATGAATTTCACCATTATAATGTGTTATATATTCTTTATAAATAATCCACAAGTGAAATATAAGCTAGAGTATGGTTAGAATGCACCTTTGAAGGTTAAACCCTAGATTCAGGGTTTTACCAATTCTGATTTTTATTGATGTACTTTAATTTCCAGACTTAGTAAACACCTTAAATCTACCACAAAACATTAAATACAACCTTGAAGCACAATACCAATCAGACTGGTTTTCCTTATTGGGGTTAGAAATTAACAATGAAGCATAAACCTCAAATGAAAATGTCTAGAAAATGAAAGTAAACCGTTAGCTTTACTCTAGACAATGAAATAAACATTTTTGACCATTTATCTTTTGTATTTTTTTATATTTTTGTATTTTATATGACAATAAAATAAAAGAATTGAATTTTTAGGGTTTTAATGGTTGGTTGTTGGATTTAAGCTCAATGTATGGTTTCCACTTGGGGATTATGGGGTCAAGAAGTATGCCCCTCTAAGAATTGGTTATCCATGTTTATGGATTAAAATGAGAAACTAGGGCCACAAGGCTAGTAGTCTCTTGTCTAATCAAGGAAAACTATGAAAACCAAAGCCCTGCAAGAAGAGTTCCCTCAAGGGAATAACATTCACCGACAAGATCAACAAAAGACTTGAAAAAAATACTCAAAACCCTTGCCAACGAGTATAGAACTAATCAAGACAAGAGATAAGCACTTACCAAATCATTCTAGGGAAGAAGTAAGAGATACAAACCCTAAACGTTCTCCTTCCAAATATTTGATAACTCCTCAATAGATCGATCTTTTTAGTTTATGTAAAATCTTGAGCATTCACAATAGTCTTTAAAAATACACAAAGAAGAATAACCAAGAAAGAAAGAGCTCTAAGAATATACACCAAATAAAAGATCTTCTATTAATGGCTTCAATAATGATCTCCAACAATTCACAACCATTTGGAATGAGATGAGTGTATATACTTATAGATGAGGCTCACAATTCATTCTCATTCTTTATTCCTTAAAATTAGACTAAGGAATAAAAAAAATGTGACTTGTCATTCACACAACTTGGGGACTAACCCCAAAACACAATTTAATGAATTTTTACATGTTTGAAAGCCTCACAAAGAGGTGACATCAAGCTTCTATGAGGGTTGATTTGACTCCAATGTGCATCATTCCACTTGAAAAGTTCTTGGGAGACCTCAAAACATGGCAAGGAATATTCCTTCGCAATTCTATCTCCAATTTCTACCTTAAAGAGGAGGGACGACCTTATCCCAAGCCAAAAAATAAGCCCTCTAAGTGGACAACTTTTTCAATTTTCTCCATAAGTAATAAAATAAGTTCATCAAAATCCCCTCCACATAGCAAGGAATGAATGACATGTTATCATCTCCAAGTGCAAAGTCACTTAAGTGACCTCCACATCATCCAAGTGGCTCAAAATAAACCCCAAGTGTGTCATAAAGTGCCCCAAGAGTGGTAAACCCTTCTTTAGTGAAGAAAATGCTTTAAAAAAGTGCCAAAGGAGGGGGGTGTTTTGGCATCTAACATGTGGAAAATGTATAGGAGGTCCATGTGGAAGAAAACAACCCATCCTTGCCTCAAAATCTATGATATGCCTCAAAAGACGTGAAACTGCCTTGAAAAATGTGACACTATGTGATCAAGTGTTGAGTCATATCCTATGGAAAAAATGTGTTACATGTTATAGAGCAAGTTGTAGGTTGGGAAAATCCTGACCCAACCACAAATCAAGTGCTAGAACTTGGGAATCCTACACCCAATGTCACCTCAATGTAGGTCCCGCACTTCAAGGGTGACTAGGTCACTCTAGGGAGGCGATCTCGGTGAACCTAGGGGGATTGAGATGGAGATGGAAAGAAATGGAAGTGAAGCCCCTAGAGGTCAATTCTAAGTGGAATGAAAAGTGGGAAGAGATACCTTGTAAGTCAAGTGATTGTTGCCCCAAAGGTATATTACTTCTCAGATGATTGTACCTTCCCGAGACACAAGAAAATCCAACTTGCAATGATATATGTAAGTATGGATCAGCAAGTTAAGCTTGTTGTCCCTAATTTGCAACAATAAATAAAAATTTATATCAGCAAGTAAGACATTCAAATCAGCATGTAAAGCATAAGATCAATCAACAATATTATCAATGATCAGTATGGCAATCAAGTATGACTAAAAAATGACACTTTAAGGCTGAATAAAGCAAGATGTTATAACATGTGTTTCTGCAGAAAATTTCAACCTTATGGCTGTAGCATTCAATCTCATGCAACAACAAAATCAACCATGGAAAAGTACCAAGAACTATCCCAAAAGGTGCACCCTAGTTAGTAGAGTTAGTGTGCAAATTTTAGGAGCTAGTCTAGGGTTAGTTTAGGAGTTGAGAGTGAATTAGTAGCTAGGGTTATGCAACCTTACTGGTTGTAGGTTAAATTTTGTAACAACAATTAAAGTATTGGGAGAGAGGGGACACCCTAGTAGGAGAAGAAAACTCTCAATGAGGCAAACTAACTCCAAGCAAGAGACCTTTCAAAAGATAAAATTTCATGTTTCCCAAGGCAATGATTTTATATCTCCAATGCAAAAAATATATGACTAGTGCCTTTACTATTGGGTTAATGGAGTCAAATAAATAAAGAGCCAGAGAAGATACCTCCTTGGGGGTGTAATCCATTTTACTTCCCGAGGCAAGTTTCTCTAGCTAGGGTTTAAACTAAGAGGGTGTATGCCCTTATACTTCTCTTAGCAAACACTTGTTTAACCAATAACATGAAGCATAAAATGATGAAGACTAGGGTGGGGGTGTATGCCCTTATACTTCCCACCTAGCTCCTAGCACAACAATCCTTGACTTGAAAAGAATTATATCATAAGAGTAAAATACCATACCAAAATCAAGAAATATGCCAAGATAATCCACCATAAAAGCTAGAAAACATCCATCCAAGGTTAGCGCATCACTCCATCAACCATTCATCAACATAGCCATAAACAAGTGCACAAGAGACAAATAGAGCCAAGTGTAGCGAAAATTTCAGACCAATACTTCTCACAATGAGGGAGAGTTATGTTTTAAAATGAGATCTTATGATCTCTATTTATACTAAAAGTAACTAACATAGTTTGTCCAAAAATTAAGGATTAAAACACAAGATTAGGGGTCAACACCCAAATCTTGCCCCCTTAATAAAGTAATATTAAACAATTCACTTAAAATTTCACTTTTTGCACAAATTAAACCCTAATTTAGGAGGACGTCACCCCTTTAGGGGACGTTTTGCCACTTTGAGGAAATCGTTGGTGTTGGAGAAGCATGGATAGGCCTTCAAAGGCCACATGTCAAGCATCTAAGCACTCTCATCATGGTGAAGACCCCTCTCCTCATCAAACGTCCATGTGTCAAAGAGTGGGACCTCACCGCCATGCCCTAGCCCCCAAGATCATGACATCAAGCTCAAAAGTGGAACATTTTTCCCCTTCTGGGAAAATTGTTTGGCAAGCATGGGGTGGGCTAGGTTGTCCAAGTCATCATCAAGGTCATCCAAGTCTGATCTCTCTCATCTGGCATGTGGGGCCCTGACATCCAACATGTGGGCTTGTAGCCCCATGGAAGCCCAAGCTAGGCTTGTTCTCCCAAAATTGTCCACCAACTAGGTCCTGCAAAGACAAATGAACACACCCTCCAAGGATCTCAGGTCATAACATCATGATAAGTGAATCCAATCAATAAATAATCCATCTAAGCATGTGCATCAAAGATCACTATATCAAACAATTAACAGCTCAAAGACACTATGTGACTTGTCAAGCTTAAATATGGGAGGGTTGACAAGGTGTCATATTGGGTAGATCTTGCCCTATGTCAAGGAGAGATTACAAGAGGTCCCTCTCTAAGCCATGTAAAGTGTATGAGGTGGTTGGGGTCAAGACTCAATGGGCATAGGGATCGTGACATACAAGGGGTCGTAGTGTCTCATTCATGGGTGCCTTTATAGAGGGTGTGTGGTACCTTTGTCTACAATGCACTTTTTCCAAGCCCATCAATTGTCTTTTATCTTTCTTTCTTTATATTTTATTTCATAATAGCATAAGGAGATATTGAAGGTCATTGCCCTGGCATGGTGACCAGGCGATGTAAATGTCACCCACAAACACCTAATGGAAATGAGAAGGTTGGCTCATGATGAGACCCCCTTTCTCTCAGCCATGCAACTAAGAGCCACTGCCCTAGTTTGGTGACCAGATGATGACAATGTCATATCACTAGATATCCATGGACGTGATAGGTCGGCTCGTGATGAGACCTCCTATCCTTCAACTAACCTTTCAAGCATTTCTTTATTATATTGTGGGTCCCCTTTATTCAAAGATAAGTGTTTCATTTATTTCTTGGGTGATCCTTGGGTGAAGCATCTGGAAGGTTTACATGAGGCTTTTATCTTTTACCCAACACCAACCCCTCTAGGCCTTTAGCCTCTTCTTCCCATAGAATGAGGGACGACCCCTTGTTGGGTCAATATACCCTAAAATCCCAAGAGAAAAGGAAATGAAGGGAAATAATAATGGAAAGTGGTAAGTATGGTTAGGAACAGTATGATGGCTCATTAAGGGAGTTCCCAGTAGAAAACCCATCCCCAAGGAAAACCACTTACTAGGGCACAATGTCAACCACCAAGGTGAAGCAAGGCAAAAGGCATAATGTCCAAGAACATATCATGAAATATAGAGAAATCTAAGATACAACATAATCAAATGGATTAAATATTGAAATGATGCTCACCATAATACTGACTTGTACCTCATGGAGCAAGGCCCACTGCCTTCCAAAAGCCAGCTGGTGTGGTAGATGCCACCTGCAAACCTGTGACCGTCTGTGGTGGTGAGTGGGTTTTCCATCTATGAAAAGGTTATTGTTGGTCATGTAGTGTCTCGACACTCCATATTTGCAACCTGAGGGCCTCGAGACATCATCTCCTTAGTTATCCACAAAATGGGGATAACATCTGGCTCCTACTTGGGGACATTTGTTCACCGCAGAGTGCATGAGAATCAGAACATAACCTGGTAGACCTGTGCCTGCAAGGAAACATCAAACTATCAAGTGCAGGATGGCCTATTCTTCCTTGTTCTCATATGATCATAATCAAAACCCACTAAACTAGAAAAAGAAAATTTTGACATTTTTTCAAAAAAAAATAAACTAAGCATGGAATCAATATGCAAGTAGATTAGAATGAAAATGAAATGCATATAAACTAATATGAGCAATAAACATGCAAATGCAAGGAATCAAAATGACTTACCTACTTACTGGGGGCCTTGGGGCCTTGAAGATCACATGATGGATGATGTCAGGTGAAGTCATACAACCAGTGCAACCAGTTGATCATTTCATCAAAGTATCTCCCCATGTGCTTAATCATGTGAAACAACAAAGATAATTCAAGCATATAATAATCATGAGAATAAACATACATATAATCCATCATGAAATAAAACTCATGAAGATGGGTGGGAGGGAGGAAATCCTATTGGAAAGAGAAACCATCAGCCCGATCATCCAGCCTGAAAGTGTAGCCACGAGAGTGATCAATCCATCTTTGAAGGGGGATACTATATGTAGACAAAGGCTCATCGTCATCTATGCATAAAGACTCATTGTTTTTCGAGGGCTGATAGGAAATGAGAGATTGAAAGAATACTGCATGGTCTCTTGGATAAGAGGGTAAGAGATAAGGAACAGTCTCAGGTGTAGAAAAACATCGCCTCTTCCCCTGTGAATCTCCATGGAAATCTCCAAGATGAAAATACTTCTGCTTTGAAGAATGAACCTCTGACTACTCTAAGGTAGCCACGTCCTGGTATTTGTCAAAATCTAAGCACAATGGTTGGAAATCCTCATAAAATAAATCTTCATTCTCAAAAGGGTATATACCAAAGGATGATTGGAGATCACTCCAAGTATGTTGTGACAAGGCATCCTCGAAGGGGTAGAAAAAATATGTAACCATATCATCACCAGGCTACGAAACATCTGAATCATATTCGTATGAGGACCACTCCTTTGATGATGACACCCCATCTTCCTAAGAGCTACCCTCAATGTCATAAATGGGGTCTCTATCAAATTTGAGACAACTAAGATCCCATATGCGTCTGCCAATCTGTATGAAAGTATCTATAGGCTCATTATCCATATCGAAGGGTACTTTCATAAGACCATCAATATGACTAAAAATGACCATATTTTTGTCTTTGTGTGCAGGAGGAGTAGAGGCATGGACGTCTTAAATTGGAACTTCAAATTCTTCATCATCGAGACCGATCGTTTCTTCAACATTAGGAGGTGAACAAGGTTGGACAACCTCACCTTCATCAAGCGGGATCAAAGATAGCGGTGCCTCAATATGTTTTGCTTTATCATAATTCTTATTTATTTTTATAAACAAGCCCCTCCATCGCCTCTTCATCAAAAGAGGCTTGATTCTGAGTGCATAGTTCTTTGCTTACTTTTCTTCAAGGGGATCTGTCATATCTAAGGTTTCCTCTAATGCTTCTTCACTTTCAAGGTCATGGAATAAAGTATCATCAAGGTCTTCAAAAGGGTCACAACTCATTGTGTTCTCTTCTTGATGACTTTATTTATATGTCTATTCTTCAAAAATTTCTTCATCGTCAGGGGTAGGAAACAACTCTTGTATGAGATTCATCATTTCCTCAGCATCTTTATTGGCAGCCTTTTCCTTTTCCATCTGTAAAAGTTCCTTCTTTGAGGCATAACAATTTCTGGATGGGGGTTCATCCCATGGTGCCATATTTCCATTGACTGAAAGGACACCTCAATGGAGTCAACATATGATTCAAGGCTCATCAAATGATAGAAAGGAGGGAAAAGGGGAAAGGTGGGTTCGTGGAAGGTGGAGTCGCTAGAAGAACTTCAAGGAGAGTTCATCAAGGGTGGAAAGGGAACGTCCCTCGGGTGGAGTCGCTAGGAAAGCTAAGGGAAAGGCTTTGGGATAGCTTACCAAATTGTCATTAGGGTACGAAGAGGATTCAAAATCCTCCCCAGCAACGACGCCAAAATGTTATAGTACAAGTTGTAGGTCGGGCAAAGCCCGAACCAACCACAAAGCAAGTGCTACAACTTGGGAATCCTACACCCAATGTCACGTCGATGTAGGTTCTACACTTCAAGGGTGACTAGGTCACTCTAGGGAGACGATCTCGGTGACCCTAGGGGGATTGAGATGGAGATGGAAATAAATGGAAGTGAATCGCCTATAGCTCAATTCTAAGTGGAGTGAAAAGTTGGAAGAGATGCCTTGTAATTCAAGTGATTGTTTCCCCAAATGTATATTACTTCTCCGGATGATTGTACCTGCCCAAGACACAAGAAAATACAACTTGCAATGATATATGTTAGTGTGTATCAACAATTTAATCTTGTTGTCCCTAATTTGCAGCAATAGATGACAATTTATATCAGCAAGTAAGACATTCAAATCAACGTGTAAAGCATAAGATCAATCAACAATATTATCAATGAGTATGGCAATCATGTATGATTGAAAAATGGCACTTTAAGGATGAATAAAGCAAGTTGTTATAACATGTATTTTCTGCAGAAACTTGCAGCCTTATGGCTGCAGCAATAAATGGCATGCAACATCAAAATCAACCATGGAAAAGTTCCAAGAACTAGCCCAAAAGGTGCGCTCTAGTTCATAGAGTTAGTGTGCAAATTTTAGGAGCTAGTCTGGGGTTAGTTTAGGAGTTAAGAGTGAATTAGTAGCTAGGGTTATGAAGCCTCAATGGTTGTAGGTTAAATTTTATAACAACAATTAAAGTAGTGGGAGAGAGGGGACGCCCTAGTAGGGGAAGACACCTCTCAATGAGGCAAACCAACTCCAAGCAAGAGACCTTTCAAAAGATAAAATTTCACGTTTCCCAAAGCAATGATTTTATATTTCCAATGCAAAAAATATATGACTAGTGCCTTTACTATTGGGTTAATGGAGTCAAATAAAGAAAGAGCTAGAGAAGCTACCTCCTTGGGGGTGTAAGCCCTTTTACTTCCCAAGGCAAGTTTCTCTAGCTAGGGTTTAAGCTAAGAGGGTGTATGCCCTTATACTTCTCTTAGCAAATCCTTGTTTAACCAATAACATGAAGCATACAATGATGAAGACTATGGTGGGGGTGTATGCCCTTATTCTTCCCACCTATCTCCTAGCACAACAATCCTTGACTTGAAAAGAATGATAGCATAAGAGTAAAAGTCCATACCAAAATCAAGAAAGATGCCAAAATAATCCACCATAAAAGCTAGAAAACATCCATCCAAGGCTAGCACCTCAATCTTCCATCAACCATTCATCAAGATATCCATAAACAAGTGCACAAGAGACAAATAGAGCCAAGTGTAGTGAAAATTTCAGACCAATACTTCTCATAATGAAGGAGAGTTCTATTTTAAAATGAGATCTTATTATATCTATTTATACTAAAAGTAGCCAACGTAGTTTGTCTACAAATTAAGGAGTAAAACACAAGATTAGGGGTCAACAACCCTAATCTTTCCCCCTTAACAAAGTAATATTAAGCAATTCACTTAAAATTTCACTTTTGCACAAATTAAACACTAATTTAGGAGAACGTCACCCATTTAGGAGACGTTTTTCCACTTTGAGGAAATCGTTGGTGTTGGAGAAGCATGGATAGGCCTCCAAAGGCGATATGGCAAGCATGTAAGCACTCTCATCATGGTGAAGACCCTTCTCCTGCTCAAACATCCATGTGTCAAAGAGTGGCACCTCACCACCATGCTCTAGCCCCCAAGATCACGACGTCAAGCTCAAAAGTGGAACGTTTTTCCCCTTCTGGAAAAATCGTTTGGCAAGCAAGGGGTGGGTTAGGTTTTCCAAGTCATCATCAAGGTTGTCTAAGTCTGATCTCTCTCATTTGGTATGCGGGCCCTGACATCCATCATGTGGGCTTGTAGCCCCTTTGAAGCCCAAACTAGGCTTGTTCTCCCAAAACTTTCCACCAACTAGGTCCTGCAAAGACAAATGAACACGCCCTCCAAGGATCTCAAGTAATAACATCATGATAAGTGAATCCAATCAATAAATAAGTCATCTAAGCATGTGCATCAAAGATCACTATATCAAACAATTAACAGCTCAAAGACATTATGCGACTTGTCAAGCTTAAATATGGGAGGGTTGACGAGGTGTCCTATTGGTTAGATCTTTCCCTAGGTCAAGGAGAGCTTCCAAGAGGTCCCTCTCTAAGACATGTAAAGTGTATTTGGTGGTCGGGGTCGAGACTCAATGGGCATAGGGCTCGTGAAATACAAGGGGTCGTAGTGTCTCATTCATGGGTGCCTTTGTAGAGGGTGTGTGGTACCTTCATCTGCAATGCACTTTTTCCAAGCCTACCAATTGCCTTTTATCTTTCTTTCTTTATATTTTCTTTCATAATAGCATAAGGAGATATTGAAGGTCAATGTCGTAGCATGGTGACCAGGTGATGGCAATGTCACCCACAAACGCCTAATGGAAATGAGAAGGTTGGCTCGTGATGAGACCCCCTTTCTCTTAGTCATGCAACTGAGAGCCACTGCCCTAATTTGGTGACCAGATGATGACAATGTCATACTGCTAGATATCCATGGACGTGATAGGTCGGCTCGTGATGAGACCTCCTATCCTTCAAATCACCTTTCAAGTATTTCTTTATTACACTGTGGGTGCCATTTATTCAAAGATAAGTGTTTCATTGCTTTCTTGGGTGATCCTTGGGTGAAGCATCTAGAAGGTTTACATGAGGATTTTATCTTTTACCCAACACCAACCCCTCTGGGCCTGTATCCCCTTCTTCCCACAGAATGAGGGACGACCCCTTCTTTGGTCAATATACCCTAAAATCCCAAGAGAAAAGGAAATGGGGGGAATATTGATGGAAAGTGGTAAGTATGGTCGGGAACAATACGATGGCTCATTAAGGGAGTTCCCAGTAGCAAACCCATCCCCAAGGAAAACCACTTACTAGGGCACAATGTCGACCACCAAGGTGAAGCAGGGAAAAAGGCATAATGTCCAAGCACATATCATGAAATATAGAGAAATCTAAGATACAACATAATCAAATGGATTAAATATTGAAATGATGTTCACCATAACACTTACTTGTACCTCATGGAGCAAGGCCCACTTCCTTTCGGAAGCCAGTTGGTGTGGTGGATGCCATCTGCAAACATGTGACCATTTATGGTGGTGAGTGGGTTTTCCATCTGTGCAAAGGGTATTGTTGGTCATGTAGTCCCTCGGCACTCCATATCTGCAACCTGAGGGCCTCGAGACATCATCTCCTTAGTTATCCACAAAATGGGGATAATAGTACATACATAAGAAAAGGGGGGTCCATGTGGGGTAAAATAAGGTGTGTTAAACCATTGGTGTGACAACCCTTGCAAAGTGCAATCATATTTTACATAGCAAAGAATAAGTGAATAGTTAGAACCATGTTGTTGAATTTTCACTATGTTAGGCTCAAGCATGAGGTTTATTTCATTTTTATCATTTACTTGAACCATAAACAAATGCAACTACACCATTAACAATTCCTGCAATAACCAAGATCACAAGAAGAAATACCATGCACAAGAACACAAGTAATATCCTGGGAAACCATTCTCAACAAGGGAAGAAAACCCAACAATCCTTTGCTATATTCTCAAGATAAAACCCTCCCACACCATAGACCTAGCACACAAAAGGGTGCTCTCCAAAACCAAGAAGCTAGCGCCCGAGAGAGGTGTGCACTTCAGCCCTAGAATATGTACTTGCTGAAATTTCCAAAATCACATGTGTGTTGTTTTTCCTCAATGGGGAAATCACCTTTATTTATACTACACTGGACACATAAAAAATGGTGTCTATTGGCACAACAAGGCCGACCTCAATAACTCAGAATATAATTAATAATTACCATATTAATTATCTTTTTACATTAATTATCTTTCACTTTATGGTGAGGCCAATCTGCACCCTTTACTTCACAATTAGGTTTATAGGTAAATCTAACTCTTAGACAATATATCAAGAGATCTCACACATCCACTAGTGCTCGGCCACTAGGGTCACGTCCACCTGTGCTCAACCACAGGGACATCCAACTCAACAGATCTCTATCTCATTGAGTCTCACAAGAGAATCATCTGGACACGCACTCACTAATGCTCAACCACTAGGATCACGTCCACCTGTGCTCAGCCACAGGGATGTCCTACTCAACAGATCTCTATCTCACTGAGTCTCACAGGAGAATCAGCTGGAGTACCATATCGTCTCAACTCTCCACACAGAGGATAAAAGTAAACCCATCACATGGGCTCCTTCACTACTCACAGGGGTACACATCATTTCATCTCAAATGACACACCCATCTCAAGGGCATCTTCCCTACATAGGGGCACACATCATTCCATCTTTGTCTCAGAGAGAAACGACACACCCATCTCATGTGCATCTTCCCTAAACAGGGGCACACATCGTTCCATCTCCGTCTCGGAGAGGAACGACACGCCCATCTCATGGGCACACCCAACTCATGGGTTCTCTCATAGGTCGACTCACTCAATCTCTGTCCTGGAGGATGTCTCAAACAACTATAATCATCAACACATGCAAATCATGTATCCTAGTAGATCCACCCCATAATGCTCATATACCTACCCACGACATAAATTTATGACTTAGAGGGAGTGAACACTTCCAAGGGATAGTCAGTCGGAGCAATAAAACCAAGTGCCTTGAGAATGGGGAATAAAAGGACATGACATGACCATCCACCTAAGGGGATATGGGTAACCTCTAACCAACACTCGTACAACAAGTCATCCCATCATGGCCACATATAAAGAAATTGTCACACTTTGGGCACATCGGCTTGGTCATATCTCGGAAAAAAATGTAGGGTACAGTGTAGAGAATCTAGGTTGTAACAAGTCCCATTGGTAATGCAATCTCTTATGAAGATATAACAAAGTGCAAAGCTTGTGCAACTTTGATAGAATAGATACCTTATGGTCACAACATTTAGTCAAAGGTAGCATGATTATAAAGCACATCATGTAAGGGGTTTTTCACCCTCTCCAATCAAAATAATTTTTATTACCAAAAATAAATAAAAAGATAAAATAAGTTAAGCTTGATAATCTCATCATGAAAACAATTTTCCTATTGGTTTATTATGGAATTACAAGTGCAATTCAAGGTAACAATTCTGAGTTGGATCTTTGTAGCACCATTGTTGCAAATCATTTATATTAATATAGACTTGGGTTCCTTAAAAAGTTTGCTTCCCATGATAACACTATGGAGCGGTTTCTTTAAAAGTGTGGTCATGTTCAGGGAATAACATCAGTGCATGATAAATGGGAAGTAGTGTTAAATGCAGCCCTAGTTCTAATGCAATCTTCTATGCAAATGAGGCCAAGTGCAAGCCTTGGGCGACTTTGTTAGAATAGACACCCCATGGTTGTGACTCATTGTCAAAGGTCGTTTGATCATAAAGCAGAGCTTGTATGGAAATTCATACTCTCTCTCGTCAAAAGGGGTTTCGTTAGAGAAGGGAGACAATGTGGAGTTCAGCCTAATAATCTTGCTAAAAGTAGAACCCTCTAATTGGTTTATTGTAGTGTTATAAATGCACTTTTAGATAACAATTCTTGTAGCATCATTGACACAAATCTTTTATAAAAAAACATATACTTGGTGTATATATTGGAAATTACATTGGAGAGTCTTGCACTCACTTTCCAATTTACAGTTTTCAAATTTATGAATAAAACGAAATCACTTTATACCATACCATTTCAAATGTTCGTGACTAAACCCATTTAGGATTGTGATTAAGGTTAATAGGTTGACCAAGGATCATTCTGGAATATGAATTTCAATTCGAAATTTGAAAAGTTAAAAAACAATAAATCTTACGCAATGAAAATTATACTCTATTTGAGATTTCTCCCACAGAAAACGAGCTTCAAAGATGTTATTGGTTGATGATCTTAATTCAACACTGAAAGTAAGAACAATGATTGGCAAGGATTTTTCTCTATTTTTTTTAAGTGTTTAGTGAAACAAGACCCAAGGGGCTACACCACATAGAGCAAACTTCCTTTAGCTTAGGCTTTATTTCCAACTACATATGAACTACAATCACTAATGCATTTAAATTATTATGTATGTGTTCCATATTAATTCTTCAATTGAAAAACATGAATAAAGCCAAATGCTCTTTCAAACTGAATTATGAATGCTTGTTGATTGTTCTATATCGGGATACTTCAAACGGTGAAATGCATTATTTTTAAAGGAAATAAAAGCTTAAATGCATAATCTCTTCCACTTGCTTGAAATATTGCCAATACAACCTTAAGTTCACTAATGGGAGTTAAAGCCTATTTTATATCTAAGGTGGACTTTAGGCTTTATCAATTCAGATACAAACGAGGGTTTTGAATATGTTAACTGTAAATGGTATTGCAATGGTCATTGCCATGACATACATAGATATCATTTCTAGGTCACTTCAGTTTTTATGTTGGTCTAAGCTCTTGGAAGCTATACTATTTATCAATTGTATATTTGAAACAAATGCACAATTTCAAATTCTTCTTTTCCTTTCATTTTTATTCAACTATTTTCAAGTTCCATTTGTGCAAAATAATTTTTTTGCCTTCAAATGCTTTGTTTTTCTTGCAAGTACTCATGGGGCTTCATATTTTGTTTGATGGTTTCATGTGGTTTGAAGGAGGTCTTAATCTCTTTTTTGTTGAGGACTTTTGCAATCCTATCGGTTACTCCTTGGATGTAAGGAAGGTAAGCAGTCTTATTAGGGGTATGGTGTTAATACCCTATGTTCTTAAATAATGGATAGGCGATCTTTTTCTTGTTCTAAGTGTTCTTCATCAGAGATTCTTATGGCTCTTATGGCTAGAGTTTAGGACTCCTAGTTTCTAGTTGGGGTGGTGATGGGAGTTTGTGTGGATATAGTTTTATGTGCAGGGCTTTTTTCTATAAACTGCATGTCCTAGATTTTCAAACCACGTGAAACCTTCAAACAAAATATGAAGCCCCATTTTTAAACCAAACTTCTTGTCCTAAAGATGGATCTTTTTCTGAACACTTCTGAAAACAATCCTCACCACATAAATCTCATCAATCAGATTATTTTCATGTACGGAAGGGAGATTCTAGACGAAATTCGTGATCTAAAAAAGCTTAGGGTTAAAACCAAGAGAAGAGTTGCAGATTTGGAATTCCTAAAAAATTGTAGGGATAAAAACATTCTACTGAGATGAGCACAAGGCGAAGAACAAATGGAACAACTCGGCTTTCTTCAAGCTAGGTTTATGCATAATTATGGGCAAAATTAAAAGAAACGGAGGCAATCTAGAATACCTATCCAAAATCGCACTAAAACTTCACCTGAAACTAGCGCAAACTATACAACTTGAACTATGGAAAACGATTGATGTTATTGCCGCCATGAAAGCCGAGAAAAAAGACCAATGAGCTCGCACCAAACGTAAATCCAAACTTGACCGATTACTAAACATTGATAGCAGTAAAAATGATACCAACAATAAGAAGGTGGTAAACCTCTCCTCACATGTTCCAGACGAAGCCAAGCTAAGCGTTTTAGGAAAAGGTTTAAATTTTGCAACTTCCCCAACCTCCATTCCAGTCAACAACATCATCTATTGCATAGAAGATAGCATCCAAACCCTAACGGATGAAGACAAAAACCTAATAAGACAAGACTACTATGTTATTCTACGTAAGGCGAAACCTCCAAGAAGCAATATCAGTGAAGAAGAACGCATAGCTTTAAAGAACCTCAAGAATAATGATAACTTAGTAATTCTCAGGGCGGATAAAGGTGGCGCCACAGTAATTATAAACCAAAATGACTACAACACGAAAATGATTGAACACCTTTCCCAAAGTGGCAGCTATAGGAAACTTCTCAGTAATCCCATCAAAAAGATTATAAAAGAAGTCAAGAAAGCCATCAATGATTCCAACCTAGATGAAATAACTAAAAACGTTTAATCCCCAATAATGAGATCACTCCTAGGATCTACGACCTACCAAAAATTCATAAAAAAATAAATTCCTCTGAGACCCATAGTGAATACTATAGGCTCACCAACCTATGAACTAGCTAAACATGTAGCCAAGATTCTTAGCCCCTTAGTAGGCCATACTGACTCCTTCATAAAAGACTCCAATGAATTTATCAAGATCATTAAAAATGAAAAAGTGAAATCTGAAGACACTTTCATAAGCTTTGATGTAGTTTCACTTTTCACAAAAACCCCCCTTGATGAAGCTATCCAGGTTGTAAAAGAAGTGATTGATCCAAAAACAACAAAACTGACCGAGGTTTGTCTTCGCTCCACGTTCTTTAGTTATCAAGAAAAAATTTATGAACAAACTAGTGGCGTAGCAATGGGATCCCCATTGTCCCCCGTTGTTGCCATTCTTTTCATGAAAAACTCTGAAAAGAGAGCCCTAGACTCCTATCATCTTAAACCAACAAGGTGGAAGAGGTTTGTTGATGACACTAATGTACTCTGGCCCCATGGGAAAGAAGAAATAGACAAATTCTTTCAACACCTAAATAATATCTCAGAAGACATAAAATTCACAATGGAACTTGAAGAAAATGGTAGCATCTCATTTCTAGACGTTCTAATCAATATGAAAAACAATGGAAATCTAGGACATGCATTTTATAGAAAAAAGACCCACACAAAAAACTATCTCCGCAAACCTCCCATCACCACCCCAACCAGAACCTAGGAGTTCTAAAAACTCTATCCATAAGAGCCATAAGAATCTCTGATGAAGAACACTTAGAACAAGAAAAAGATCACCTCTCCAATATTTTTAAGAGCATAGGGTATAAACACAAAGACATTAAGAATGCAATAAAAAAAGCCCTAGAAAAAACTAGCAAAGAACCTAACTCCCTAAACAACCAGACCCCTAATAAGATTGCTTAAATTCCTTACATCCAAAGAGTAACCAATAGGATTGCAAAAGTCCTCAGCAAAAAAAAAGATTAAGACCTCTTTCAAACCACATGAAACCATCAAACAAAATATGAGATCTGTTAAAGACAAACTTGACCCTCACAAATGCAAATGAATTTACAAAATTGAGTGCTCATGCGGTAAACGCTACATCAGTGAAATTGGTTGCTCCTTCCAAATTAAGATTAAAGAGCATGGAGCTGACATAAAGAATGAACACATTCGCACCTCAGTCGTAGCAGAACACTCCCTTAAAACAAAACACCATGTCCGCCTAGAAGATACCAAAATTTTGGCAAAAAAAGATCACCTCTTTAAACGACATATTAGGGAAGCAATTAAAATCCTAAAACACGCAAACAACCTAAACAAAGATAGTGGCCTAGAATTAAGTGGAAATTGGTTCCCTTTATTAAAAAAAATAAGTAAGTAATCAATTATTAAACCTTAATATTAATTAAAACATTATTAATACCTAAAATATTAATTTCTAGATTTTTAACATAAACTCTTATCAAAAATATTTTTAACCATTAACCTATTTTCTTGTTTAACCCTAATTATTATTAAAATCTTTGTTAATTAAACTTAGACATATTAATATAATCCTTAAGACATTAAAACTAATTATTTTGGAACTCATAAAATCCCTATTTATTACTAGGATTTTTTAACGATTACTTAATTTAAACAACAAATAAAAATTTTAATAAAAATAAACCTTAATAAAAATTCTTAAAATAAAACCTTACACTTAAATTAATGATTTTTAAGGTGGTTATTTCTAGCCGACTTGTAGATTTCATTTTTCTTTAGTATTTATAACAAGCTCTTCTCTTCATTTTTAAACCAAACTTCTTGTCCTAAAGATGGATCCGAAACGTCGACAATCCAATGACAACACTGTGGTTTTTTCAAACACTTGTGAAAACGATCCTCACCACGGAAATCTCATCAATCAGGGGCTTCACCTTGTTGACCAATATTTTATTATGTTCATTCATAACATGGATTTTGAAATTGTGAAAAACAAGGTCAATATATTGTAGGTATTTGGAGGGGGATGTGGGGTACGAGGGATTTATAGGTATTGGGGGTATAAAAAGGAGTATCTGGTAAAAATATGGGATATCTAGTAAAAGTGGGGTCTTTTATATTGGAAAGATGTATTGGGAGGGGGGTTCAACAAAAGGATATTGGGAGGTATTTTTCAATATCTAATGAAATTAGAGGTATTCTTTAATATCCTACGAATGCATGTGCTATGTCACAGGTTCACTAAGTGAAGACCCTGTGCAAGTACCAAAGAGAGAAGATCCCTTCGTAAAAATTGATTTTCATTTTACAGAGATTTTACTCATGTACAAGTGTTTAATTGACCAAACGGTCTAACATTTATCAGGAAGGATTCTTACACAAAACAGAAGATCCATTTATGTCAAAATGATTAATTCAATTCTCTCACTGGCATAATTTTCTTAAAATCGACAGATCTAAGACATAAGAATCATCGCAATCCATTATACATGATATTCAAGCAAATTACTGCATAAACTGAGAGGACACTCTCAACAGAATGATGCCACTTATATAAACCCAATTTCTATAGTACCACCTTTATATCATACATTTGGGCACCCTTGATTTCTTATACTCCTACATGTTCCAAGAAGTAAAATGGATAATTGCCTAATGTGTTAGCCAGTAGTTTTTCAGCTGTGCAATATGTAGCAAAAGTTCATCTCTCCCTTGGTTGGTTACACTGCTTGTCATTATCCAAGGGGGGGTTTCCTGGTAGAACTCTCTGATCAGGTTTTGAAAATCATAAATGTTTTCCTCTGGCCGCTTATTACCATTTTTTCTCTTCTTCCTTTTGTCACATTTTGTGAATACAAAAGCCATTGGAATCTACAGAAATAAGTCCAAGTTAGACAGCAAAACCAAATAAAAATCAGTAAAATTTACTTGTAGAAGTGAATGAACAGTACACAATATATCTACATGAATATGTTCATACCTGATTTTGCCCAAGCCAAGTAGCACACTCAATATCTATTTCTTTTGCAGGTATGCTTGCATCAATAAGCAGCAACACACACACTAGAGCTTTTCTGTTAAGAAAGTAATCTTTTGTAAATGCATTCCATTCAGTCCGGACTGCTTGAGGGGCAATTGCATACCTGTGGCCACAAGTAATGAGTACTTAGATTCCAGTCAAATACAGCTAATTGATTGACAGAAAAGAAAACTGGGCATGTTCTGGTTTTGTCTTGAACCCAAAAACACCGATTGAACTTTGATTGTAAAGTAACAGAATTAAAAGAGTATGTTCTAAAAGCATACCCATATCCAGGCAAGTCCACCAAATACCAGCTGTTGTTTATCAAGAAATGGTTTATAAGTTGGGTCTTCCCTGCAAAAGGCATAAAAAAGTTACACTTGCAATAACACTTTGCTTTGTATAGGGATAAAGGTGGACAAGCAAAATGACAAATCGATAAGGATTGAAAACTTAATACTTTTAATCATAGCTTCATTGGCGGATGTTCTCGTGTTAATCTAGAACAAGAAGCAGAAAGGAGTCTGAAAATGGCAGAAACGAGGAAGAAATTTCCAGAAATGAAGTATGGAAATAGATTCATTAAGAATGATATCTTTGAAATAAGAGAAAAGGGGGTATTTACTATTTATGCATCTCGAAGGGGTCATCCTTTTTGTTTTTCTTCATATGAGATATGATCGATATATTATTACAATGATGAGTGTTCCATATATAGAGAACATATGGTGACCATCCATGAAAGGATGCGTCCCTTGGATAATCAATAACTATTTATTATTATCATTTACTTATTATATATAGTATTTAATAATCAATAATTATATTATTAATTATTAATCCAAGAGAATGTCTTCCCGATGTTGTCCAAACATCAACACTCCCTTTCAACGAGGGAGACATTTTGCATCATGCCAAGCTTGTCTCTGAAGTATACAAACTTCACCCTAGACTCATGACACTTGTCTGTCAGTCTTGGAAGACGTCTCTCTCCCACTTGAACCGAGGAGAAACTCCTTTCGTGGCTCTCCCTCTAAGCCAATTGACTCTCTCTGAGATCAGGCTCACTCTGGGTCCGCATGTAATAGCATATAGCATCTTCAGTCTTTATCATTCATTGTCAAATCACCATGACTAGGACAAAGACCACACCAAGATTTTTCACCACAGGTACACACCTGTGAGTGAATGTCATCCTGATGCTAACTGACACGTGGAAAGCACTTCAAGCACCTCGAGTCCATATTATTCCTTGTCATGATCAAGGAAGGACTACACCTGGGCCCATTTACCACAAGTGCACATTTATGATAAATGTATCCTATCTCCCTTGGTCTACAGCCCAATCTAAGAGAAGGTCTGCCCAATGATGAAACATCAACACTCCCTCTTAGCTAGGGAGGAATCTTTCCATAGTAGTACACAATTGCTATCTAGTGGTACACAACCACTACTAGTAGCACACAACTACTGTCTAGTGACACACAGTCACTGCCAGTGGTACAAAACCACTGTAGTAGTACACAACTATTGTCCATAGACACACAGTCTCCGCCAATGGTACACAACCATTGTAGTAGCAAAAGGTCCGTCACACATGGCACTCGCACGTGGACTTCTAGAAGCTACTCTCTCTAGAAACACTAGGGTCAACTCCCCATAGTGTGTGACGTCAAGGTAAACTCCTTTGACATGTCCTCATGTGCTCTCCACAAGGGATGTTGGGCTATAATCCCAAACCCACTTATCCCTTCTCGGAAAAGTGTCCTCACATATCAACTCAACTCAGTTCACAGAGGAGTACGATCTAGAGAATGTCTGTTACACATGGCACTCCCATGTGGACTTCTAGAGGCTACTCCCTCTAGAAACACTAGGGTCAACTCCCCATAGTGTGTGACGTCAAGGTCAACTCCCATGAAATGTCATCATGTGCTCTCCACAAGGGACGTTGGGCTATCCCTTCTCAGATAAGTGTCCTCACAGATCAATACACTTATCCCTTCTCGGATAAGCCCAAACACACTTATCACTTCTCGGATAAGTGTCCTCACAGATCAACTCAACTCAGTGACAGAGGAGTACGATCTGGAGAATGTCTCAGGAAGCTGCAAACATCAACACTCCCTCTCAGCGAGGGAGGCATTCTTTGCCATGCCAAGTATGTCACGGAAGTACTCGAACTTCGTCTTGGTTTGGTAAGAACATCAACAACCTACTCATCTATAGGAAGGTACTGCATCAGTGCTTCCTTCCTCTGCACTATGTCTCGAAATAACAATGGAATCCAGCACATGTCCAAATAAATCTATAAGGAGCTTGTGAAGCCACACTACTTCGCGGACTGTCACACTCAATGCAATGTACTCTGCTTCTGCGGTGCTCAAGGCCACAAAAGTCTATTTCCTGCTACACCAGAAAACCATGGCAGATCCCAAAGTGAAGCAACACCCAGAGGTGCCCTTCCTTTCCACTGCGCTCCCTACCCAATCAGAGTCAGTATATCCCTGCAATCTCATGTCAATACTGGAAGTATATCTCAGACCATGTCCAGTTGTGCCTCGCAGGTATCTCAACACATGCTTCGCAGCAATCTAGTGTGTCTGTCTCCGCTAACTCATAAACTGGCTAAGTGTTAACAAATATTTGGTCTGGTGTTAACCAGATACATCAATGATCCAATCAGTTGTCTGTACAGAGTCAAATCAACTTCGTCAGAATCGGAAGAAGACACACTTAGTTTCTTCAGACTCGTCACCATTGGTGTAGCCACGGGATTCTAGTTCAACATCCCAAACTTTTTCAATATCTCAATTGTGTGCTTCCCCTGACTCAGGAAGATCTCATCAGTTCTCTGCCACACCTCTAGTCCCAAGAAGTAGTGCAGCATATCAAGGTCCTTCATCTCAAACTCAGAGGCCAACGCATACTTGCATTTAGCAATAAGGCTCTATGTACCGGTGAGGAATACATCATCAACGTAGAGGACCAAAATCAGGGACTCACCATTAACAGTCTTGTAGTACATGCTGGGATTGACAACAATTTTGCTGAAGCCCAAACTCATCAAGTGTTTGTCAATCCTCACATACCAAGCTCGAGGTGCCTACTTGAGTCTATACAGGGCTTTCTTCAACCTACACACATGAGACTCCTTCTCATGTATCACGAAACCATTTGGCTGCTCAATGTATACTTCTTCCTCAATCTCTCCATTGAGAAAGGTTGTCTTCACATCCACCTGATGTACTCTCCAACCCATGGATGTTGCAGGGGCAATAATCATCCGGATAGAAGTGTATCGAGCAACATGAGCAAATGTCTCCTCATAATCTATTCCCTCCACCTAAGAGAATCCTCTAGCAACAAATCTCATTGTGTGCCTCTCGATGCTCCCGTCAACTGTGTGTTTGATCTTATAGATCTATTTGGACGTCACTACAGACTTCCCCTCAAGTCTCGGAACAATATCCCACGCATCATTCTTCATGATGGACTGATACTCCTCCATCATGACATCTCTCCATACTGGATGACTAGTTGCCTCCTCATAACAGGGAGGCTCAAAATGAATGATGTGGCTCATAGCACGAATATCTTTGAGGTCTCTTGCTCACTCGGAAGGTACCACAAGGAGTTGCATGTCCTTATGCCTCCTGCAGAGTCTAACGAGCCCATGCAGGGCTCTTTCGATCTATTCAAATATCTTTGGGAACATTAACTGGAGCAACAAGATCAACGAGACCAATTTGATCAATAGGCTCAACTCTCTCCCTCTGAAAGGTAATGTCACCTTGGACCATATTTTACATATAGAGATTTCCTCATAAAACCAATGTCTAAGACATATCGAGGTTCCCTCATGGAACCAATGTCTCACAAGACATATCGAGGTTCCCTCATGGAACCAATGTCTTTGTTCCTTCATCTCACCATTTGAGGCACGTCAGGATGAAGTCTACATTCCCCCCTACTAGTCCACACAGGACCCTCCGAGGAGAATGTCTCATGATGTTTCCTCGATTATCAAAACTCCCTCTAGAGTTGGAGGTGACTCCTCCTCTGTCTCTGCTCTCTCTGACACCGAAGGTAGCTCTTCCTCATTCTTTGGTGGTAACTCAATCTCTGCTCCCTCTGGATGCAGTACAGCCTCCTCTACTTGGATCTATTACCATAGTTGTGCTACAGTTGGTCTTGACTGTCTATATCCATGATCACTAGAACTGTCTCTGCTATTTGGCATGGTCCCGTCCTGGGAGGTACATTGCTCCTAGAGACTTCCTGTCTTCGAGCATCATGTCTGGCAATGTCTCTCCTTGATATCATGTTGGAAGGTCTTTCCCTCCATGTCTGCCTCCTGCGACCTTCATTATGGCTCCTTCTTAGAGCTATTACCTGTCATTTGCCCGGAACAAGAACCAAGAACAACAAAAAGCATCTCCTAGAGGAGATCAATTTATCTTGTGCACAACTATATACAATGACCCTCCAAATGATACGTCGTCTACTATGACCGACACACATCCATCATATACTCAATGTCATACGGCTACCAACACACATCCATCATATACTCTATATCATACGACTAACCATGTTGATTTTCTAGTGTTAAATTAGACAAGCACAATTTTCCGCAAGTGGTAATTACTTCCAATGATATACGATATTACTTTAGTAAACTCTAGAACATCACTAAGTAACTCGAAAAATTTCAACTTCTTAGAAACTTTGGTCTCTTCCTTAGATCACTTCCCACGTGTGAGAGAGAAAAAATATGTGTCTATTGTTGTGTCTTTCAAGTGTCTTTTTATAGTAATATTAGATTGATCCAAGAAGACACGTCTCTTTGAAAATTAAATTTAAAATTTTATTTTATTTTATTTCTTATAAATAGTTGGAGAATACCTCCCGTAACTACCCAAAGATTAATTTGTTTATAATCTATCCACATAGTATTTGACTTTGTTAAATTGTTCCTCCATAATTCATGTGAATCTTTGCATAAATATAAGTAGAAGTAAATATGCAGTACATTCCTCATATTTAGGTAATTAGACATTTTTACTAGAAATTACTGCGCACCATAATTTATGGAATTCTTTCTACAATTTAGGTAGGAGTAAAAAGTAAATATGTTGTACATAGAGATTGTAACAACCCCATAAATTTAACACTCCCAACATTTTACTCTACTCTCATTTAAAATTTTCCTGGGCCCTCCTGTGAAAGAGTCAAGCCCAGTCCCGCTCTGATACCATGTTGTTTTTCTTCATATGAGATATGATCGATATATTATTACAATGATGAGTGTTCCATATATAGAGAACATATGGTGACCATCCATGAAAGGATGTGTCCCTTGGATAATCAATAACTATTTATTATTATCATTTACTTATTATATATAGTATTTAATAATCAATAATTATATTATTAAGCTAAGAGAATGTCTTCCCGATGTTGTCCAAACATCAACTATCCTAAACCAGAACACTTGGTAAAGACACT
The DNA here is from genome assembly GCA_009831015.1 of Picea engelmannii. Lineage (NCBI taxonomy): Eukaryota > Viridiplantae > Streptophyta > Pinopsida > Pinales > Pinaceae > Picea > Picea engelmannii. Next base: position 226,293 of record ML791564.1, on the reverse strand, counting down.
ACTTTTCCATCTAATCAGGGCTTGACTGGCCTTTAATCAATGGTGCCCACTACTTAAGCATTAATTAGGGTTGTTTAAAGGTATTTAGGCTCGTTCAAGCCTTATTTAGTAGAGTACTCAAAAATAAAATTGCATTAAGGACTAATCACGATGACTAGAGTCTTCTTTAGGTCTATCTAACCCTATATTATCATGTTTAAGCATTCAAATCAATGTTACCAACGTCGCGATAATATCGTTGACATCGTGATATTATCATCGTTTTGAGAGTCAACGATATTATCACTCGAAAATATCGCGATATTTTCCTCCGGCAATAATATCGTGATATTTTCGAAAATAGGGCGATAACATCGCGAGTTGATGGAAAGTGTCACAAGGCCGCAGATAGTAACAAATTAAAAGCCGATTTTTTTGTTTTTAAATTATCATTTTGCAAACAAAGTGTGGGGTTTGGAGAGCAAAAGGAGCAAGAGGCAAGCAAGAGCTGAAAACTTAGTTTTTTTTTGTCATTTTGCAAACATAAAGAGGCTAGAAATTAAAAGTAAAAGTGACACTCCTTTATCTTTCATTTTCATCCTTTTACTTAAATTTTTAACATTACCATTAATTGTTTCAGGATGTTTGAGAGTGGTTCCAACCCCATTAGATTTCATATGCAAAAAGTAGAATTTTATGTCCCATTCAAAATTCAGCAGACTTAATGGTTTTCAGGATTTCAAGATTGGTAGTATTGCGACATTTCCACTAGATTCTATCATGTATGAGGGTATGGAGCTGACATTTAGTCAAGAGCACCAAGCCCTCTATGTACCTTGATGTTTGTGGTATTGATTGTTGAACTCTTTTGTCATGACCCTAGTAAAACTATACCCTTCACTCAAGTAAAATCACTTATTAGGCATGTTAAGTTTTTTCTATCTTATTTTAATGCTTAGAAAGTGACATTGATGATGAGGATCCTAATATAGGCAATGATTTTGATGATATGTAGTTATTTGTTTTAGCATGATTTTTTTTGGACTCTAGAGGCTATTTACAACCTCTTGTTGATGTATTTTGGTTCAGAGATGGATTGTGTTCAATGCTATTTTGGTTATATGCACCCTTACTTTCTATTTACATGAGAAACTTTGCATATTTGTGTATAATGGTTTAGATTCATATGGATGCACATGAATATATCTTCTTCACGGACTCCGACACAACAAGTTGTACTTGGCAGTAGCACCAGTAGAGGACACCATAGTCTAGCTTCTTCTTCTTCTACAGGACATCAGAGTCCAATGCCAACCCCAGGGCCTTCTTCCTCTAAAAGAAAATCCTTTTCTAGAGCCATCACCTTTGCCCGTAAAAGGGGTAGAGGGAATCGTTAGTTTATTTATCTGATTCCATTGTAGATAACTCATGATGATGCGATACATTTATTATATTTTTTGATGATATTTTGAGGCTTTAGAGTCGGGACATGATTCAGTGTCAATCTATGATGTATTCGAGTTTACTAGACATCTTATACATCTTATATATCAGTTATCTTTTCATATTTATGTGGAAATGCATTTATTTGATGTTGTTGACGCTTTAGATATTTAAAAAATTGAAAAAAAATGAATATTTTTATATTTTTTTCATTCTTACGACATTTTTCGATATTTCCCTGATGTTGCCGATATTTTCGTTTTCGGACCCTCGACGATACTTTGTTGATGTCGATGTTTGCAACACTTGTTCAAATGACCATTTTGATGTTTTACAAAATATTTAACCTGTATATGAACTATCTACCTTATGCTGACATGACTAATGGGCTTAAGAGTGCTAAATGATTTTGAATGAACATAAAAGATATAGGTTGATCTTTTGGGGTACAACAAGCCCCCCCTCCTTAAAATAATTTCCCTCAAAGGGGCATTAGATGAGTATGTCGACAGAAGAATTGTTCTAGTCCCCGAGTTGCTTCTTCATCTCCTAGCCCTTTCCATTGATCTTGAACTTCTTGGCTTCTTGATTTGTTTATTCTTTGGTTGTTTGACTTGTTTAGCTAGAATTGCTTTTGGCTTTAAGATGGTACAACCTGCTCCATCTATCCAGGTGAGCTTGGTATGAACTACTTCTTGTTGTCATTCCCTCTCTTAAGACAAGATACATGGAAAATGCCACGCATCTTGCCTTTATTTGGAAGGTTTGAAGCATTGGCAACTTCTCCCATCTTTTGTTCTTATACATTATGGGCCAAAAAAAATTAAGCTATGGCTTCTGTTTTTCTAGTCAAGGTGGTATGTTTGTAAGGATGAAGTCAAACAAATGCCATATCCCCTATTTCAGAGCTCCTCTTAGTGCAATGTTGGTCAGCTTTCTAATGGAAGCCGTGGTGAGTTTATTCTCAAGGAAAGTGGAGATATCCAACATTTCTTTTAGTGTTCTACAACTAATGTTACTCGGGAGTTGTGCAAGGGCCAATTCCTTGGTGAAGGTGGCTTAGACCCATATTGTGCTTTGAATGGAGACATTTTTTCTACACCATAGTATTTATGTTATATCTGTAAGATGCAACCATTTCACACATTCACTTTCTTATCCCCTGTGTAGCCTTGTAAATATCCCTTAATTGTTGACCATTTTGGTCTGACCATCACTTGGAGGGTAGTAGGCACTACTCATATTGAATAAAGTGTTAGAAAATTTAAAAGAGTTTCTGCCAAAAATTACTAGCAAACATGGGATCTTTGTGAGAGAAGATTCCTTTTTGGGGGGCGATCATGGAACCTGTTACCCCCCCTTGCCTAGGGGTAACTAGAGGATATCATGTCTCATGACCCACAATGGAGAACATGATCCCGACCATGATGATGATCAGCATGTCCACAGATGGCATCCCAGCATCCCCCCTCATTCACCTTTACAGTTACAGGTCAACCAAGGCTCATCACATTCAAGCAACCTAGTGTATGGGAGATGGTAAGCCATCGTCACCATGAGGTATGTTAGTCCTTCTTTCATACAAAGTGTTGTGCTTAATTTGTCGGGCATGTGGATGAGGATCTTTGGTTGAAGTTGGATAATGGATCACTAGCTTGGAAAATTGTATCAGTTGTCTTGTTTCACCTTGGGGGTCAGCTTCTATGCCCTAGTCCCGTGTTGTCACCGCCCAGGGAAAAGGGGTACTACTGGGGGGCCCTCACAAGGGTAACATTTTGTTCCCCACCATACTTAACACTTTCCATCCCGGAGCCTCTCATAGTGTACTAAACTTCGGTTGGTCATGGTCCATTCTCTCATGAGAAGAGGGGTTGAAGGACTAGAGGTTGATTGTAGTTGTTATTCAAAGAATAAGAAAATGATGTTAAAGAAAGAAATGAATGATAGTGAAAAAAGGACTAACAAAAGCTAGTCCAAACTTGAACTCTACCCTTTCAGTGCTTGCCCGAGTCCCAAATAGCAATGCTATAGCTTGAAACCTTTTAAAAGGGGACTTGCAAATATGATAAAGCGGACTAGAAAGATGGTTGATAAAGGGGTTTGGAAAAAATAGCACCCAAATATTGGGTAACTCAAGAGAAAGCGCACCCTCCACAAAGGCACTCATAGAAATGGATTAAATGACACCAGAAGCCATGAAGTAAGCCCTAAAACCACACCACTATCACACTTACTCTTGAAGGGTTTCTTTATTTCCTGTCACTCTCGGGACTTATCCCTCTACCTGAGTTATTTTATTTCCTGTCTAAGTGGCACACCTAATAGGGTTGGGTGAAGGCCCTCCCATACTTAAACTTGTCAACTCACATAGGATCCTGGGCTAGTGTGATGCTTGAAGGGGATACTGAGGCGAATTGTCTTACATGGCTTATATCTTAAGTTACAGCTTGCTTTGCATGCCTTAAAGACTAATGTTTCTTATGAACCTTGGCTAACCATGTTTCATGCTTTGATTTGTCTTGGATGGCCCTAACATGGTTCTTTGAGGGAGGTCTCAAGCTTGTACCTAGGATGTTGTGCCTTTATTTGCAAGTCTCTGGCACGTGTGATGGAGAGCAGTGGGTCATCCACTGACTTGCCACCCTCAAACATCAGCTCTCACACCCTTGGAACCTTGAACGATGGACAGATCAGCTTGGTAGGAGCAGATTCATTCATGATGGCAACCAAATGGGCTGGAAGCCCATAGGTTGGGCAGAGTACCCGAGAGCTTATTCTTCCCAATTCCTACGGATAACTAAGGAGATGATGTCTCAAGGCCCTCATGTTGCAAACATGGAGTACCAAGAGACAGATGCCTGACAGCGTCGACTTGCATAGACATAGGCCCTCCTCACCACCACAGATCTCAGATTCATCACGATGGTATCCGCCACACCAGCTTGCTTCCAGAAGACATTAGGTCTTGCTCCATGAGGTACAAGCCAAGTATTATTGTGAGTGTCATTTCAATATTTGAGGCATTTAAGTATGTTGCATTTAAAGTTGTGTTTGATTATGTCACGTCTGCTTGGAAGTTATGCTCTTTGCCCTGTTTCACCTTGGTGATTGACATTGCACCCTAGTAAGTGGTCACCCTTAGGGATAGGTTTGCTACTGGGAGATCCCCTTGACAAGTCATCGTGCCATTCCCAATCCGACTTACCACTTTCCACACTTCATCCCCTCGCCTCCTTATCTTTTGGGATTTTCGGGTGTACTAACCCAAGAAGGGGCTAAAGGCCCAGAGGGAATGTAGTTGGCAAAAGATAAAATCCAAATCATAACCTTCCAGATGCTCGCCCAAAGAGGTCTTGAGAACAATGAACTGTTTCTCCTAAAACAAATTCAAAGACCTGCAAAAGCAAACACATAAATATAAATGTCCCACTTGTTGAGGGATCTACACAAGTGCATTACAAGCTAGACTTTACCCCCATGGCACTCTGTGTACCTCTCCCTTCAAGTGACACTGTGGTACTGCCCCCCAAGCTATATGTTGCCCCATAGGGAGTACCGAGTTGTTTTGGACCATAATTAATTAATGGCATTAAATGGGCTTGGAAAAATGATGCATCGAAAACGAAGGTGCAACACACCCTCTACAAAGGGCACCCATAAATGAGACACTATTGTCCCTTGTATGTCATGAACCCCATGCCCAAAAGTCTTACCCCCATCCACTTCCTCTTCTTCACATGGCTTAGAGGAGGGTCCACCTGGGAAACACTCCACTTCGTCAACCCTCCCATACCTAAACTTGGCAAGTTGCATAGGGTCTTTGAGCACTTGTTTAATTTGATGAGGTGGTTTTTGATGCACATGCTTAGGTGACTCTTTTATTGATTTGATTTACTTATCATGATACGTTTGACTTGAGATCCTTGGAGGGTGTATTCATTGTTTTTGCAGAACCTTGCTTGGTGGACAGTTTTGGAGGAACAAACCTAGCTTGGGCTTCCTTGGGGCATGAAGCCCACAGATTGGATACCATGGCCCACACACCGGATGATGATGGTAGCTTTTGGAGGCTTGAGAAACCTCTTGGATGTCCTCACCTAGCCCCTACAAGCCCAACGTTTTTCCTTTGAATGTCAAAACGTCACATTTGGAGGGCTTGACGTCTTGTTGAGGGCTAGGGTTTGGTTTGTGGTGGTGTTGGCTTGACATTTGGCACCTTTTGATGGAGGATACCCTAGATCATGAGAGGGAGGCCTTTGGAGGCCCAACATTTCACCTCCAAGCTCAACTACTTGCTTCAAGTGCCAAAACGTTGCCCTAAAGGGGTGACGTCATGCTTCTTTTAGAGTTTTCTTATGTGCAAAATCAAATTTAAAGTTGTAAAGGGGAAAAGTAAGGGTGGTTGGCCCCTTACTTTGTGGTTTACCCTAAAGTTAAGTGGACAAACACTTTTAGGAGGATTTGTATAAAAAGAATCATTTATATTTCATTTTCATCATAGCTCTCCCATCTTGGAGAAGATACTTGGCTGAAATTTGCGCCTCTCTTGGGAAATTTTACATCTCTCTCTCTCTCTCTTTTACTTGCTCATATGATGGTTTGTCTTTACCATTGGATGGAGAAGTGTTGCGCTATCTCTCTTGGAGGCTAATTCTTGCATTGTGGTAGATTTTTCTTGGTTAAAGAGGAGTTTATCTTGTTGATGCTTGGACTAGGTAAGGAATCTATGCTTTGTTGTTGCATTCTTTCTTAGTTGCAAGGTTAATTTGCTAAACTTTTGGGGAGTATAAGGGCATACAACCCCACTAATCCTATCATAATTGTCTTGAATAATCTATTGTGCAAAGGGTTACTAGGAGAAGTAAAAGGGCTTACACCCTCCTAGTTTTCTCCTTGCTAGTTTTGCTTGCCTTAGGGAGTAAAAGGGTTTACACCCCTAAGGAAGTAGCATAATTAGCTCATTCATTAAAAGACTCCATAACCCAATAGTTTTAGACACTAATCTCTTGCATTGGAGAAATAAAATCATTGCATTGGTATACGTGAAACTATGAGGTATTGAAATTAATAATTATCTTAGTTGGAATCTTTTCTATGTGCTTTAAGTTTGCTAAGGCCCATAGGGCGTCTTGATTGGCTAAGGATATCTTACTGTTGTTATAACGTTACAGCTACAGCCATTAGGGCTGCAGCAATTGCTCTCAAACTTTTACTTTTTCTCTCTTTTCAACCGTCAGAATTTGCTAGAAAGCTGCCATAATAATCTACTTGTCATTTAGCGTCTTTTGGGTATTTTACTTGTAAATTCTGGTGATTGGAATTTTCTGTTGTAGCAACCTTTTGCTACAGCCATAAGGTTGTTATAATATCTCTGCAATAACATTTTTAAACAGCCCTATACTGTTGCTAAAGTCTTGCTCTCTCACTTGAGTTATACTAGTCATTGCTAGCTTATCTCTTGCATCTTTAACTAGACTTTAAGTGACTTATTTAGCAGCCTTGACTATCATTTACTTGCTGAATTATATCATTGTTTATTGCTGCTATATAGGACAGCAAGCTTCACTTGCTTGTCCATTGGATATCTTGGCTTGTATACTTGTCTTTCTTGTGTCTCAGGCAGGTACAACAATCTTCTACAGGTACACTACTTCTTGGCAACCTTCCCTCATCAACAAGACTTCATCCCAAGCCTTCCATCTATCCACAACTTGACCTATAGGGGCTTCACTTCCATAACCTCGCTTTCAATCTCTTTTCCCCCTAGGGTCACTCGGGATTCCCCCTTTGTGTTGGATTTCTCCTTCACTAAAGTGAGGGGAGAGTTTATCTAAGGTGACAGTGGGTAGACTCTCCCACGGTTATCGCCATCTGGTGGATTCGGTCGGGCTTTGCCCAACCTATAGTTTATGCGATAACAGGCCCAAATGTGCTTGCACCCTAGAAGTTCTTCTCCTCAATATCTAAGACCTAAGGCCCAAATGTGCTTGCACCTTAAGGTTTAGATCCTGCCTCTTGGTTTCAAGTAGGCCAACGTTAAAGCTTAGTTGCATTTGATAAGACTCCATAACCCTTAAAGGCACTAGTCTTAAAGCATTTGTTGATATTGTGGTAGCTATGGGAGGTATTAACCTCCATGTGTAACCCTGACAAGAATAGAATATTCTGGGAAGCAAGAAGAAACCCTAAAGCATTGGACATAACCCTAGAAGAAAAGTCGGCTAAAGGAAATATTTAATATTGAGTTTTAGCCTCCAGAATGAGAAGTCGGCCCAGACAGCTAAGGAGGAGCAGTATAAATACAGGACGCCAGAGCTCATTTGACATACATAGCTCGCAACTGCAGAAATTTAGTTGTGCGCAAGTCTGGAGAGTAGCTGCAGCAGCAGCTATTGCAACTTGTATTTTCGGTTTAAGTCTTGGACTCTCTCTTGGTTATGGCTTGGACTTTTTGCTTGGTATGCTAACTCTGGAGAGTGATACGCTACCTTGATTGGCTATTAGGCCTAGGGTTTGCTTTCGGAATTATTCTCTGTCAAGGTTAAGGTGCTCGAGGGTGGCTTCGACCTATGGTTGGGTGACAATATTGCTATATTGTCTATGGTTAAACGAGGACACCTATTATTTCTAATAGGTTATGGGCCCACACTATCTTTGGACAGTCTAACCACTGGAAGATAGATTGGGAGGATTTGCTTAGTTACAGTTGCAGTTGCAGTCAAAGTTTTTGCTACAACAATGAAACCCTAACCCTCTTGTTGAGGCACCTTAAGTGAAGAGATTAACCTAATTTCTCGATAGCCTAGTGCGCCCTAACCTAGAGCACCTCCTGGAACTCTCAACAAGCTAAGACGTCAAGTGTGAGTTTTTGGTCAAAGACAAAGGTTGACCAAGTCAAAGCAGTCATGACTTCCTCTATGAAGTCAGAAAACAAGTTAGAAGGGGCTTCTAACTTCAGATCATGGAAGACAAGGATTGATCTCATCCTTGCCAAGAATAAAGTGTTGGATATCATGAAAGGAAAGATCATGGAACCACAGTTTGAAGAAGGAAAAGAGAAGGAACCTCAGAACGTTGCAGTTATGGAGAAGTTCAAAGACAATGACATCAATGCCATGAGTATCATATTGGACTCTGTAAAAGACCACTTGATACCCTACATCTCTCATCTTGACTCATCTAAGAAGATGTACGATGCCCTAACTAACCTCTTCTCAGTCAGAAACATTGGACAAGTAATGAGTCTGAAAAATGAGCTCCGTGACATGAAAATTAATGATGATGACAACATAACATCATACTTGGTAAGAATCTCTCAGTTAAGAGATCAACTACAAGCTATTGAAGAAATCATTTCAGAAAAGGAACTGGTAAATATAGTACTCAATGGCCTTCCCAAGACATGGGATGCATTTGCCACAAGCATGAACACAAGAAAGGAGTATCCCACATTTGAAGAACTTTGGACTTGTTGTGCACAAGAAGAATCAAGGATTAGGGCAAAATTCCAAAGGAAAGATGATGATCAAGCCTACACAGCAAAGTTCAAGAAATTCAGGAATAAGAAGAAGTTTGACTCAAGGAAGAAACCAAATCAAGAGAAGGATATGTCAAAAATACAATGCTTCAACTGTCGAAAATATGGTCACTACAAGAATCATTGTCCTAATTTAAAGAAAAGGAAGGAAATACACGAAGCAACAGTTGTCGAAGAAAAGGAACCCTCAAAGAAAGTCAAACAAGATGAAGCAGATTTCTTCTTCTAATCAAGGTAACAATATTCTTCTGTAAAATAGTCCTTGTACATATCATGTTTACATAGTTCCTGTATATCTATTTCTAAGACGATAAGATGGTCAGTGAAACAATACCTATGGAAGAATAACAAGATAAGGATTATTATTACGATGATTACTAGCCAAGTAATGTATTTGAAAAAGAATGAAGTACGATGACAATCTTTGATGGAAATTCCTGTGGAAGCTATTATGTAAGCAACAACTACCAGATGGGTCACAATCAAAATCAAACTTGAAGAGACCCAGAAGAAGTCAAAACAGAAAGAAGACAGCAATCAAGCGGAAACTAGAAAAAGACTTGTGACACTTTGCAGAAAGCAATAACGATGTAAACGAAAGCGTGGACTCTTCCAGATGGAGGGAGATGATTACAGAATTCCAAAAGAAGAGCATGCATTCATGCATGAAGCAAGGATTAGGAGGGAGCTAATCCTAAATAATATGATCCATTGAGGATTATGAAGTATCTATCCATGTTCCCATTGAAAGCAGCTACCATGAAAAGAAGCACGTGTTCGGTTTGACTTTAGAAGAAGTCTTCTTCAAAAAGAAGTCTTAAAGTATCCTCGGTTGTCCATCTCCATCCATGATCCTATGATGAAAGGAAGAAGTTGGAATCTTCAAGGCATGGAATCTATAGAAGACTCCATAAACCCAAGAGCTAAAGAGAAACATGAGGAAGAACATAAAGATTCAAGAAAGAAAGAAAATATAGAACAACCAGTTATTATACTGAGAATCACAAGACTACCAGCGTGGTTTGAACTCACTAAGAAACAATCAAGCAAAAGAAATGGAAGTTATGTTAAAGAACAATGTCAAAAAGACTTATGAATGGAAAGCATTGCAAGATTCAGAGGTTCTTCTAGAAGGAGGGAGAAGACTATGACAACAGCTTGTTCTAGATATACCTCTTGTAGTATCCATGGATTGGAATTTACATGTAAAAGAGTTTTCTTCCCAATAAAGCAAGTGAGAAAGAAGCTTATACCAGAAAAAGACCCATGTATGCAAATATAAGAAGACCTTGTATGGATCCAAACAACTTGATGCAGAGTATCTCATATACAACAGAGGCATGGTGAAAACTTTCTATGACATAGATAGTGTATCAGAATAGTTACTTAGAAGTCTGGGATGATGGAGTGTTAATCCATGGCAAACTCTCATGATGACAGAAGAAGTGATACTTGGATATGTTTCAGTTTGAGGCTAGCAGGAAACAAAAGTGTTGAAATTGACCATGATATATTGTAATGATCAGAGCTATATGAAGCCTTCAGAGAAAACCAGTGTTCCATGACAGACCGAAGTACATTGAGATCAAGCATTACATTCTCCGTGATGAAGTCCAGAAAAGAGAAGTGGTTCTCCAATATATCTCCACAGATGAGCAAATARCAAACATTTTGGTAAAGCCTCTGTCCAAGATGAAAAAGTTTGCGTACTTAAGAAACAAGTTGAGGCTCGTGGAGACGACTTCCTTATTGAAAAAGGAAGAGATTACTCCCATGTTGGGAAGGAGCACTGATGTGTTATTGATTTATGGACAGTCATTTTTCAGTTCGAAAAATGGTCTGGGATGAGCAGTTCCTTTCCGGTTCGGAAAGTGGTTTGAGATTTCTGACGGACAGGCATTTTCCAGTTCGGAAAATGGTCCAGATCGGACAGTCATTTTCGTAATGAAAATGGTCCGATAGATTGTTCATATACCATAGACAGCGATTCCTCTTGTGGCCAGTGTGGGGGAATGGTCTAGGACAGTCATTCCTCTTGGCAGTCACTCTGAGTAGTGGTCAAGTAGAATGGTCCACCTCGTCGAGCAGTCATTCTTTCGAAGTTCACAGTTGTGAGTAGTTTCGAATAATGGTTCGTTTTGGAGGTTGGTGCAGGACAGTCATTTCCATTAGGAAATGGTCCGGACGGTCATTCCCTAGGGCATACTCATTCTATCCAGGTTGCACTATGATTAGTGCCGGAGGAATGACCCAGTTAGGTGAATGGTCTAGGTTCAGCAATCAGGGACAGGCATTCCCTAGGGCAGACTCATTCTCTCTAGGTTGCACTATGATTAGTACCGGAGGAATGGCCCAGTTAGGTGAATGGTCCAGGCTCAAAAATCAGGGACAATTATTCTTCTGTGCTTGAGAAGAATAGTCCAGATAGCCCATGGCTGATGTTTTACTTTCTGAGGGCAGATGCTCTTCCAGATCTCACAGATGTGAGCGGAAGAATGGCCCAGATGACTCAGTTTATATCATGATATTGTTTTATGTAGGTTGATATTAGATGATATGATTGCTATGGAGACTGTATGTTTCTGGACAGTAGATGTATGCTGTTGGGGTGGATGTGTTCCACTGGTTGTGACAATGTGTCACTAATTAAGTAGTCGTGTGCTACTTGGTGTGATTGTGCACCACTGGATAGTAGTTGTGTACTACTATGGATAGACACAATTGTGTTCTATTAAATGACATTGTTTTGATTTCCATGTAGACTATCAGTAGTGTTGAAAATGATTATCAGCTAGATGGATAGCCAGTGTGTTGATGGACAGACATTCTCCAGACGAAAAATGGTCTAGGACATTTATTCTTATAGGACGTATGTCTGGATTAGAAGAATAGTCCTTGTAGCCCATGGCGTGGCTTTCAGCATCTGTTGGAATAGTTATTCTTCTAGGACATATGTCCGGATTAGAAGAATGGTTCTTGTATCACTCTGTGGAATGACTGACTTATTAAGCATCGTGCATGATTACCCAGATGGAGTATGGCTTCGAGAGATGATGCAGTTGATGCTATTAGATGATATTGATAGTGATGATGGTGCTCGTGATCTAATCATGAGATAGCCTATATGGCTATGATGATGCTACCGGTTGAATGGTATGTTTGTGCTCAAGACCATTGCCTTCGATACCTCCCTAGCTAGGAGGGAGTGTTGATATTATGGTAGTTGTGGGAGGTATTAAACTCCACGTGTAACCCTGACAAGAATAGAATATTCTGAGAAGCAAGAAGAAACCCTAAAGCATTGGACATAACCCTAGAAGACAAGTCGGCTAAAGAAAATATTTAATATTGAGTTTTTAGCCTCCAGAATGAGAAGTCGGCCCAGACAACTAAGGAGGAGCAGTATAAATACAGGACACTAGAGCTCATTTGACATACACAGCTCGCAACTGCAGATATTTAGTTGTGCGCAAGTCTGGAGAGTAGTTGCAGCTACTGCAACTTGTATTTTTGGTTTCAGTCTTGGACTCTCTCTTGGTTATGGTTTGGACTTTCTGCTTGGTATGCTAACTCTGGAGAGTGATACGTTACCTTGATTGGCTATTAGGCCTAGGGTTTGCTTCCAGAATTATTCTCTATCAAGGTTAAGGTGCTCGGGGCTGGCTTCGGTCTATGGTTGGGTGACAATATTGCTATATTGTCTATGGTTAAACGAGCACACCTATTATTTCTAACAGCATTCTGATGGTGAATTGATTGATGAACTCACTCTCTCAAATTTCTTAAGCTTTCTACTAACTATACTAACACTAACACTTGCAAACTCACTAAATTTCTCGTTGCTGTTATAAAAGGTTTGCTACAGCCATCTAAAATCACTTAATTTGCTGCATACACTCATATAAAGGTGGCCTAACTCATTCAGAAATTGCCTCTAACAATTGGATAGTATTCTATTGGTTGTATGCTTAATTTTCATGGTCAATTGTGGCATTTCTGAGCACTTATTATTGCTGTTGTTACAAATTACTTATTGTTGTTATAAGATTGTCTTACTGCTGCAATTTGCAACAGCAATAGCAATCTAACTTGTCTAGTGTCTAAAAGAGGTATTTATTGCAACCACTAGATTTGCAATAAACTTTATCCCCTTGCAATTTGTGCTTCCCCAAATGATTAATCTTTACAGGATGCTTCTTGGACCCAAGTGGATGGCATCAAAACATCCTAGAACATGGAAGGTATGAAGATCAATGTCCTTCTGTTCAATGATGGTTTCTAGAAGGATGCTAAGGAGATTCTTACTATTAGTGAGCCTCTTATCAAAGTGCTGAAGTACCAGTAGTTCAAAATTTTCAATCTTCATTTCATATCATTTTATTTATTTCGAAATTCTTAATCTAATCTATATTTGATTTTAAATTCAATTTTAGATTTTTGTACTTTTAGGATGGTCAATGGCAATGAAGTTTGACTTGGCCAGGACTTGCGAGTCTTCCCAAGTCTTAGCTGGGCCCAGTACTTGCATAATACACTTCAATGTCCTCCAAGAGTTTTGTCTGAATTTCAATATTGTCGAATTCGAACTTGAACTTGAACCTTATGACATAGTGCATGGATTTGATGCTAGATAACATAAGGAAACTAGATTGGTTAAAGAAGATCGTGGACAACACAAAAGCCATAACAAAATACCTTTATAATCAAACTGATCTCCTTGCCATCACAAGAACATACACTGAAGGTAGGGAGCTTGTTCGCCTTGCAACCACCAAATTTGCGACGAACTTTATCTCCTTGCAATTTGTGCTTCCCCAAATGATTAATCGTAAGAGGATGCTTCTTGGACCCAAGTAGATGGCATCAAAATATCCTAGAACATGGAAGGCATGGAGATCAATGTCCTTACATTCAATGATGGTTTTTGGAAGGATGCTAAGGAGATTCTTCCTATTAGTGAGCCTCTTGTCAAAGTGCTCAGGTACTAGTAGTTCAAAATTTTCAATCTTCATTCCATTTCATTTTATTTATTTTGAAATTCTTAATCTAAAATCTATATTTGATTTTAAATTCAATTTTGGATGTTTTGTACTTTTAGGATGGTCAATGGCAAAGAAGTTTGACTCAGCTAGGACTCTCGAGTCTTCCCAAGTCTTCGTTGGCCGAGTACTTACCTCATACTCGGCCATGAACTCACTACTCGACCAAGACTTGCCCTTACTCACCAAGACTCGACCAAGACTCACTGCCGAGTCCCGGTCCAATTGAGTCTTTACCGAACCCAAGTGTGACAACTTTGGTCAATGGTGAAAATCCTATTATGGGTTACATATATGAGGCAACAGACCTTGCCTAGGAGGCCATTAAACATAGATATGGGATGATGAGGCCAGATACATGCCTCTTTGGGAGATTATTGATGAGACATGGGATAGGCAGTTGCATCCCCCCTTACATGTTGATGGGTACTTTTTAAACAAGCATGCTTTTATGACAAGACTATATTTAATGAGGATGGGGAGGTTGGCACAGGGCTTAAGACGTGCATCAATAGGTGCTTTCCTAAGGAAGAAATCCAAAGTTGCATCATTGGGAAGTTGCAATTTTATAGAGCACCATCGAAATTGTTTGCCTATGCCAGTGCCATTCAAGAGGAAGAATATGTTGCCAGGTACCTTTGATCAACAATTCAATTTGCTGAATTTCTGGATTCTTTTTTTATTACAATTTGTTATCTTTTTATCATCTTCAGTCTTGAACATCGATTCTTGTACCCTTGCCACTTGCTAGGGGTTTGGTGGGAAAACTTTGGTAGTGATACTCCTAATATGAAGAGGTTTTCCATTTGAATTCTAAGTCGGATTTGCACTACTTCCAGTTGTGAGCACAATTGGAATATGCTTGAGAAAATTCATTCCAAAAAGCACAATCTATTAGAACAAATGCTTGAATGACTTACTATTTGTCCATTATAATCTTCATCTCTGCAAAAATCAGATTCTAGGTGAGATATTTGAGGCTTGTTTAGATTTATCTAAGCTTTTGAATTCGATGTTTTGCATTGTATTGGTAGTAGTTAGTAGACTCTAAAGAATTACAATTTCATGATGAATGAAAGGCACAAATCATGCAGCAATTGACCTAGATGATGTGGACCCTACATCGGTTTCGCTAGTGCAGGAGGAGACTCCTCTATTTCAACCTAAGGACTTTGATAACCTTAAGGCTGAGGCATATGAGATAGTTCTACTTCTTAGTTTTTATTTATCAGATACTTCGAGTGTTCAGTTCCATTTTGGATCGTTTTTGGACTCACGTTATATATGAGATATTGTACACATGACATTTGGGCATCTATTTATCCTTCCCATTGTATGGGCATAGAACAAAGTGATATACATGAAAATATATTTTTTTCCATAAAAATGTGTATGTTTTTATATTTTTATACTTGCCAAGTTTTTCCTAAGTTGAGTCAAACTCTTGTGTGTTCTGCCTTGCTGAGTTTTTCCCCGAGACAAGTCTGGTAATATTGCTAATAACACACTGGGTGCCTTTCTAATCACACCCAACTGCTCTGATAGCACCCTATATCAAGGTATAGACTACCTTTCTAGATCAGAAATGCTCCTTTTCATATTTGCAATGTAGCACAACAAGGCCCTGCACTAAGCTTCAGAAATCTTTTACATTGTAATGCAAACAGAAAACATCACAAGTCATGGAAGATTTCATCACCTTATGTTCACCCTAGGATCTTGCAGCTATGCCCCCTCAGCCCTGAACACAGACTTGGATGTTTGGAGAGCTGGACTTCCTCATTATTGTGCTCCCCCTAGGATCTTGCAGCCAGGCCCCCTCAACCCAAGACACTTCCCAAAGGACATCATCCAACAAAAGATTGGCCCTTTCACAGTGAGTGATGACTCCGATGAGGAGCCTGCTTCTCAATCCTCTCACTCAATGTCAACAGCTAGTTCCAGCATGCCTTAACATCCTCTCTTTTATATTAAACCTAATTTCAACTTTTAGCATTATCTTGCACTTGTACCTTATCTTATAGTTTCCTTTAGCTAGATACATAGATCCTCATCTTTATCACCTTTTGATAGCATTTGTATGGAAGTTGCTTTCACACTCCCACTTTCTACTTATACTAGATGTACTCTTCATCCCATTGACCTACTTATTGCGGTCATTCATTCGACATTGATAAAATTATCTTATCATATCTATCTTGCTGCATTGATCTCTACAATTCAGAAAATAACAAAGCCATGCTAACAGCACTGCAACTGAAGTCACAATAAAGAATAGAACATTCAACACACAAGAATATGGTTGCACAGAATATGCAGAAAAAGTTAAATCGCATTAACTGAAAAAAAACTGCAAAATAGAACAGCATAGTACAATAGGCAAACTGCCCAAATAGATCTGGTGTATGGCTCTATTGATACAATATATGGCTGGAAATCATAATATTATTACTCAATGTCTCCAAAAAGACCCTTACAACATATATTAAACTTCCTTTTATAGGCAAGTTGGATCCAAAAATCAGGATGATCAAGTTTGACCTTGTCTCCCTTATTTAATATCTACTAACTACCCTACTATTTATAGAAAATAACATAACAGAAACCTACTTAATGTCTTCCATATCTGCTCTTGGTTCTTTCATCAAGGACAGAGACCTAGTAGCCTTTTTGAACACAGAACTCTCTATATAAGACTGAGAACAGAGCTCAAAAGTAAATTCCACAGAGGATCCGTGTTGGTGAAGCAAGTAGGCTATAAGTCCCTCGTTCATGGATCAAGTGATCAAAGAACAGTTTGATCAGATACCAATGCAAGGGGGAAGCAACTTTAGGTTTAACCAGAAGATGAACTTCCTCATGGTTTGCCAATGATCCCGCATTCAGAATTTCTTCTTCAAGGAGATCCTCAGGCTGATCATTGCTTGGATATCAAGATTAGTCATGATCTGATTGAGCTGAGGATGATGGAGGTGTTTCAGGAGACAGATCTAAAGAGTTTTCTCTCTTCTACTTTCTTCTTGATCATTGATGAGGGACCATGTTCCAAGTTTCAGCCGGCAGACCTATTTTGTTGCTTGACCAGTAAGCACATGATACAACTTTCCCTATTAGAAGACTTCATGATTGGCGACACTAGAGGGTTGACTATGTTGATCTTTCTCATAGGATTAATCACTTGTCTGCATCGTTGTACTGGTCGTTTGATTATGATGATCAAACATGGCAGATCTAACAATCTTCCAAAATAAGAGCTTTTTGGGCTTATAAACTTTATAACAAAAAAACCGTGTTTTTTTGGGGTTCTGTAGAGTAGTAGTCATCATTTTTTGCCAATTTCCATTCGCCGATATGTCATTTCCAACCTGTTGTTTGCATTTTCAGATTGTTGTCTTGTCATATTTTTTTCATGCTTTATTTTAGCCTTGGACTTGTTTCCATTCATCAATAAGCATAATAGATTGCCTTGTATATGCTTGAGTAGTTGTAAGTCCTTTATTTTTTGTTTCCTTTTTTTTCAGCCAATATTATTGCCCTAAGTCAAAATTGATGAATCTGATGTCACGTAATAGTTGCATAATTATTGTCAAATCCCACTAGCGCGATCAGTTTCGATGGGCCTCATTCTACATGGCGACCCAAGTTCAAAACCCGCCGCTACTGGGAGGAAACACCTAAAAAATCCAACCATGCTAAGGGTTGGTGTGGCCCAGGCCAAATGCGATCCCCGGGTGATTTTGACAGCTTAGATGCCCCTGGGTCGTAGTTTCTCAGCCACAGGCTAGTCTCGTAGGTCACGGACATGCTAGCAAAAAGAAAAAAAGTAGTTGCATAATTATTTAGAGACTGGTCTAGGTCAAGTCCAGATGAGACCATCATTCCTTACATTGCACTGTCTCAATCATATATTGAGTCTATTAGGCATGGGTAATGTCAAAGAGATAGTAGGACTTTTGAGTCTTGTCTTGTCTCTTCATGTCCTGCATCGAATCAACCATTGTTGGTCATTGCCTCATCCATCCCTAGGGATATGGAACCTTATGGTTGTACTTCATGATTTTAACTTCGTGTTGAGGGGAAGGGTTTTCATCTTTGCCTTTCTCCTAACAAATCACTCCTCATCAACTTAAGCACATCATCTAAGGTTTTTGATCTAGAATCCAGAGTACCTTGAAAGTTGTTAGCTTCATTAGCGGCCATCTCGCATCTGATAGGACTAAGCATCACTAGGTCTTGATCAAATGAGTTTCATTAGAGTTCAATGTTAGATCATTTTTCACACTAATGGGTTGTGCTTGCACCATAGAGCCCATTAGCCTTATTGGTGGGTTTCTTCGTGCCTCACAAGTATCTTCATCATTGGCATCTGACCAGATGGCTTTCTCCCAGATGATTACTTCAGCTCATTTTCCAGTGGGAGGGGCGTACTTGAACAGTCGAGTTTTCTGTTGAACAGTCGAGGTATCATGCAATTGACCATTGCTTAGTGCACAGGCACCTTTAATATAGGCCAAATTTCAATGGACATTTTTTAGAGCTTTCATAGTAAAGAGATTCAATGGTTCTCGACACCCCACAAGGGGATGTCAACCCCTTGTGTCGTCGTTGTTTGCCAAATTTTCAACTAGGGCAATTCAATGCATACAATTTCAGATCTGAGAATTACTTTCAAGTGACCTCAAACAGTAAACTAGGGATGTTATCATTGAATAATTCTACACTGATTATGATAGAAAATTACAACAACAGAAACACAAAGATCATAGAGAAATCATCCAATACACATGAGACACAAAAATTTATGCTCTATAAAAAAATTTGATTGAGAAATTCTGAGGACAAAAAAAATCCTCCCGGTAAATCACAAATTCAACAAGATCCCGGAAATCTTCCAACTTGCAAACCTGGTTCAAACCCTAGCTGGTTGAAACCTGTAGGGCTTGCTAACGTCAATCGTACAGACTGATGACGTCAATAGTATGACATGTCTGTACCACACGTGTGACTGTCCTTCCTCGACATAAAATCAGAAAACAGAATGTCCAGAAATCCTAGGCCAGCTTTGCCAATGTGAAGAATTTCCTTGCCGAAATTTTTCCTCCCAATCTCCTTGCCATAAGTGCTCACTCACTTATGCCAACTCCATAATATCACAATGAGATGTCATAAGGATCCTCACATTGCCTCTCCTTTAATAGGAGTCCAAAGTAAGTTTAGAAGCCCTTAACTTACTTTAAGGAGCCCTTCACTAAACTCAACATTAAATTAGAATTGTTTATTCCTCCATGTGGGTGTGAAGCCCCAACATGTGGCTGTGAAGCCCCAACCAAGCCCCAGCTTAATATACAAGGGGTTTTCACCAAAACAAAATTTCAATGTGAGTGCCAACAAAGATTCCCACATGTCCAACACCAAGGCCAATGTGGGAATACCCCCCGATGCTACAAAAGCATCAGCATTGTTAACCCCTAGATTCCTTGTGCAGTTGGAGGGTTAAGATCCAATGAGATTCCATCAAGCTAGTTTCATTACATATGCATTCAAACATTCACAATGATCAGAGCCTATTTTAGAGTCGGGCTCACCAGAGCCCAGGAAAACTACTATTTTTAGCAGTTTTCTTTTTTCAAGAGCAAGAAATTTGGGGCTTGCATGTTAGATATTTTTGCATATTATTGGTCCTCATGAGCTCATGATGTTGATGAGCCTTGTTTGGGCAACATGCAAGTAGTTTCATGACACCTGATGTTTTTAGCAGTATGCTTTTCAAGGCTTGCATGGTGTTTCTAAGAACATATTTTGATTCCTTGTAAAAAAGCGAGTCCAATGAGGCTGCATTTGTTTGCACGTGAGATGATCAATCTTGCCTGTTTTTTTGCTTTTTGCTTTCATAGAAGATAAACTAATGCTCCATCTCTTCATGATCGATCTGTTACCTAGAATCAAACCATCTCAAGTACGAATTAGCATTATGGGATAATGAGTCGAAGTTGACCGTGGGAGAAACAATCTAATCAGGGACAATCCTTGTTAGACACAAGGCAACCCACCAATGATGACGATGGGCCCCAAGGTACAAGTACAATCTTACCAATGTGAATGAATGCGCCAAAGTCGAACATTGAAGGGGATCATTAAGTCAGAATTCAATGACGAAAAGTTTTGCTTTATGTGAGGTAGACTACCAATAAGGCTTGTGGGCACCAAGGTACTCAACTTCTAAATCAATCCCTAGAGCAAATGTATCATAGTCGATGGGGGAAGATCCACTAGAAGGAAAGTAATGAAAAAAATTCTTCCAACCAACACGAAGCAAATATATGTAAGAAAAAAATTAGGAAATAGATATGACATGCCTCCAAAGTACAAACTCTCAGACTATTGACCATAATCGACACAACATGAGGACCAAAGATAAAGGATTTTGGATTCTAAGCCATGTTACTCTAATATCAAATAAATCAATGGCAACATATCAAAATAGGACTCACTACTTTATGACAAAATAGTGTCAAGAGACCACTTTATTTTGACTCATCATAAAGCAAAGACATTACTCAATAACTATGAAAGAACCACCATGTCGAAATAGAACCGAATGACCTAAATCACCTACTGAATGGAAATATAAAATAAAGGAAAAGCTGGGAAATAATCCTAAAAGTTCATAAGAGGAGAAAGATGAACTTTTTGACCTAAGGGAAAAGGGCATAACAGAATTTGTCTTAACCTACCTAGAACCAAAAACATATCCAATCAAAAGGGAATTGGATCCATCAACCTAACCCTAAAACTAAATGATAAAGTACTTCTCTTTTTTTTCCTCTTTTTTTCTTTTTCCTTTTTTCTCTTTTTCCTCTCTTCTCGTTTTTTTGGTTTCTTCCCTTTTTTTCTTTTTCTTTTAAATTTGTTGTGGCATATCACCATTTATCCATTGAAGTTCTCAAATTGATGTGAAAATCTACCAAGTAATGATCATAATCAAATGACCAACGTAACAGACCATGAAGATGAGGAACCCAGCATAACGATTCAACATAATTAGAGAATAAGCATAAGCAATCATGCACTTGACTCAATAAATAAGATTCTTGGACATGTCGACCTACTAAAGAAAGTACAGATGTTGATGGTTGTTCTCCACAATATATCAATAAGAAAATAAAAAACAGAAGATCTTTCCACATCCATTCCAAAAATAAATCCTTAATCCACCACTCATAATGATCAACACAACCCCCACTATTTTGTTATAAAAAATTCAATGCAAAAACAAGCTCGAAAGGTGTTGTGACTATTGATTCCTCTTGTTGTTTAGAAAAAACAACAGTTGTTATTACCCTTTCTAAACTACATATATCATTCCCATCATAAAACAATATCTCCTCTTCACTCTGTAAAGGCACTACATCATCATCTTCAATGCAATTACTGAGAAATATCAGTATCTCATGGTCCAAATATTTCTTCGCAATTGAAGTTGAATTTGAATATTGTTTTGAAAAAGAGAGATCTCGATAACCAAAGGTTGCACTAACACACTCATTCTTTGATATAATCATGTAATTTCCCAATTCCTTCACCACACAAATTGCATTCTCCAAACTCTCGATTAGGTAAAGATCCGCATTGAACATCATCCTTGATTCAAGGTCCAGCATGGTTACGTGCAATAGGTATAGTAGCATAGAATTAATCCATTTGGATAGTACCTCCCAAGGTAGCTACCCAACTCCTGGAACGTAGCATTCCCCATGACTCATGCACCTCTGCCACTACTACATCCATGCATATAACTCGATTTGGGAAGGCAAACAACCATACCTTCAAGTCCTTTATCAGTGCCCATACTTCTACCTTTCTATTTTCCATTGCATATAAGTTCTAACTTCTAATATGGTCTCGTAGCCTTCAAACCAAGCTACTTCATCACTCCATACCATTGTTGAAAAAATCAGCACCGAAAAAAAATCACCGAGGGTGTTCACATTGGGATATCAAAAAAATCAGCGAAAAATGGCAAAAATTAGTAAACCACGGCAAGCATTAAAAAATACAAAACAAATTCCTTTTTTTCATTTTTTTTAAATCTAAACCAACACCAACATCAAATTAGCACATTCACACATAAATATGGAAAAAAACACCGATATGTATGATATAGTGGATGACAAATGATAAGTCAAAGTTCAAACATCAATTGTTGATATTGTGTCCTGATAGTTGTCCATTCATGGCAACTAGTTACCGATACAGTATACCCCTTTGATAGGCAAAGGAATGTCTCGTCCTCTCATAGAAGAAGCCCTGTGGTTGGAGATGCATGACCATTGGTGGGTGTCTCACTCTGTGTAGAAGGTGATGTTGCAGCTGGCCATCAACCTCCTCAATGTCAGTCTCCTCCCCGTCGCACATCAGCCTCACTCTCAGTCTTCCCCCCCTCGCCCCCCCAACCGTTCTATGTCATCCTCCCTGCTCCTCCTCACGTAACCACTCAGGTGCCTCCTCCATAACAAGCCTCTCCATCTCCACCCTCGAAAACCCATGCTCTTGATACCCTAATTATGATAAGTCACCCTTTTACCAAAAGGCACAACTTAGCACTTTTGTGCATATTTATACGCACTCCATTGTAATTGTATCAATCATCAATCACTTCAATATCAAATATGTATTTCATATAAATCAGTGTGCTTTGTGTGCCTTCATTCTATACTTTGCATGGAAAATATAGATTTATGAACCATCCAATTCGTAACATTGGGTCAGCTTGCAATAATATAATTTTAATACAATTTTGTTTATGTAAAAAAAAGAAAAATTGGCAATGTACTTGGAAAATCCAAAAATACCTATATGAACAATATAACAAACTTGAAAGCAATATCCGATAAATGGTGTAATGATGGAAATTGTTGCTCAAATTTTAATATTTAAAGAGTATATTAGTGATGTGTAATGGGATGGTTGAACTTCTGCTATATTTTCCTAATTAGTATTGGTGTATAAGCTAATGATGTCAATGTTTTCTCATAGACAATTATTTTTAACTTTATGTTAGATATTGTAATGTTTATTTCATTAGTGATAAATGTACTAGAGTAATAATGTAATATCATAAAGTGGAAATAAGTCATATGCAATAATGATATTAATGTTAAATGTCATTAAGAAATTAGGTGAGTGGTTCCTAACGGGAATAACGGAACTTACAAGATATATATACAACACCACTTTATGTAATCAGATACACATTGATATAATACATCTCTCATTCAGAGACTCTCACTTGTCTCTTTTATATTCTCCATAGCATAGTTTAACACTTTACCACATTATTCTAATTTCCTTTCCCACCAAATGTTAAAGAACAATGACAACGCTAGCGGATCCCAATATTACAAGGATGATCTTCTTAAAGTCCTATAGATTGTAAATGTGTGATTTTGATAAAGTTTTAAACAAATGATGAAATGTTCATTTTCTAAATTTTAGGATCCTTTCTTAACAACATCCATATGATTGCATCTATATATGGTGACTAGGTTGTAATATTGATTTTGAAATTTATTTGTTTCCATCATTATTTATTACACATGAATATTGCTACTAAGCCATGTAAACATCTCTACTTGATCAACTTCAATGTCAATGATGTCATTTATTTAACTATTATTGCTAGTTATGGCTTCCAACAAAAAATAAAGTAAGAGAAATGACCCAAAAAAATCAAATCTCAGGGCTAATTGGCCTTTTTTCTGAGCCTCATCGATTTTTGTTGATTCTTGGTGATTTTTCCCAAAAAACAAGATTTTAGTATGTTATCGCGCAATTTGTACTTGCCCAAAGCCCAAGGCAAGTAAAGGAGATTGGCGTAAAAACAGGATATCCTATCACTGTCACCTTAATAGGAAATCCCCACTTTTTAGGGACAGGCAGGGTCTACCCCAAGGGAGGCATCCCCGGTAACCAAAACGGCTGGAAAATTAGGGTTATGGTCAAGATATATTATTCCACCCTCTCACTGGTTACCAAAGTCACTAAGTCCATGTCTAAAAGATGAGGTTAATGAAGTGCTTCATGTGCCTGCCCAGAAGAAGACAATATAGCATGCATATACAATAATTCCAAGTATAAATATGATAATAACACCCCAATAGACAATGGACAGTGAAAATAAGTGCTAGCTGATATAAAATTGCAACAGTTAATAGGTTTACAACAACAATTAATAAATTGTAACAGCTGCAATAAAAGCTCTTCAGAATTGCTTGAAAAGACAGTGAAAATATAGCATTTACTAAGCAGAATGATAATCAAATGTCATAAGCAATTTCTGAAGTGTTTAGCTAGCATTCAAAGTCAATTATGCAGAAAATTTGCTGCAGTTAAACGGTTGTAGCAAACATTTATAACAGCAGCAAAAAAGTTAGCGATCTAGGCTAAATTAGTGTTAGATTTAATTAGTAATAGCTTAAGAGAATAGTATTTGAGTGTTTTATCAACCTTCCAACAAAAGAGAGACAAGAGACTAGTGCCTTTAGGGTTTATGGAGTCAATTATATCAGCACATTAACTTGGAGAGACAACAATGATTATACTTGTCTAAAAGATAACAACGTGGAAGCTTGAGAAGTAGTACCTTAAGTTCTAAAGCACCAAGCCTCAAAGAGAAGGTTCAACTAGGTGTAGGCACTTCTAGGCCCTAGTGATTTCTCCTATCCTTAGACTCTTGAAAAATATTTAACGCTATAAGAACTAGACAAAGCTTCTAAAGTGCTAGCACTTTAGGGCTCTAGAAGTTTGTCTAGACAAGATCTTCTTAAGCAAAACTAGCAAAATAAAGAGNAAGAAAGAAGCACCTTATGTTTCTTACTCCTAGGGTTTCAAGCAAGCAATTTCATAATCTTACATATGAACAAGTAAACATACCGTAGACATTTATCATGAAATGAAAATTGCAGATTTGCTTACTTCACCAAGAATAATCAAGCACACAAAGTTAAAACCCTAGATTTGCCAAAATTTCACCAAGATATGATCCAAAATGCATCCAAAATAGCCTCCAAGCAAGTGTGCCTTGGTAATTTCAGCCAATAACCCCTTTAGAGTGAAAATTTCAGTCCTCCCTCTTGTGAGAGGTGAGTTGTGATGTAAAAATGAGAGCACTTTATGTTTATTTATACAAAATTTTGACCTTAATTTAATTTTCAGGTCAAAATAAGGCCGACCTGGCCAATTTACAATAAAATTCAATTTTGACATAATAAAAATTAATTAGCATCTAAAGACACCTCCAAGGGTGACGTTGAGGCCTAATGGTGGAACATTGAGCCTAAAATGTAGGGCGCTTGGCCTCCAGAGGCCCCAGATGATGCCCACACATGCCACCGGGCTCATAAATGCCTCCAAAACGAAAATCCTAGCTTTGGATGACATCTAGGGTCATTATGGTGACGTCCAGGGCCCTCAAGGGCCAACGTCCATGCGGAAGAACAAGGTCTCCCTAGGTCTAGGTCTGCCAGGGTGCCTCCAAAGGCAACGTCCTTCTTTTCCCCGGTGTAAATCTTCAATTTCTTCTTACCCCTGGCTGGGGTTGCAGCCCTAGAAGAAAAACTCGGCATCGACAAAAAATCGGCAAGGGTCCTGAAAACATTGCCTCGAAAAAAATCGGCGAAAAAATCGAAAAACCTCGACAAACATTAAAAAATACATAATTTCTTCATTTTTTTCAAAATTTTAAACATTTTTCAATATATAAAGCAACAACAACATCATATAAACACATAGGCACATAAACATGGAGAAAGAACTTATATATATGATATAGTGGATGCCAAATAAAAACTGATACATCAAAGTCATTACTGAAAGTTTGAAACCAATACAAAATGACATCAATGATCACATATATAAATGTATATGTCCCAAAACTAGCAACTAGCTATATGATATCAAATTGTCAATGCCCTCTCCCCCTTTTACGGGAAACAATCAGGGGTTGTTTGCCAGGCCTTGAACCAAAGGCAGAAGGTCTTGGTCGGGCATCAATGCTGGATGGAGGACTAGCTACTCCAATATGTGTAGAAAGTGGTGTTCCACTTTCAACTAGCTCATCATGTGTAGAAAGTGGTGTGGATGAATTCACTACCCTGCCTTTGCACACCTCAAATATGCTTGATGGCCTCCACAAACCTCTTCCCTTGCTGCTCCACACAAAATGCAAAACACAATGAGCCAAAAAAAAACAAATTGGGCTTTTTATCTCGCGGCCTAGACAAACATGGCGATTTTTTCCGATTTTTGGCGATTTTTTGAAACTTCAAAAAATCGCGATTTTTGGTTTTCAAAAAATCGAGGTAGCAAAAAAATCGCGATTTTGGTGATTTTTTCTACTAGGGTTGTAGCATCCATCTGTGGGCTTTAAGCGCCCATGAAGGTCTGAGCTAATCATTCCCTCATGTGTACCTGTCCACCGGGAAAGGTCCTACACCAACAACAAGTACACCCTCCAGGGGTTCATAAGTCACAGGGATCATAGCATGTAAATCACATCCAATAATTAAATTACCCAAACATGTGCATCAAACCCCCCTTAACTAAGAGAATACCTACCCATTGTCACCTTAGGCAGGTATTCCCGTCACTTTAGAGATGAAGTAATCACCTCAAGGGGGGAATCCCGGTGACCCTAGGGGAAATGAGATGGAAAATGAAGAGATGAAGAAGAGTCCCCCTATAGGTCAATGATGGAAGGTGAAAAGGGCTTGAAAAGAGTCTCGTAGATGGTAGAAGATATGCCACAACATAGTAGACTTGCCAAGTGGTGATTGTACCTGCTCGAGACACAAGGAAAATGAAGATACAAGCCCAATATTATGTTGGACAAGCAAGTTAAGCTTGCTGTCCCTAATTGCAGCAATAAACAGTAATATATATCAGCAATAAAATGATAATAAGAGCTGCAAATAAAGATGCTAAAAGTCTAGTTAAGATTGCAAGAAACAAGCTAGCAATGACTAGTTAACTCAAGTATGAACGAGCAAGACTTTAGCATGAAACAAGGCTGTAATAAAATAGTATTGCTGAGATATAGTTGCAGCCTTATGGTTGTAGCAAACAAATTGTTACAGCAGCAAATTCAACCACCAAAACTTACAAAAGTCCACCCAAAAGATGCACTAAGATTAGTAGATTATTGTGGCAAACTTTTAGCAAATTTCAACAGTTGAAAAGTGAGTTATTAAGAGAGTTGTATTAGGGTTTCTGCAGCCCTAATGGCTGAAGATGAAAGTTTATAACAACAGCAAGAAGCACTCCAAGGAGCAAGATGCCCTAGTGGCTCAAAGGTGCCTTAGGCACAAATATCACTTTCCAATTTAGACAATCTCAAAAATCCAAAATTTCACGTTTACCAATGCAAGATTTTATTTCTCCAATGCAAATGACTAGTGCCTTTAACTATTGGGTAAATGGAGTCTCTTGATCCAAGAAGTTGGATGAGTTACTTCCTTGGGGGTGTAAGCCCTTTTACTCCCCAAGGAAAACCCTAACCAACAAGGAAAACCTAAGAGGGTGTAAGCCCTTTCACTCCTCCTAGTATCCTTTGCACAACAAATTATTTTACAACAATTATGATGGACTTGGAGGGGCTTGTATGCCCTTATACTCCCCAAGAGATCATCAAATCAACCTTACAACCAAGAAAAGAGAGCAATAAACTTGTAACCCTTACCTAGTTGAAGCATTAACAAGATAGAACCTTGATTCACCAAGAAAAATCCACCATAAGGCAAAAAATATCCTCCAAGAGAGCTAGTGCATTACTTCATCCACCAATAGCCAAAAGAAACCAAGACAAGAGCACAAAAGAGAAGAGATTGACCAAAGAGGGGGCAAATTTCAGCTAGGAGAGGCTCTCACAATGGGAGAGCTATGATGAAAATGAGATACAAATGATCTCTATTTATACAAAATGTTCTAAACATAGTTTGTCCACATAACTTAGGGTAAACCACAAACTAAGGGGACAACAACCCTTATTTTGCCCCTTTACACAAAACAATACTTTTTAATTCATATTTTGCACATAAGTAAAACCCTAAAGTAAGACGTCACCCCTCTAGGGTGACGTTTTGGCACTTCTGCAAGTCGTTGGAGCAGGAGATGGGTGAGCTAGGCCTCCAAAGGCCAAGTGTCTTTGATCCAAGCCTCTTCTCCACGATCTATGGCTTCCTTCCTTCAAAACGTGCCAAGTGTCCTCAACCACCACCAAACCCTAGCCCTACTATGACGTTAAGCCCCCAAGGGTGACGTTTTGGCCTTCTTAGGAAAAATCATTTGGGTGGTAGGGGCTAGGTTAGGTCCTCCATGATGTCTTTTAGGCCTCCAAAGGCAAGTCTTCTTCATCCGGCATGTGGGCCCTGGTATCTAGCATGTGGGCTTCGAGCCCCATGGAAGCCCAAGCTAGGCTTGTTCCTCCAAACATGTCCACCAACTGGGCCCTGCAAAGACAAATGGATACGCCCTCCAAGGATCTCAAGTCAAATGCATCATGATGAGTAAATCAAATCAATAAAAGAGCCATCTAAGCATGTACATCCAAACCACCTCATCAAAATAAACCAATGCTCAGAGACCCTATGCAATTTTCCAAGTTAAGGTATGGGAGGGTTGACAAAACGACCTATTGGGTGAATTGTACCTCAAGTTTAGGGGTGTTTCCCAAGGGGACCTCCTTCTAAGTCATGTGGATGAGGTGTCATGGATGGCGGGAAGACTTTTGGGCATGGGGTTCATGACATACAAGGGTTTGTAGTGTCTCACTTATGGGTGCCTTTGTAGTGGGTGTGTTGCACCTTCATTTTCAATGCAACCTTTTTCCAAGCCCATTTATTTCCTCTTATTCTTTTAGGATGTTTCTAGGTTGAAGCCAAGGGGCTTCTACCTAAGCATGAAAAATTGTGCTCACCTTGACCCTACCATGGTCACATCATGCTTCCCCAAGTTGGAAACATGTGTGAGGCTTCTACCTAAGCAACAAAAACAGTGCCCACACATGCTCCACCCTGGTTTGCATTTTGTTATATTTATTTTTCACGGGTCCCATTAGTTTCTTATGAGAGACATTTCATTGTCCTCGGGATCTCTGGGCAAGCATCTAGAAGGTTAATGAATGGATTTTGACTTTTTCCAGCTACAAGCCTCTGGGCCTTCAACCCCTTCTTGCCATGAAATGAGGGACAACCCCTTCTTGGGTCAATACACCCGAAAAACCCAAAAGGTGAGGAGATGAGGGGATGAAGTGTGGAAAGTGACAAGTATGGTCAAGAATGGCACGATGACTCATCAAAAAGACCTCCCAGTAGCATACCTATCCCTAAGGGTGACCCACTTACTAGGGCGCAATGTCAACCACCAAAGTAAAACAGGGCAAAGAGCATAATGTCCAAGAAAACGTTACATAATCAAAAGAAGTAAAAGATGTAACAAACTCAAATGCCTCAAATATTGAAATGACAATCACTGTAATACCTGACTTGTACTTGATGGAACAAGACCCAATGTCTTCCGGAGGCCAGTTGATGTGGTGGATACCGTCGTGACGAACGTGGAGTTGTGGTGGTGAGGTGGGTCTCTGTATGTGCAAGTGAACACTGCTGGTCAAGTTGTCTCTCGGTACTCCATGTCTGCAACCTGAGGGCCTCGAGACATCATCTCATTTGTTATCCCTAGGAGTTGGGGATAACAAACGATAGCCAAATTTAGAGCTGTCATGAATAGTAAAAAAGCAAAAGCAAAATAAACTTATCTTTCTTTGCTTGAAAGCCCTTTTGGTTTCTTGGTGTGTATTGAAAAGCAATTTTCTTGAGTTCATCATTGATCTGAGTATTCCCTAGGTCTTCACCCACTTCTTCGACCTCCCCTCACCATCTCATCATCAAACAACTTTGTCAATTTCTATCACCTAGTGGAAACCATCAATGCATTCTCAACAACATCAAGTTAGGTTTATATAGCCCAACAAGCTCAACATTCCCCCTAAAACTCAGCTTAAGGAATCACAACAAGAAGGCTCACATATAAGACCTACAATCAAAGTTGTCTCACATGCAAAGCATGTCAATCATGCCAACAATACCGTTTCAACAAACAATCCAACAAAGACTCCAACAACAGTCAATAAATCAACAAGAATAAAGAGAATTGTAAGAGTGTACAGTGGATAATACACATTCGTATGAAGTCCTCATGCACTTGTTCAAATGTTGCCATGACCAATCATCAACTCCTCAAACTGTTAGGATTTCACGATGAGTCCGAAATAACCAAGTGTAATGGTGGTGTTCAGAAACACATTTAAACAATGAAGCACATCTTCGTGAGAAATTCCCAAAGAGCACAACCCATTATGTGTGCAATTGTGTTGTCGAATGAGGCTACAGCCCCACCAATAAATACGTTTAGATAACACCCCTAAGACCCCAAAGGGTGAGACTGCAATAGCCACGAAAGTGGTTAATCATAATGAGAGAGTGATCAAACAGTCCCAAAGCTCCAATAAACCCCTCAAGTTGGGTTTATAATAAATAGTCTCACATCCTCCCTTAAACACAACTTGGAGGATATCTGAAGGTCGCATTTTCTCAATACACCTCTAAATGACAGATCCTTGCAACCAACATAACTATTGCAACCTGTCCTGTAAAAACTCTAGAGATATCATCTCCCATGCCCCTTAACACCATTGGGCTAGGAATACTGACTGCCAAAATACCTTACCAGAATGAGGTACAGGCTACAGCAGAACAATGACCTCTACAACACTTCCACCCAATCCTCTGTGGAATGTAATGAAGCAAACTCATGCAACAAGGCTTACAATGGAGATTTCTTTAAAACTTGAACCTCCAAAACATTTCTACACACAAATATGGAGCAATAAAAGCCTACGCACAAATGGTTACAAGAAGTTTTCCAAAATGTATTGTCAAGAATAGACTCATAAGTTATAACGATATGAACCAAGCAATCTTAACCATGGAAGCTACAAACATAAACACTCCCAAATCATGCAACAAAAGCATCAACCATAGCCAAATTCAGAGCTGTCAAGAACTGTAAAAGACCAAAAATAAAATAAACTTAGCTTTCTTTGCTCAAAAGCCCTTTCAGTTTCTCAATGTGTATTGAAAAGCAGCTCCTCAATCCGYAATTGATTTGAGTAATCCCTAGGTCTTCATCCACTTCTTCAAATTCCCCCCACTATCTCATCATAAAATAACTTTGTCAATTTCTGTCACCCAGTGGAAACCATCAGTGCATTCTCAACAACATCAAGTTAGCTTCATATAGCSCAACAAGCTCAACAGCATTCCCCCTAAAACACAGCTTGAGGGATCACAACAAGAAGGATCACATATAAGGCCTCCAATCAAAGTTGTCCCACATGCAAAACATGTCAATCATGCCAACAAGATTAAATCAATAAAACATTCCAACAAAAACTACGACAACAGTCAATCAATCAATGTCAATTGGGTTTAGCTCGAGTGGTTTGTGCTGAGGGGTGTTTTCCCCCCCACCCAGGTTCAATTCCCACAAGTGACATGTTGAGCACTTAAATGAGCAAGCTATCGAAAAAGCCTCGGCTTTCTACAAAATCTGGTTTACCCCGAGTACCATCCTTGAAATGAGGGGAAGTGCTCAGTGGGTTTCCCCAGGCTCTATTCCAAGTTAAAAAAAACCAGTCAATCAATGAACGAGAATAAAGAAAATTGTAAGAGTGCACAATCGATAATACACATTTGTATGAAGTCCTCAAGCACTTGTTCAAATGTTGCATTGACCAATCATCAATCCAACCACAATCAATCTTAGTAGTCAACACTGGTCCAAAATTCTTCTCTTATGCCTCTTTTGCAACGATCTGTAAGCATCACTACCACCATCCCAAGAATTTTGACTCTTGGATGAACCCCTATCTCTATTATGAGGATGTGGATTCCTACTCAACCAAAACCAAAGGTGTAGGATGTCCCTGCAAATCAACAAAACTATCATCTCAAGTAACTATCTCCACTTCTAGTATACCATCATCAACCAAATCATCAGCCGATGCAAATTGTGCTCTCTGCAACTTAGTAGAATCACCTTCAGCAACAAACAAAACAACAACAGGTACAAAATAACATTCCTATGAATCAATGGAAGAATGACCTCCTAGCCAATAATGCATGAGTAGCATCCAGATTGCCCTACTTAAAAATACAAGAATTACTACTAACCAAAATATCATCAAAGGTATCATCACTATATAGGGCTGCCCTATAATTCCATCACGACCAAGTTCAAAGAGTACTGGAGAGAGAAGAAAGATTCATCTTTCTTGTTGGTAAAATTGACAAGTCTTCGCAAACAGGAGAATGAAACAAGAAGAGAGTTCAATCAAAGGTTTGTGAAGAGCAATCAAAAAACTTCCCACAGCGATAAGACCTAGTGAACCCCTTGCTTGCTTATGTATACAAGTGCATTCGTCGCTGATGTTAATTTTATGTCAAGAGAAAAAAATCACCTAACTTGTCTATTGCTTATACTTTAGTTTGTTCCTTGAAACGGAATTGGGTTGCCTCTAGTAAGACTACTTCCTTTGATTTAGACAGAAGGGACATAAAAGTTGATAAAAAAAGAAAAGTAATAGTTTCTAGCAATTCAACATCTGGTAAGATAAGATAATTTTATTAATGACCAACAAATGACCACAAAAGTAGGTCAATGGGACTGAATAATACAGCAAGTATGAATACAATGTGGGAGTGCAAGCGCATCTCCTAGAGAATGCCAAAAATAACATAAAGAAAGAAACCTGCAGTAGTACAGCCTCAAAACGCGTGTATATGACCGTGACAAAGGTACAGTGATACAAAATACTAAGTGAGTTTGTCCAAGACTGAAAAAGTGGACAACTGAAGAGTATGTCAGGAGAGAGAGTGAGAGAGAGATCTGACAATGAGGCTAATGATGTCAAGTTCTCCTGGGTCTGATGGTTAAGGGCGATGGGGGTGAACTGGGCATTGGCTCGCTATCGGAGTCCTCTGGAACCATCGGGGGGTCCGGCTATATGATCTTGGGGGGGGATGTAAGAGCGGGGGATACTCCTAGCATCCGAGGTCGAAAGAAAGTAACTCTAGATAGATCTCTGGCTGCAGCAGTTTTATGAATCACTACAAATGGTGTCCAATGAAATTGTGAAGATGGAGAGAAATCACCAACTGACTGCAACCCCTAACAGACCTTATGTGCCTCTACCAAAGCGCTTCAATCCTCAAGATAAGGCAAAGAAGGCCGATTTTTCTTCTACCCCTCAAATTTCCAATTTCGTGTATGGTGAAGACCTTGTAACATTGCACATCAAGAAGATACTTGCAGGGTTTTTGCAATTGTGGGACAGAATTATGTTGAAGTAGTGGAAGCATCCTTGCTAGAATTCACTGTAAATGCTTTACGGGTGAGGGATGAAGATGATTTGACTACAATGATCACATGCAGATTTTAGCACAGTTTGAGCAACTGATGATTCCCTTGTTAGATTAACATATGGCAGTAGTAAAGAAACATATAATTAAGACAGTTAATTTGAATTCTTTAACAGTTCCTGATTAGATTACTATGCCTGCTAATGAACCGATTGTTTCACAACCAAAAACTTATGTTGCTCGAAAATGTCAACATGTTGAAAATTTTCAGAATAGAATGGAGGGTAAGCAATAAGTTACCGAAGTTGCCCCACAGGTTGTCCCTACTAAGTTGACTTCTGGATCCACTAGTAGGTTTGATGTCACAAAAGAGTTGTTTAAGGTAAAAGTCCACTGTCCCTTTGGTTGATTTGGTAAAGATGACTGAGCAAAGATCAGCCACCATGCAATTGTTTGGTTTCCTTTCAAGCGTTCTTGATGTTATGCATGTCAGTGATACAAATTACAATCCAAGTAGCAATGGCTAATGATCCAGTTGATGTGGAGGAGGTCTATCATCCGGTGTATGTTGGGGAAAATTTTAAAGATATGCCTTTTTATGTCTCTTTGTTAGTTAATGATTTTGTCTTACACAATTGCATATTATATTCAGGTGCTTCTAACAACATCATGTCGTATGGACTAATCAGAAACATCTTGAGAAGCATCAATATCAATACACCATTGAGCAAGACATTTAACCTCTGCTTTCAAAGTGTCAAGTAGCTCTTGCTTATTACTATAGCCATTCATGAGATCTTGACAAACCTCTTCATTGAATTTGTCTAGCTCATTTACACGAAATGTCCAACTCTTAACAAAGTCATCATTCTTCTTAAAAACAACAATTTTTAACTTAATAATGCAATCTTTCAAATTACATCCAATACTTCTCAACTCGGTGACTTCTTGACCATGCCCTCATCAAGGTCACTCAAGTCCTTGATCATCTGGACCTTCTCAGCTACCTGAGAAATAAGAAGATTGTATTTCGTCTTCAATTTTTAATACTTGACAGAGATACCCATGGTGTGTGAGCATGGCACATGAAGTGTGAGGGACCCAGAAAAACACTCGTTAAACAATACCCTAGGGACTAAACCAATGTCCTCCCTTTCAAATAATTAGCATTATGAACATGAATATGATGTCCCCCAAAACAAGATTCTAAAGTAAAAGTAAAAGATTATATTGACCTTAGAACAATGTTGATCTCCCCCTTATATACATTTCCAAAAACACATTGCTCGAAAACTTCTCGAGTTTTGGAGAAGTCACTTTCCTCAAGATATTAATCCCCTTAGCATAACATTAATCCCATGGTCTCACTGTGCATAATTCAAGAAAATACCCCTCTATGAGACACAATCTCACACATCTCTTTGCTATTTTAATATAATGTCTCTTTTATAAGCAAGATGCATTTCCTTCCACTATTCTATTATAATCACATACCTTAAAAAAAGAGGATATGGCAAGAAGTGTGGAAAAGCTGGAACAAAAATTAAGATCAATATGAGAGAGACAAGATAGGAATGTATGAGGACATGGCTTGGGAGTACACATCGCATCTGAAGAGCTAGGGTGTGGGGTTACAGGTTTTGCAACTACGCAGTGTTCCTCTTCCTTCAGGTCTAGCAATTCTGCATTGACACTAACCAATTCTAATGGCACTCAAAGAGCCATTGTTGGAAAAATTCATAATATTGGACTTCCAAGAGAAATTGTAGTTCTTTGGAACCTGTTACCACACAATCTAGCACCTTAGTGCAAAGCCTTCACAAGGTGCCAAGACTAGTGGAACATTGGAAGATGTTACCACTGTCACCTAGGCAACAACTTACCTCTTTTTAGTGAAGGATTGTATCCAACACAAGGGAGGCTTTCTTGGTAGGACTTAGGACTCCTAAGGCAAGACACAATCAAGTCTAAGGCCTCCTAAGTATCTACCCAGAATACCACCAATGAGCTATGTCAAGCAAGTTAGTGTTTAGGTTGTTAATGTAGGTCAATCCCAGATTTAGTTTAAGGTATTCAAAGATTGATTTAGGGAGTTTGCCAAGCAATAATCACATACAAAACAATCCCTAAACCACTCAAATCTGAAATTACGATAGTTGTTGAAAAACTTGTACAAAAGGTGATAAATTACAGCAATAGAACAAGTTGTGACAGCAGCAATATTTTCAGCCCTTGAGACAATAGATAAGCAAGTAAAATAGAGCTTGGTTACGATAGTTGTTGAAAAACTTGTACAAAAGGTGATAAATTACAGCAATAGAACAAGTTGTGACAGCAGCAATATTTTCAGCCCTTGAGACAATAGATAAGCAAGTAAAATAGAGCTTGGGGGGTGAATAAAATTAGGGTTTTAGCTAACAAACAAATTCTGAAATTACAAATGCATTTAACAGCCAAGAAACCATAGACGTCCAACCCTAATTGGGCTAAAAATAAAATCAGCAATTCACTTTTAGGGTTTTAATATGATTCCTAGTCAATGCATGCATAAATATGAAAACATCTTGGTCTTTTTATGGCTAAAAATGAATGTATTGCTGGTGTAACCCCTAAATTTACCCTAAAACATTAAAATAAAGTAGAATTTTAGGTTTTATGATTGACTAAAGGGAGAAAGACTAGTGCCTACTACATTTTTTGGGCATATCGGGTCAATTAAGGATGCCATTGAAGAGATGTAAGTGAATCTAGGGTTGTCCACTACAAACCCTAGACGAGCCTCCTACTACCTTATCAAAACTCCAAGATGGTTCAAGGGAAAGTACTCTACTAGTAACCTTCCAAGATCTTTGAAAAGAGGGATTTGATCAAAAAGAAGTAAAGAGAATGCACAACCATCACTAAAGAAGCACAATTACACTAGCATTCATCCATAAACAAATTCCACAAGATAAAATGAGACCAATTACTCAAGACATCTTTCAATCTTCAAAACCCTAGCAATGAGCATCCATGAAGTAGCAAAACCATCCACAAAGTCATCTCCACAAGAAGTCGCTTTAACTAGTCATCCATACTGATTTTAGAGAAGAGAGAAGAATAGTAGACAAGTAGTGATAACTCTCCACAAGTAGCAATGATTTACAAGTGAGAAGTGTTTCTCTTATTTATACGAGAGATCAAGCACCCTTCTCATCCATCAAAATCCCTAGGAACATAAAATAATTCCTTTATCTCTTACAAACCCTAGATATAAGGCAACAAGACATAAAATATCCTACAAGAGTGGATAGGTCACTAAGACCCCCGGGCCCCAACGATGCCTCCAAAATGAAGTAAAGATGCTCTAATGCCAAATTGTCCATCATAAATGCATGCTAGAGGCCAATCATGTGGCATGAATGACCTCAACAAGTGGATAGTTCACTCCAAAGTGATGTGTAGGGGGCTCAAAAGTGAAAAGTTCCCTCCTAGAGGTGCAACATTTCATCCAAAGTGATATATCATCCCCCAACAAGTGTGACGTCTCATCAATAGGTGCCATATCATCACGAAAAGGTGCAATGTCCCATCATCAAGGTGCCATGTCATCTCCAATGGGTGCTAGGACATCTCAACAAGGGTGCCATGTCCTCATAAGGCACAACATCCTCCAAATAATGTGCAAATAGCCCCTCAACATTCTCCAAAGGACCAAGGCTCTATCCAAGTGAATAGCCATGTGAAGTACATCGTCCAAGGAGGGGCTTATGTGGTCAGATGTATCCATCAAACCCGAAGGCATGTACACAAGTCAAATGCAACAAAGAAAGTGAGTCGTGTCAATTTAAAAGCCATTGGATAGATCACATCAAACATCCTCTTCAAAATTCACACTAGCTCATAAACTTATACAATTTTCCAAGTTTAGGTATGGGAGGATCATCATTATCCCCTATTACGTGTGCAAGTACCCAGGAAAAGGAGTATTTCCCAAGGAACCCATCAAGGAGTATGTGTAATGACATATGGTATGATTTGGGGTATACTTCATAGGTGGTGGAATAGTCATGTAAGGTTATGTGTGATATTCATCCTCATGAGCGCCTTTGTAGGAGGGAGCGATTAGGCAATGAGTTGTCCTTTCCTCAGCAATGTGTCTTTCTAAACCCCTATTTGCATTTTTCTTTATTCATTCAACCTTTTTTGGGTTTTGATTTTCATTTGCTAAGTCCTTTTTGTTAGGTATGCATTCATTGCATAGAACTTGGAGTGATGGCCTCTTAGCAAGGGGGCAAAGCTCATGCTTCTATATTCTTTCTTGGTTCTCGACTTTGCTTTTCTTTCTTCTTTGTTTTGCTTTGCATTTTGAATTTAGCATTTGCTCTTTCTATATATTTTTTTATATCAAGCTGCATCAACCTCGAGCATTCTAGCACCTTCTTCTCATGGGATTATGAAGCATGAACCTGTATGAGTGACATATGACAACCAACCCAAACGAAGGGATAACAGAAATGGGAAATATGGAGCATGTCATATATGGATTGGGATATGGACACGTTACCCCTATCAAGGCCCCCTAGAAGTACAACTCTACCCAAGGGTGACAACACTTGACTAGGAGATGATGATGACCACCAAGGTGAAACAAGGCAAAATGTACAAATTCAAAGCATCATGATCCATCACCTGATTCAACCCATGGTCACTATTTTCATGTCAAATACATTAAGCATTAACACTTAATTTGAAGCATTAAAACAAGGTACTTCCTATGTGTCATGCACCATATCATCTGATGTCAGTGAGCTGAGCATAAAGTGAAAGGCATCTGTGGGCAATTGTCTGTGGAGAATCCTGAATGTCATCATCAAAAATAATGTCTTTGATGTGGATCATGGGAGAAAAGATCTCATCTAGTTACCCCTAGATGCGAGGGGGTAACAGAACCAAGCAATGATGCTTGGAAGATAAGCCTGGGGGACATACTAGCATGAGTTTTGTTCCACTTTATTTGCAACAAATTGCTAATAACGACCAATCTCTAGAAACAGTCATCCATGAAGAGTATGGCAATAACCTGGTAGGGATTAAACCAAATCATGTTTGGTAATTTAATGTAATTAGGATAGGCAACTAGTTGGCCATTGGTTGGTACCAACAAATTATGAAACTTAACAATTAGTTCACATTTTTAGGTGATGGAATAGATATATTTAGATGAAAGATCATTTAAGAGAGAAGAGAGATAAATTATTGATGCCTATTAGCTGTCTCCATGAGTGAGAGGCATGAGTAACTGCTAGTCTTAGCACAAAGTTAACTAAACTACCCATCTTGTATATTGAAATTTGTAAATATCGAAGGATTCCCCAAGGGGATTAAGGTTCAACAGAGAAAGACAGTGGTGTGTCAAGCCACACACCAAGGTTGCATTTCCCTGGAGGCATTAATAAAGTGGTTGGGGCCAGTGCCAAGTCCTCAGTCATTTTAACGGAAGAGTACCCCCCTACCATGGTAGTTAAGACAAAGGAAAGTGCTTGTGATTAGTGGTTCACTCTTCGAAGGGTGTCTAGCTTGTGAAAATGGGTTGTTTGTGTTTCCTAATGTATTAAGGCCAATTGTAACGCTTCTAGAGTTTAAAGGAAGCACTATAAAAAAAATTGGTGGGTTCTTTTGATTCTATGATGACAAGGATAGTGAATGTTGTAATATATGCTATTTCTCCTAATTCATTTTACATTTGATGCTAGAGCCCAAGACAATAAGTGAACACTATGTTGCCTGTTATCCACCAAATTGCACTAGGATGGACTTCCAGCAAGCCGCCAAAGATTGAACATTTTCATGTTCAAAATTCAGAGTCCAGAAGTTCAGCGTAATGTCCCTTTCCAAATAGGAGCTCCAGAGAGGAGGCTTAATGGTCTAAACCACCCCGTTAGACTATAGCCAGGGCCAAAGAGGGGTAAACAGGGTTACTAGAGGTCACTCCAGTCACAGGTGTTATATTCGAAAAGTGACATTGAGCTAAAAAGGGTTAAAAACGCTTTTAATTCATTATGAGCTAAAAATAGAAGTCAACAGTGAATTAGGGTTTCAGCAGTGATTTAGGGTTTTGGAAGTCAATAGTGAATTAGGGTTTCAGCATGATTTAGGGTTTTGGAAAGCTATAAAGGAAGGGTCAGCGAACTAATTCATCATTATGCAGATTATGACTTGTCATTGAGGAGAAGAGGCGCATCTCAGGAGAGATAGTTCAGTGTATTCCGG